>VWZS01004572.1:409937-468703 GCA_013397075.1 Rhabdornis inornatus
CGGAGCGGCAGGGAGGGTGGATGGAGTGTACCCGCGGTTCTCCGGTGGCGTGTCCCGGGGGAGGGCGGGGACCCCAGCAGCCCCCGGGCTCACGTGCTACCCCGGGGGCTCGGCGGACAGGAGCGGGCGGTTCTGGTCAGCGTCACAGCTCGCTGCTGTCCCGGGCCTGTCCCTGCGCTTCGGCTGTGGGTGTTTCGCAGTCAGGAGTACTGCAGAGCGACGGCGTTATTTTGCTTGGTTGAAGTCTGTGATGCATAGAGTGTTTTTCCCATTCATAGGGGTGTTTTTCTAATATCGCTTGTTTCGGGGTTGAGCTCTCCATTATATAATATTTATTCTTTCTCTACTGTTACAGAAAAATGGAAATTACTACTCCTCCGACATCCAAGTGTATCATGTACTGGAAAAGGAAAGTCAAGTCCGAGTACATGCGTCTGCGGCAGCTCAAGAGGTTCCAGGCGAACATGGGAGCAAAGGTACAGCCACAGCAAGGACTGAGCTGAGATGCCCCAAAAAGGCTTCATTTCAGCTCAGAGTGGTGCCAGAGGGTGTTAGCAAGGTGGATTGATAAGCTGTGCTTGACTTGCAAGTTGGATCAATGGGTAGAGATGCCACTTCTCCTCATGCTCTGTCTTGAGCTGTGTGGGCAGCAGCTGTCACACATGAGGTCGTTGAACAGGCACTGCTGTAACTGCAGCAAGAAAGCTCATTTCCAGTTGGTTTTTACAGGATCTCCCTGTAAGCTCTAAACTCTTTCAATGCTGTGGGAGTTCTTGGTGGTTTTCTTAAACATTGAGAACTCCTTTCTCTCCTTTCAGGCTCTCTTTGTGGCCAACTTTGCGAAGGTCCATGAAAAGACTCAAATCCTTAATGAAGACTGGAAGAAGCTTCGAGTGCAGCCAGTGCAGCTGATGAAGCCAGTCAGTGGGCACCCGTTCCTGAAACAGGTGTGCAGAGGAAAAGGGGCAGCAACAGCACATGGGGACTGGAGCCAGGACTCTGCAGGGAACTGTCGGGATATGGGATGAGTTTTTGTTTATGTTGTCTTAGGTCAGTGTCAGGCCACGCTTCACACTTCTGGAATGCAGAAATGGACAAAAAGTACCCCCAAAGCTTTTTACTGTGGTGTACTCCACAGGGTGGATGTGGGGCTTCTGTGTTTGTCCTGAATTCAGTTTTCCTCAGCCTGTGGCAGCCTCCCAGGGTGGTTCCTCACTGACCTTCTCTGTACTTGTGTTCCAGTGCACTGTTGAGAGCATTTTCCCAGGGTTTTCAAGCCAGACACTGTACATGAGGACCCTGAACACAGTGGCCCTGGTGCCCATTATGTATTCCTGGTCCCCTCTTCAGCAGAATTTCATGGTACGTGGGAAGCATGGGGTCTTGGTGAGGTCAGCATCTGATTGTTACACAGTTGGGAAGTGGTTCGTCATCCCACTTGTTTCAGGCAGCATCTGCTTGAGAGATGATGAAAAGTGTTGCTTTAGTTGCTTGTTTTGTAGAATCACATAAGCCAGCCTTGTGTCCACGCTACCTCACACAGATAGTCTCTTTTACATGTGACTTCTTGACAGAGGCACCATTGCTTCACAGGATTCAAGGAGTAAATATGGTTTTTTTGAGGGTATTGTTTGTTTATGTTTTTTCCTAAGATTTTAATTTCCCTTTGTATGAAGAGTTTTATTTCTTAGGCAGGTCCTTTTGTTTGTAACTGGGTTACAGTGGGATAGCACTGATGTGTCAGTGATGATACATCTGAACCTTTGCTGTGCACCATGTTGTTGGCAGGTCTGAGGGACCAGAGAAGCCTTGGGCACAGCCCCATTAGGGTCAGCAACCACTGCTTTTCTGAGTTGTGTCTGATCTCTCTTCAGGTGGAGGATGAAACTGTTCTGTGCAATATCCCTTACATGGGCGATGAGGTGAAGGAAGAAGATGAAACTTTCATTGAAGAACTCATTAATAACTATGATGGGAAAGTTCACGGAGAGGAAGGTAACCTGGGAGCAACCAGCTCTGTCCAGTCCAGGCCAGGCTGGATGGGGCTTGAAGCAACCTAGTCTAGTGGCTTGTCCATGACAGGCGTGGAACATGATGAGCTTTATGATCCCTTCCAACCCAAACCTTCCTATGGTTCTGGGATTCAGTCTCTTGCAAATAACATATCCAGGTAGTTCAAAAGTCAAAAGGTGGCAGCAGCAACCAGCTTTTCTGTGGGAGCTCTCAGAGCAAGGAAACAGGATGGTGCCTGCCGTTCTCCTTTGCAAGGGCACATTCCTGCCTTTGGGTACCTCACTCATTTTAATGCCTGGAGTGCTCTGGAGCCAGTCCTCCTGTGTATAGGGATTCACAAGTGTTCTGGGATGCTGAAAATATGCTAGAGGGGGAGGAGCTCAGCAACCTTGTTCTGCTTGTTGCCTTAGCCAGGAGTTTAATCAATGAAAAGGGCTGCCTGCTCCATCATAAAATTGCCTAGCGGGGAGGAAGACAGGGAAAACTGTTGTGACCTGTCCCCAGATTGCTGAAAATGATACACCACTACTGACTGTAGTGCTAAAATCCCACCTACCCCCAAAAAACTGAGAAGGGGGCTCTGGTGGGTAGCAGAGCACATTGGCTTGTGGTTTGCTATGGAGAGAAATGAGAAAGATGGGGGCACTCCCACTTCTGTGTGTTTCAGAAATGATCTCAGGGTCAGTCCTCATCAGTGATGCTGTGTTCCTGGAGCTAGTGAATGCTCTGAATCAGTACTCAGACGAGGAAGAGGAAGGACACAATGATTCTGAAGTGAAACAGGAGGATGGAAAAGAGGAGCTGCCAGTAACAAGGAAAAGAAAGCGAATTGCAGTGGAAGGTGGGTTTAGCCCCCAGAGAAGTAGAGATTATGTTGGTCACATTTCAGTCCTGCCCCACCTGAGCACTGGGCACTGCTCTCCTGCCATCCCTGGGTTGTTAATGTGTTGCCAAGGGTAGTTCCAGCTTGACAAGTTCTGCAGCAGAAGGGAAATAGTTTGTTCTCACTGTCCACTGTGGACAGGAGAAGAAATCACCATCTGAAAGTGTGGTGAGGAGTAATTTAGATGAGTCATCTGAAAACACACTTCCTGGTGAGATTAGCAGAGGTGGGTGTCTTCTGAGAGGCCGTGGGATGTTTTCAAGTGCTGGCCTGGCAAACACCTGTGAGGGAGGTGTGGGTGGATCTGTTTCTGTGGGAGGCAGGAAGATGGACATTTTCAAATCCCTTTCAGACCTGCTTTCCATGCATTAGTTTTCCTCTTCCCTCTCCTATGCCACCTGGAGCTCTTGTTGCCTAGAGGAAGGTCTGGTTTGTGGGGTTTTCATGTGTCCTCAATGACCTTCTGAATGCTGATGGGTAATTTTGTCTTTGTCCTTGATCTGTAGTGATGCAGGTGGCACAAACACCAACACTTTTGTGGATGTAGGAAAGCATTGTCTGCAAGTTCTGCAGACAAAATAAATAAATAGTAATAGCACTTAAGAAAAGTTGGTACTTCCAGCAGTACATTGTGCTTCACTGAAAGTGGCCTAGCAGTGCTTCTGGAAATACCTGTGTGGTTGCATGACTTAAGTTTTATCTGTTGTCCATAAGATTACATTTCTGTCTTAAAATACAATCCTGAGCACCTCTGGAATCACTCTGTGCAAGAAGGAAAGACCCATCCACATCAGCTTGGCTGAAGAATTGTGTCTCCTCTTCTTTGTAGGTAACAAGAAGTGTTCCAAGAAGAGGTTCCCCAATGACATGATATTCACTGCTATTTCTTCCATGTTTCCTGAGTATGGCTTCCCAGAGGATATGAAAGAAAGGTAGAAAATCCCTGCACTGGTTTTCTGTTCCCTTTCTTAGCAAGAGTTGAAATCTTTATGTCAATGACCAGCACTGTGGGCTGGCTGGGTCACAAAGTTCAGTGCCTGCAGACTCTGTGGGCAGAGTGTATTTTGGGTGTTACAAACTGCAGTTTGGCCTTGAGGTACCTGGGCCAGAGCCTGATAGGCCCAGATGGTGATGCAGGCATGTAAAGCTGTCACAAATGGAGAAAGCGCATCCCTGGGTGTTTGTGTTTGTCAACAGGTACCGGGAGCTCACGGAGGTGTCAGACCCCAACGTGCTGCCGCCACAGTGCACTCCCAACATCGACGGGCCCTGTGCCAAGTCGGTGCAGCGGGAGCAGTCCCTACACTCCTTCCACACCCTCTTCTGCCGCCGCTGCTTCAAATACGACTGCTTTCTGCATCGTAAGTGCCATCTCAGCTGGACGCTTCCCTAGAGCCCTTTCTCCTCAGTTTTCCTCTGCACACCTTGCTTAGTCCATGCTGGAGTCTCTGGAGGGTGGTGCCTCATGAGTTTGCAGTGGGGCCTTAGGAGCTGACAGGTGCCCAGAAGCCTTTTGTCCAGACGGCTCCGCTCTTTGCTCCCATGGATGGCAGACCAACGTGCGTGGCCGTCCCCTCTCCGCGCTCAGCACGCCGCGTCCGAGCTCCCGACAGTTTGTGCGGCAGTCCTGCCGCCACCAGACTTTGCTCTTGCTTTGCAGAAGCTCGTCAGTGAAAGGCATGAATGTTTCACTGCCAAAGTCTGGACATGCCCCTGTGTTTTGTTGCTACCCTGGAACTTACAGCTTCGTCTTAGTCATGTTCCTGCGGTTGGTCCTGCCAAAGCCTTTTGGATACTGATTTAGCTGCTGGACCTGCTGTTCTCCAGGTCTAAGGGCTTCTATGGGAAGTCACAGGACTTTTTCCAGTGAATTATTTATTAAAAGATACAATATTAATATCATGTGGTCTTTTTGTTTCAGCGTGAAAGCTGATCCTTCTCCTATGGCCTCTCCTTCCCAAGCTGCCTAGTCCCCGTTGTGGGTTGGAGCAGGGCTACCCTGTGGGTCTGGTTGCCTCAGGCTCTGCTGCCAGGGGAACCCTCAAGCACACAGCCTCCTGCTTCCTGTCCCTTGCAGAGTGGGGGGAGACTCTTGGAGAATGCTAATAGTAAAGATAACTGTTACTTTTTCAGCTTTTCATGCTACTCCTAATGTGTACAAACGAAAGAATAGAGAGACCAAGATTGAGCCAGATCCTTGCGGCGCAGACTGTTTCCTCTGGCTGGTATGTTTCTGTGTCACTGCTTTAGAAACCATGAGAGAAGTGCCCTGGCCAACTCTGCTCTGCGAGCTCTGTGGATCTTTTTCACAACTTGGATGGTTTTTTCAGAATTAGCTCTGGTCCTTGTTGGATTCAGAGGAGCATGAATGCAAATGCAGACCTTTCCAGATGCATATTATAGCAGATCTCCAACAAAGACTAATCTCAGAGCCAGCAGAAGGGAAATTGTGTGACAGATGATTTCTCTGGACTCAGTGCACTGTTAGAGAAATTAAGCTCATGTTATAAAGGAGCAGAGCAAGAAGCTGGGAGGATCCAGAGGAGTGGGCTGGGGGTTCCAGGGAGCCTCTGCTGACTGGGTAGTGATGCTGGAAGGAACAAAGTGGGAACCTGAAATACAAGGATGGCAGGGTTTGGCACTTGCTGAAGGGACCACATGTGGCCAGCTTCTTCCACCTTCTCTTGGTGCTGGCAGGATAGGGCTTGTCCTGGGGCCTGTGGAAAAGCCTTCCTGTATTCCCTGGTCATCTGCCACCTGTCTTGTCTTCTGCTCTGCTTGCAGGAAGGAGCCAAGGAGTTTGCTGCACTGCACAACCCCCGATCCAAGTGCTCAGGCCGTCGCCGCCGGCGGCACCACGCGGTGGGCGCGTCCTGCTCCAACACCCCGGCTGTCACTGAGACCAGGGAGGGCGACAGCGACCGGGACACGGGCAATGAATGGGCCTCTAGCTCCTCGGGTATGGTGCCAGTCCTGAGACACCCCACTCCTCTCTGTGAGGGCAGGCAGCTTGAGTTCTCCCAGGCTCCCCTCTGCTTCCTGCACAGCTGGAGAGTTTGGAGTTAGCAGTCAGTGTTCCCAGCAAACCTGAGGGACACCAGCCCTGTCCTTGCTGCTATGGGATTCACTGTCCTCTCCCAGGAAGGAGGAATGTTGCCCGGCAAAGCAAGAGCTTTGCTGGGATCTGCAAAGACCAGAGTGAGCCCTTGGCTCCTGAGCACTGTGCCTGGCCAGAAGCAGAAGTGTGTGGCTGGGAGTGCAGTGCAAGGTTGCAGGGCACTAGGGGGTGACCACTGCCCCCCAGAACCATGATGGCTAGGTGCCTTCTTTGGCTGTTTGGCTTAACATCTGCCTTTCCTGCCAGAGGCCAACTCCCGCTGCCAAACCCCCACTAAGCAGAAGCTGAGCCCAGCCTCCTCCCAGCTGTTTGCGGTGGAGACGCCGCAGGAGCCTGTGGAGTGGACAGGAGCCGAGGAGTCACTCTTCCGTGTCTTCCATGGGACCTACTTCAACAACTTCTGCTCAATTGCCAGGCTGCTGGGGACAAAAACCTGCAAGCAGGTGGGTACCCAGAGCAGGCAATGCAGCAGCAAGAAAGAGGCCAGGGCCAGAGGCACTGCCCGTTGGTTTTATTTCTCTGCCACAAACCTCCCTGAGGAAGGCGCCATATCAATGCTTTTGGAATTCAGGGTGTTACTCTGCAGCAGTGCTGCTGTTGGCAGCGTGAGCCCTGTGTTCCAGTGTTGTGGGTTCCCTCCCATGTGCAGTATCACGGCCAGGTGTGCTGGCTCTCATTTTCCAGGCAGGAGGAGGCAGTGTGCCATAGGCAGAAAAAGGGCAGAGGTGCTGCTCTCTGGGCCCAGGCCTGGGAGCCTTGCTTACTCACACTCTCCTTGTGCTTTTGATAAAACAGCTTGAGTGCACTGAACTTGTTTCTTCTTTTTGCTTCTGTTCTTTGGTAGGTCTTTCAGTTTGCAGTGAAGGAATCGCTTATAACGAAACTGCCAACAAATGAGTTAATGAATCCATCCCAGAAGAAGAAAAGGAAGCACAGGCAAGTGTTGGACAAGCTTGTTTTGTTCTTAAAATGCAACCAGATCCACTGCTTTTTGTGCCAACGCATTCCTGGTAATCCCCATCTGGCTCCCATCTGTGCGCACGTCCTGCTGTCACATGGGGTTGCTGGGGCTGCTGCTGGGCGCTGGCCCTGGCCCTGCTCCAGTGCTGCTGCTCTGGCTGGGGGCTTAGCGGCCCTGCCGCCCCAGGCTCAGCTCAAGTATGGGGTAGCACTGGCTATTGGTCCTGGTGCCACTTCCCTAACAGCAGCCTCAGCCTCAGCTCCCTCACTTGTAACCCACTTTTTGTGTTGGTCTCAATGTGTCCAGTATTGTTCTGGCTCTGGTGTTTGGCTTAAAGAGCTTCCGCTGCAGCTGCATCACTCTCATCTCTCCACTTTATGGTGGCTGCTGATCATTAATGCATGAATCTGCCAGGCCCATCTCTGCTGTGCTGGCTGCTGATGCCGAGCAGTGCTGGCTGGCTCTCCCTGATGGCTAATGCATCCCCTCAACCTTCTCTACTCCTTTTGCAGGCTGTGGGCTGCACACTGCAGGAAGATCCAGCTGAAGAAAGGTAGTGTTGGCTGTGGCTGTATCATGGGAGGTTTGTGAGGGTTGAATTCTCCGGCTCCAACTGCCACAGAGGGATAGCTGTGCCCTGCTCACCAGCCTGGCAGGTCCAGCAATGTTGAGGGGGATGACCACCCCTGGCCAGGCTCCTTGGGGTGCTGGGGGCATTGTGGCTGTCTCAGTGCCTGCTGAGGCTGCATGTGCAGCTGGGTTTCTGGGTTTGCTGCAGCCGGAGGAGGCTGAGGGCCAGTGTGCAGCCCTGCTATGGACTGGGCTGTGGTCAGTGAGCACAGCCATGTGTGTGCCTGCGGGTGCTGCCAGGCTCCCTGCTCAGTGCAAGCACATGGGCAGCTTGCATCTTCTTGGCTCCAGTGCCCTGCACTTGCTGCTTTGAAAAGGTTCCTGCAACATGCAGCTTGCAATCTTGGCATTTCTCTTCTTGTTCTAGATAATTCACCAACCCAGGTGTACAACTACCAGCCCTGTGACCACCCCGAGCATCCCTGTGACAGCTCCTGCCCTTGCATCATGACTCAGAATTTCTGTGAGAAGTTCTGCCAGTGCAACCCTGACTGTAAGAAGAGGTCAAGGACTATCGGGCAGGGAAGCAGCCAGCTCTGCCACAGAGCATGGGGAGGGTGCAGAGCTGGGGCTTGCTGGGGGTTTACTTTATTCCTGCACTTGTTGCTCTGTCCATCCACAGCAGTTCTGTTAGCAGCCTGCTAAAATCCAAAAAGAAATGTTTTGTGCTGCCATGCAGCTGTTGGCAGCTGAGAGACACTCTTGTTAGTGTTCATTCCTGTGTCTGTATCCTGTGGGTGCTGCTGCTGGTCCCCTGTGAGCAGGATGTGCCTCCAGCAATTAGGATGGGCGTTGGGTCACTGCTCTTCCATGTTTGTTTTTCCTGTCTGAGTTTCCATTCCCAGCTCTGCAATGGAGGAAACAGCCAGACTTTATCCTGTCCCTGCCCAAGGCCTGCCAGGGCAAGATCTGGCTGGGGAGGAGCCGCTGGGGCAGGGACCCTGTGTGGCCCCTCTGTTCTGTGCCAAACCTCCCAGTGCAAGCCCATGGTCTGTGTTGCTGCAGGTCAGAACCGCTTCCCAGGCTGCCGCTGTAAGACCCAGTGCAACACCAAGCAGTGCCCCTGCTACCTGGCTGTGCGGGAGTGTGACCCAGACCTCTGCCTCACCTGCGGCGCTTCCGAGCACTGGGACTGCAAGGTGGTCTCCTGCAAGAACTGCAGCATCCAGAGAGGCCTGAAAAAGGTATCGACAGCAGTGTGGCAGGGGCTGCCTCAGGGCACAGCTGACACACAGCTGCTGCTGCTGCTGCTGTGTGTGTGTAGGGGGAGCAACTTCTGGCAGCTGACAGAGGGCCAGAGTCTGGAAAAGAAGCTGCTCTGCCTTGGGCCTCTGCAGCACTTACTCTAGAACAGGGATTGTGGATGTGAAAATCAGGAGATGGGAGTTACGTGAGGAATGGTGAGAGCAAGGGAGTGTATAAAGTGACTCGAGAAAGATTTAGTCTTGAATTCTGTTGATCAGAGCAAGGAATTGTGCATTTGAGAAAAGGGAAATTCAGAGAAAGTTGCAAATTAGTGTGTGTCAGATCCTGTGTAGGTCCATGTAATGGTGTAAGTCTGTTGGAGGCTGTGTCACCGTAACAAGGGAATGCTGGATGGACACTGGCTCCCCTCTGCCCCCATGATCTGTATGCTGTGAGGTGCTGTAACTGCTAACTCTCCCCATATCCTTTTATTTTGGTTCCAGCATTTGCTGCTGGCCCCATCAGATGTGGCTGGCTGGGGGACTTTCATCAAGGAGGCTGTGCAGAAGAACGAGTTCATCTCTGAGTACTGTGGGGAGGTCAGTGCTGCTGCCTGTGCTGGGGCTGCTGCCCAGGTACACGGGGTCTGTGTGTGGTGGGAGAGCTTCCTTTGGCTGTGGGGTCAGCTGCCTTCCCTGGCTTGGCTGTGCCCATGGGCTCACTCTCACCAGGTCTGGAGATGGAGCCTTGCGTTGTCTGGGGACACCTCTCAGTACCTCTGGCCCTCCACTGTGGAGGATGGAGCATGTTGTGTGTGTGCTGCTGCCTGAGAGCCCTGCTCTGGCCCTGCCCCTGGGAGCCCTGGCAAGCTCCTGCCCATGAGGTGGGAGGGAGAGCAGGAGGGTGTTTCCAGGAGGCAGGTGAGCATCTGGCCCAGCCCTCAGCTGCTGAGTTTCTCAAGGTGATCTCCCTCTACAGCTCATTTCACAGGATGAGGCTGACAGGCGAGGAAAGGTCTATGACAAGTACATGTCCAGCTTCCTCTTCAACCTCAACAATGGTAACTTCCTGAGGTTGCCTGGGGTGGAGAGGCCAGGGCTGCTGGCCAGGTGGGCAGACTCAGCCCGCCTCTTACCTGGGTGACAGGCTTGGCCTTACACCATGGTTTCCTTATTTTTTTTTTTTAATAGATTTTGTTGTTGACGCTACTCGCAAAGGAAATAAAATCCGCTTTGCCAACCACTCAGTGAACCCCAACTGCTATGCGAAAGGTGAGGTGCCCCTGCCCAGCCAGGCCAGGCAGGACATGGTGCTGCAAGAGCTCCGGCCCAAGCTGGGGCTGCACATCTCTGATGTTGTATCTCGGGTGTTGTGTCTCTGGTATTGTGTCTCTGGTGTTGTGTCTCTGGTGTTGTGTCTCTGGTGCTGTGTCTCTGGTGCTGTGTCTCTGGTGCTGTGTCTCTGGTGTTGTGTCTCGGGTGTTGTGTCTCGGGTGTTGTATCTCGGGTGTTGTATCTTGGGTGTTGTGTCTCTGATGTTGTATCTCGGGTGTTGTGTCTCTGGTGTTGTGTCTCTGGTTGCAGTTGTGATGGTGAATGGAGACCACCGCATTGGTATCTTTGCCAAGAGAGCCATCCAGGCAGGAGAGGAGCTCTTCTTTGACTACAGGTACCTTGGCCAGTGGGGACCTTGGGCTGCAGGGTTGACCCCACGCCCTGTGCAGGTTTGTGGGGAGCATGGGTGGTCATTGCTGCAGCCATGACTTCCTGTCCTGTAGGTACAGCCAGGCAGATGCCCTGAAGTATGTCGGCATAGAGAGGGAGACAGACATCATCTGAGCTCCGGGGTGGTTCTGGCACACCTTGCTGCTGCACCTTGTAAGCAATGCCATGTTTGCTTCACGCTGACATGACTGCTGCTGTTCCTGCTGCTGTGTGTGTCACAAGTGCTACTTTTCCATCCAGACACCAGAGAGACTTGGGGCAGGAGTGTAAGCAGCCCCTGGGCCATGGCTGTCCCAGGGTGGTATCCCCTCTGCCCCAGCTGGCTGGGAAATGGGGACTGCCCAGCTGTGGCTGCAGTGGCACCAAGGGATGCCTGGGGATGGGAGAGCAGCACTATGCAACACGATACTTTAAGTAGGGGTGCCACTGAGCTAGGTAGAGGACAATGTTACAGTCACTGCCTGTTATGACCCAGGGAAGGCTTCTCAGAAACCTTCCTTGGGCTTTGTAACCGCCTGGCCCTGGGAATAAAGGGGAAATATTCTCTGGCAGGATGAGGTTTAGCCTTGGCACCCCATGCAAAAAGGAAAGAAAAAAGCACTTTAAACTAATCCTCAGCTGGTAACTGGGCCCTGTATTTTGGGGTGGAGGGACTGCAGGCATCCCAGGTGTCTTGCATCCGTCAGCAGCTTTGCAGGGATGTTGCTCCAGGCCTGGGACAGGGCAGGCTCGATGGGGCCTGGGGTGACCTGAAGGTTGGGGCTATCCCTGAGAGCCACATATGCCACCAGCCTCCTGCCTGGCCTGGTGCTGGGTGTTGGGCAGTACTCCCAATGTCCAGGGCTGGGTTCTCAGGATGACATGGGGAGCCTGGCTGAACCCTGACCTGGCTCCAGGCCCCCAGCTCACTCCCAGCTGTTTTGTCCAGGAACACAGAGAGGTGCTGGGTTTGCTTGGGAACCAAGCCCTCCCTGGCCCAGCCCTCATCATGTTTTCTAAGTCTCCTGCCATGGCAGGCCAGGCTGTTTGTCTGTCCTTCCCATTTTCTGTGATGGCCCCCTGGAGGCTGGAGGTGTTTAGGTTTGTCTGGAGCAGTTCTTGTATCCCAGCACCTGCCTGAGCCTTGCTCCCTGCCACTTCCATCTGCCCAGCTCCTGCCAGCCCTGCTCTTGCCTAAGCGTCTTCTGCCACTTCGGCCGTATCTGCACTATGCCAGGCTTGTGTCTGTGGTTTGTTGACGGTGAATAATGGTAATAATAATGCACTTTAAATAACATGGCTTGTAGCCTTTGTCATAATAAAGTGGTAGCAAAGACCCTCCCCTGCTTGCTGGCCTCTGTCCCCAGACTGTCCTCTGCCTGCTGAGCTCAGCCGGGCTGTCCCCAACGTGGCTCCCAGGGTCCAGGGGGAGTCACGAGTGACCCGATGCTACACTGCCTGAATCACACTGGCTCCGGGTGGGAAGGGGGCAGAGGTGTGTGGTGGGGAGAGCAGGACATGATGTGTGTGTGCAGCAGCAGCTGAGCTGCCTCTAGCCCCGGCTCACTACACTCTGCATTTTGCTCTGGCACCAGCAATTGCTGTTGTCAATGTGGTGCCTCCCTTGGTGCAGGCTGAGCCAGGATGGGAGGAGAGGATCTGCCCAGGCTGCCAAGGTGAAGGCTGGGGAGTGTCAAACGCCATCATTCTGCCTTTATTTGATTATCTTCACATCTCATTCAAAAGAACAGACTTTTTGAAAATAAAGTGCCCAGTGGAGCCAGGCCTTTGGGTAGATAAATGCATATCTGTAACATTGTCTTACCACAACACAGCAAGTGAACAGGAGCTTTCCCTGGGCTGGAGGTAATCAGCAGGACTGGCACTTCGTACAGAGAAGTAGCAAACTACAGACCACGTACCACGACACGCGGGACATCACGCCCGCGGGAGCTTCCGTTTGGATTTTTATACAAACCAATAGAATAAAAAAACGAGAGTGTAGTAGAATATCCAGCAACAAAAATGGTAGAAAGGATCTGTACCTGATCTTATGAAAGCAGCATCTCAGCAAGGTGCGGTGGCGGCATGCGCGGCGCCAGTGTGGAGTATTGCTTGGCAGCCCGGCTGTGCGGGCCGGTGCTCGTGGCTCTGCGTGGCGCTGGCGAAGCGAGCAAAGCAGCGGGTCATCTACGCGGGCAGCACTAGCGGGCGGCGGCAGCCGGGATCCTCCGACCAGAGGGAGGGTGGGAGCCGGGCCTGGGGCTCCCCGACAGAGGCCAGGCAGGATTTGGCAGCTGTAGAGGCAGCAGCCTGCCGCCGCCGTGGGGGCTGTCGGCGTGTCCGGGGCGAGCGAGGCTGCGGCTTGGCGGATCGTGGCCACACTCCGGGGACCGGTCGGTCCGGCCATGGGGAGGAGGTGGCGGTCGGTGCTGTCCGGTGCGGTGCGGTCCGGTCCGGTGCGGTCAGTCTGAGGGCGGGTGTTGGCAGTTCAGGTGTGCTCGGCCTTTTGGTCCCGCAACGCTCGCTCATTCCCGGGCGGCTCCCGGGGCTGCAGGGGCTGTGACCCCATCCCGGCCCCGCTAGTCCCCTCTCGGCTCCTCCAGGATCTGGGGCAGGTTCTGTTCCTTGCGTGCCGACGGCGGTTTGGTAGCACCACCATAATCCTGGATAGCCTTGGGTTCGTTGGTGTGGTAAGAGCCCTTGTAGCGGTGGTGGTAGAAGTAGAGCAGCACCAGCAGCCCTGACAGCAGCAGGAGCAGGAAGATCACGACTGCGGGGAAGAGACAGCAGTGAGGGATTGGGGAGGGGCCGCAGGGCCGTGCCAGGGTGGAATACCAGCCGCAGGCTTCACTTACACCCAATGATGATCCCAACCCAGCCGTCGTCGTGCACGTGGGGGAATTCTGCGGAGGCAGAGTAGGCAGCTGAGAGCAGGCTGCAGCAAGATCTCATGCTGGAGCTTCCCTTCTGCAGCTTGTGCTTGACAAGGGCTCCATCCCCACCAGGGTCACACCACAGCACTCACCTGTGGCCATGTACCAGGGGTCCATCTCGGGAGGGATAAGGAGGGTGCTGAGGGGGAGCATTGAGGCACAGCTCGACTCCACCAATTCACCCCGGATGCTGTAGGGCCGCAGGGGGCTGGTGGGGTGGAAGATGGCTTTAAGGGGCACGAGGGTGTTGAATTTCACCCCTGAGAGGCAGCCTGAGAAGCCAGGTGTATTGTAGCGCTGGATCTCGGGGTCAATCACGCCAGTCTCTGTGGGGCCACAGAAGGAGATTACTCATCCCTCTCAGAGGTCAAGGGCCATTCTGTGCAGAGGAGACCCCAGAGACCCCAGCATGGGACCCCAGCTGAGGGCAGGACCCAGCTCACCCATCACACGACCCAGGTACAGGTTTTTGGGTGAGTCCAGCTTGCTGTCCACAAACAGGGAAAACTGCTGCTCCACGATGGGGAGATAGTCCACCTGGGAGGTAGGTGCACAGCATCAGTGCCCACAGAGCCATCCCACCCAAACCCCCTCCCAGCCTGACCTGAAGCCCCCAGGCCCCATTGGGAGGGTGCCCCAGCCCAACCTGAGTGTACAGTGTGCGGTGCAGGCGGGTGATGTTGACACGGTGGGGCCGCCCATCTGTCACTGGCTTGTTGGTGAGAGTGAAGACGTAGGGGCTGGTGCCCAGCTGGTAGCGCAGCTGTAGGCTCCCTGCGGGCAGCATAGGGCTGTCAGCAGGGCTGGACCTCTCAGTGGACACCTCCAGCCCATCTATAGGGCTGGAAAATGGAATCCACAGAGAGGAGCATCCTGTGCATCCCCAGCACCAGATAGGGGTCCCCATGCAGGCTCTGGGTGAACCCCAGACCAGGGGGCCCTGTCCTCACCATCATCCTTGATAAGCACGGCCATGTAGTCCTTGACGAAGGTGCTGACGTAAAGCAGCACGGCAGGTGCTGAGGTGGTGCTGAAGCTGAAGCTGACCTCCTCGCTGGTGAGGTTGTAGCCAGGCAGGGGCTGCCAGGGACTGCTCACAATGCTGGCAAACTCGCGGGCAGCGTACAGCGACATGGGCAGGATGTTGTACCGCACCCAGGTGCCCTCCTCGAAGTACCCACCGATGTCTGTAGGGGAGCTGAGGGTGAGGGGAGCGCCAGCTCCTCGGCCCCTCCCACCCCGCGGAACACAGCACTCACCGTGGTTGCAGAAGGGCCCGGTGAACGCGGAGATGCTGCAGTTGCAGGTGTAGTGGCTGTAGCGCTCGACGCAGAGCCCACTGTTCTGGCAGGGCACTGGCGGGTCCTGGCAGTAGCCGGTGCAGTTGACCCGCACACCCTCGGTCTCATTGGCTTTGCCCTCCAGGTTGAGCGTCACCCCGTTCATCCGCAGTGCCCGCAGGCACCCCAGGAACGGGCGCATCTTGTGCTCTGCTGCGCCTGCAGCGGGGCCAAGACTGAGTGCCCTGTGGCACTTGGGGACTTGGGGGTGCAGGGGCGTGGCCAGGGGCTCTCACCTACGTAGAGGGGCCTGTCAAATTCCAGGCGGACAAAGCTCTGTGGGGGGAATGGCCGCACCACCCAGGGCAGCTTGTCCACTCGCAGCCGCGCCAGCTTGACGTTGAGCTCAGCTTTCACCTGGTGCCACTCATCATCATTCCAGGGTACCACCGACCGCACCGTCAGGTTCTCGTCCCCATTCCCAATGTCAAATATAAATGCCACGTCCCTAGTGGCTGCAAGGACATGATGCTGAGAAGAGGCCCCAGCCCTTCTGCCCCCAGCAGCCCTGCACCCTCTGCCCCCCCGTACTGTTGAGCTCAATGCGGATGTAGTTTCGGTAGCCCGGGTTCTCCAGGAAGACTCCAGACTGGGCAGTGGTCTTGAAGTAGAAGGAAATGTCAAGGCTGTGGTTGGCCTGGAAGGTGGGGAAGATGAGGGCTGCGCCCCTGTTGAAGGAGACGGTGTTCCAGGTGTTACCTGCAGGGCATGGGAGAGGCAGTGAGGGATGGGCAGGGTCCCTCCATGTGGGACACCACAGGCAGGTGTCAGCACTCTGCAGGCAGGGGATGTTCTGTGGGGCCAGTCACTTACGGTCTCCATAGCACCGTAGGGGCCCCAGCAAGAACTGGGCTTCAGAGCCGGTGCGGTTGGTGTCTCCAACTACAACCTGGGTGACGGGCAGGTGGTCCACAAAGGTCAGCAGACCCTTGTCTGTCCTCCTGCAAATGTGAGTGCACCAGAGGGGCCATGAGGTGTTTCTGTCCCTTCGCCAGCTCACAGCCCTGCTACCCTCACCTGAGTGCGCCAGAGTCTGTGCCCACCATGACTGCAGCCCCCACCCCACAGCTCCTGTTCCACAGCCACCATCACTCACCAAATTGCGTGGTCAGCATCGCAGTTGCAGAAGTACTGGGGGTCAGCACAGTTCTTGTCCAGCCCGCAGGCACAGCGCTGGATTCCTGGTCGCGAGCCCCCCCAGTAGTAGTGCCGCTCATCATTCCGGCCCATCCAGAAGCTGAAGGGCAGCCCGGCTGCAGGCACAGAGGAGGGTCAGGACACGGTCCGGTTTCACGGCCCTGCAGTGCAAGCATGCAGCACCGCCCCCCTTCTCCCAGCACTCACAGGGGGTGTTGAGCAGGCGGGAGTTGTAGCAGTGGAGCTCTATGCGCTGCTCGCAGTACTCAGAGGCATTGGCCAGGGCTGAGACCTCGGCCCAGGAGGCGTTCCAGTACTCCACGGCCCCCAGGTAGGGCTGGTCCACACTGGAGCCCGTCACCCGCGTACCGTAGTGACGGTTGTGCCGGATGATGGTCCATGCTCGGTCCTCTGCAGTGAAAGGGGAGCTTTAGGACTTGACCCCTAGGATACCCCCGCTCCCTCTATCCTGTTCCAGCTCCAATACACAGGAAAGGACTGGTTACCAGGAGCACCAGACAGAGGTCCCCTCTGCCCTCCCGCTGTCCCCACCTCGAATGTCACAGTACACTGTGAAGGGCTTGAGCGGCCCACTGCCATCTGGGTCTATGGTGTAGTTGCCTGAGGTCTTCCCGCTGACCCGGTAAGCATCACATGTTTCCTTGTAAAGGGCTGGAAGAGAAGAATGGGATGGAGGTCAGTGCAAGGGAGGCACCAGGCATGAGTAGGGGCTGCAGGTGCCCCTACTGTCCCTGACCCACGAGGCTCCAGGCTCACATTTGTGGCAGGTCTCCCCCTTGTAACCAGTCAGGTCACAGATGCACATGAAGTCATCCCAGGATTGGATACAGCGGCTGTCATGCTCACACAGGTTGGGGGTGCACCTGAGGGCACAGAGGGTTCCTGTCCCAGCATCAGCACAGCCCCCCAGTGCCCCCCACTGCCAGGCAGCACCCTTGTCCTGGTCAATACCTGTCTGTAATCCCACAGACGTTGAAGAACACATTGTAGTACTGTGCCTGCCGTTGCTGTACCAGCAGCTCCACATCCACGGGCTGCATGTCTACGTTCAGCATCTGCAGGCAGCCGTGGAAAGCTGTCTGGTTTGACCGGCAGCCAGTGACTGAGGCCGGCTTGGGGCAGCCTGCAAGACAGATGGGGGTGAGCAGCCCTCAGGCACCCATTGCCCCAGACCCCGCCCTGCTGCCCACCTCCAAAGAAGTACTGGCTGCCAGTGCGTAGCTGGAAGGGGTGCGCCACCCGAAACTCAGCACCATCATCATCATCAATGGTCACCACAGCTGAGCCCTCCCGTGCCACCAGCTGCACTGAGTGCCAGAAGCCATCATTCAGGCGATGCCCTGTGCGGAGAGGAAGATGTGTGGGGATGGTCCACTGCCAGACTGAGCCCCCCAGCCCCATGCTGGCTCTCCAGCCCACCTGCAGCAAACTCCAGCTTCTTCTTGCCAGGCTGCGCGATGGAGACATTGACCTGCCCCTCGCTCAGCACCATCTCGAGAGAGCCCAGGTTGTCAGCAAAGCCAGTGTAGAGCAGGAGGCCAACAGTGTCCCAGGAGCGGAAGCGGAAGCTGACAGCCAGGCGGTTTCTCCGTGGGATCCCTGGCACCTGCACATAGTTGTTGATGCCAGCGAAGGTGATGGGGGTCATCAGCTGGTCCCGGCAGTAGTGGCCCACATTGCCCTGGGAGTGACCATGAGAGGGGTGAGGAAGGGAATGTTCCCATAGAGAGGAGGTCCTCTCATCCCCGCAGTCCTGGCCTCAACCATGCCCAATTGATCTCAGTGCCTGACAGAGCCAGGCGGGCGCCCCAGGCCAGGGACAACCTTGCACGGTCAATCCGGTACCGCTTGGCTGAGCACAGCCCCGTGTCACCCCGCAGCGGGCAGGGAGCCTTGCCCCATGGAAGGGGTCACCCCACAGTGGGGCTGAGGACACCCATGAAAGGGGTCCCCCCACCGCAGGGAGAGGACTCCCAGAGAAGGGGCCACCCCCCAGGCTGGACCTCAAAGCGAATATTGGGCCGCCGGTGCCGGGCCAGGTCGGCGATGTTGACCCCGTTGAACATGATATTCTCCACACAGCCTCGGAAGTTTTGCCGGTAGGTGAGGTGCTGCTTGTCGTGGTCAATCACCCCTCCAAAGAATACCTGTGAGGCAGAGGGAGGGTGTCAGCCCCTCTCTGGAGGATACCACAGGTCAACATCGTGGTAGTCCCCTGCCCAGGGGACCCACCTCAGTTTCGAGGTCAAGCTGGTCGAAGGTGCCACGGCAGCGGAAGCGCTTGACCTCCCCGTCCAGCGTCAGGTTGACGTAGTGGCCGAGACGCTCAATGTGCAATGAGTGCCAGTGCTGGTCATCCAGGAGACTGCCCACCGCCACCGTTGTGTGGCCCTCACTGGCATGCAGTGGGCTGCTGCCTGGGGAGGACCAGCATCAGCCAGTGGCCCCCTGGGCCCACGCCCCCAGCCCCTGGCCCCAGCTCACCTAAGCTGATGTGCAGGAGGAGCTGGGCCTGTTTGAGCTCCACTGTGATGTAGTCACCCTGTGAGCCTTCCCCGTGCATCAGCACTCCATCCTGCTCCAGTGTCTTGAAGTTGAAGGAGATGTCATCCTCGAAGGTACTGACCCTCTTGGCTCGGAAACGGTAGGAGATGGCATCATCCCCATCAAAGTAGAGCACATGAGACCCTGGGGAGAGCAGAGCAGCCCCACCCTTGTCATTGCCTGCAGCAGCAGGTGCCCTGGCATGGGGAATACTCCCTTCTGCTATGGTCTCTGCCACGGCTGCAGACTGTTTGGGCACAACCCCCTCTGAGTTTTCTAGATGCGCCAGAGTCAGGATCCCACCACGCAGGGGTGCTGGAGCCCCTGGCCAGGTACTCACGGTAGGGGCAGCCATAGAGGCCCAGGCGCAGTCCAATCTTCCCGCGTGGGTTCCAGGCCACCGGAATGATGCGAATGTATCGTGCAAGGATGGGGTAATGCAGGTCATGCCGCACCACCCCGCTCTCATTCACGTTCCCAAAGAACGTCTGGGGATGAAGGGTCACTGTCAACACCTTGCTCCAGGTCAGGGGTCTCTGCTCCCCTCAGAGAACCCCCTCCCACAGGGAACCCGGTCTCCCCCCTACCCAGTTGCTGCCCTGCTGGAAGAAGGGTTTCCAGCTCGTAGGGTGATCTCCATAGAGCACAATGTAGCGTGTAAGCCAGTCATAGGTGTTAAAAGTTCCCTGCGTGGCCACTGCATTGATTCGGTGCTTTTGCATCAGGTCGATCTGGAGCCAGGGCTGCTTGTCGCGGGGGTCGGGGGACCAACCGCTGGTGCCTGCGGGGGGAGCAGCTCAGCAGCTTGGCTCCCGACTGAGTGCCGGCTGCTCGCTCGGCCCCACCACAGCACCTGACTGGACCCCTCAGCCCCGCGAGATGCAAAACCTGGCCAGGAACACCCCCTGCCCACCTCCCCTGCCCCGCCTGAATCTCAGTTCCGCGGGGGAACTCACTGTGTAGACGGGCGAAGCTGGCTGAGTAGAAGATGTTGTATCTGGAGGAGGCACCGATGGAGTACGAGTAAAGCGGAGCAACGAGCTCATCATAGCAGGGTCCTGAGGGGAGAATGGAGTTGGGGGCGGCCTCGGAGCACTGAGCTGGGCAATGTCCCTGTGGGAGCTCCCCAGCCCTGCGGACCCTGAGGGCTCTGGGGACCCCGCGGCTCCCGTGGACCGGCGGGCCCGCTTTGCTCTCCCCTCCCACTGCAGCGGAACTGACACACCTCTGCGGGCCCCGGCGCCGGCACCAGCCGCCTCCGCACTGACGTGGGCGACGGGACCCCCGCTCTGCCCCGCCCCGCGGGGGAACGATCCCGCGTGGGATTCCGGGGGATCCCGTGCAAACCCTCGCGGCACCGGCAAAAGACCCTCCGAAGGGGCCGGGGTCCCGAACCTCTGTCAGAGTCCCTTAACCGATCGGACGGAGCCTGGGGAGCCCAGGAGCATCCCCAGCTATAGGACCGTGCTGCATCAACCCCGAGTCCACTGCCCGCCGACCCTACCATGCCCAGTACCACCGCCCCCCATCCTCGCCGCCCCGGGGAAGGGGCTCCGGGCGCTGGCTCAGGAGGCCACGGGGAGCTGCCCGGTGCGACCGGGCCCTCGCCGATTCCCGTTCCCGAGCGGCTGCCCCCAGCCCCGGTAGCGGGTCGGGCCCGGCGCAGCCCCGCGGCGGGGCCAGCCCGGCGGGTGGCAGCGCTGGCCGAGGTGCTGGCGGAGCCCCGCCGGTCCCGCGGGGCGGCCCCGCTCTCCTCGGCATTCCGGGGCATCCCGGATCCTCGGGGCGTCCCGGTTGTCCCGGGTCCCCAGAGGCTGCGGCCGGGCGCGGGGCCGCTGCCGGCGGGGGGGCTGCGGCGGGGCCGCCCCNAGCCCTGGCCGCCCCCGCTGCCGCGCCCCGGGGAGATGCTCCGCCTGGAAGCCCGATTTCCCCGCTTCTGGGCACGGCGAGCTGCTGGCCGCCTCGGGCTGCACCGGGACACGGCTTTTGTGGGTGGGGGTACGGGGGCACAGTGAGGCTGTGCAGGAGCTTCCCGGGCGCCCCCGGTCGGTTCCTAGGCGGCGCCTGGTCCGAGCCGCACCCCGAGCCTCCCCGTCCCTGCCCCTCTGCAGCCCCCGTGCAGGGAGGCTCGGAGCGGTGCCCGCAGCCCCCCCGCGGCAGATGTGGTGTGGCGGCGATTTGTAATCAAGCCGTGGATTAAGGCCTGCAGGTCTCGGGGTCGCTGCTCTCTCCAGTGATGCAGAAGAAGGGATTTAGTTTGTATCTGCTCTCAACCACCCCCAGACACTCACAGAGGGGTTGGGGGGGTTGGTGCCTGCGTGCCCTACATACACCTACAGACCCGCGGTGCTCCGTGTCCCCTGGCCCCGCAGGAGCAGTAGACCTGCTCTCCCAGGGGCCTCGAGCAGTCCCGAGAGACGGGGATGCCCTAGCAGCTGCTGGGTCCAGGCTGGCACCAAGCGTAGAGCAGGAGCACGGCCAGGCTGTGCCCGGGGCAGGCAGCTCCGCACGGGTGGCTCTGGACGTGGCAGCGTGTGCCGGGCCTGGCTGCCGCGGGCGGGGCAGCACAGCCTGCGGGCAGCCGGTGGTAAAGCTCCCCCCTGCCCGGGCAGATCCCAGGCCGCGGCTGGGGAGTGAGAGAAAATAGAAAGCTCCAGGTGTGGCAGGCATGTGGGACACCTGGCAGTGCACCAGGAGTTCTGCTACCAGGAGCTGGAACCATATGCTGAGGACATTGGCACCCAACCTCCTGTCCCCCAGACCCTGGCAGTGCCTGCAGGTCCATCCCCAGGAGAGGCACAGCCCATATGGCCTTATCCTGGCATCCCAGGGGGCTGCCTGCTCTGGCCACGGCCCCACACCCTGACCCTGTGCTGGCTCAGATCTGTGACAGCCCCAACAGGGACATGTAGAATCCCTGCTCTGCACCCATAGCTGGCTGTAGGGTCAGCACTGGCCCCAGGACCCTTCTCCCTTCCCTTCCCCCAAGATGCAGGGTGCAGGAAGGCACCCCCAGAGCCAGCACAGGGCAGAGATGTGCAGTTAGCATCCCTGCACTGCAGAAAGAGCAGGAGAGGGGGAAGAGACCCTCCAGCAAAGAGCCCTGGGGACCCCCTGGAGGCTGGGGGAGCCTGTCCTGGCTGCTCTTCATCCACGGTGCAGCAGCTCCACAGCCCCACAGCGAGCACCCAGGATCCTGTGCCCGTCTGGAGGCAGCAGGAGGGCCGAGGGCAGACTGGAGATAAGCCACAGCAAAAACAGCTGTAGATGGGAGAAAGGGGGATTGAGGGATTATGGTCAGGAGACCATTAAAGCTAGGGATCAATTTTCGCCCCTCTGGGGGGAGAGGAAAGTGGGGCCTCTGCCCCACAGGAACTAATCTGCTTTTTAATGAGGAGCTGGGAATTTTGTTGTCAACAACCAGCAACACGCCTGCCCAGCACTGCAGGGATACAGCACCAGGTTGGGACCCCTGGGTGAGTGGTGTGCCCTGCACCAGCAGCCACCTCAGCTTCTGGAACCACCATGTTTGCCATCGGGAAAAGATGATCCTAGACTAGACAGGGCTCTGCCGATCCTGCTGGAGGAGCATCCTGCCTGTGCCCAGCTCAGTGCCAGCCCACAGCAGCCCCCACTCCATTCATTGGCCCGGTTCCCTCTGGCCCTGCAGGAGCCAACAATAGCCCTGGGGTGTGCTGGGGTTTCCTGCATATGTAGGATGTCCTTGGACACACCCTGCTCCCCTGGCTGGGTGCTCCCGGGCTTGGCCTGCACACCCACATGACAGAAACTGAGCAGAGCTGCTATTTCTGTTCTCAGCATGCAGACGTAAAAGACGCACCCAGTAAAGGATTCAGGACAGGCTCCTAACTGGGGTCACACCTGCCTTCCTCCCCAGGGCTGGGCTTGTGCTCTGCACTTTCTCAGTATCAGAAGCTGCACGTGGTCAAACCACAGATTACAGAGCACTGAGACACCTCTCTGTAATCTGTGTTTTGACCATGTGCAGCTTCAGACCCACTGGCCAGGGGAAAGACTCTGCTGTGCAATGATGGAGCAGGTGAGGGGGCTGCAGGGTGAGGGGTTTGCTGGGAGCCAGGCAGGACCCCCCATCACTGGCTTTTCTTGTGTTTTTTAAGGTAGTTTTCTTGTGAGCCCTGTGGGCTTAGACTGAGAGGCAAAACCCTGGGGAATTAGAGCAGTGCCTGCTGCTCCAGGCCCCTGAGGCCCCGAGCAGGAAAGGGGCTAGAGGAGCTGCTGGAGAGTCAACCTGCCGTGGCACTGGGTTCTGATCCCACCTGTGGCCCCAGAGCAGTTGAGGGGTTCAAGCTCAGCCACCTGGGTTCACTGACAGGGGTCAGAGTGAAATTGCTGTTGTGAGGCTACTGAGAGTCAGAGAGTGTCAGATCCTGATCTCCAGATCAATGGGGTCCCAACTGACCAGTACCAGGCTGCAGCACTGTTCTGCTGCCCCAGAGCAGGGCTGAGCAGCTGGGAGGTGGGAGCACTGTGCTCAGCTGCCTGCAACCTGTGTGAGGCAGGAGCTCCCTATCTGGGAGCAGGACCAGGTAGTGCAAGGCGTGGGTCCCCAGGGTGGTACGTGGGGGCTTTGGACACCTGGGGATGCTGGTGTGGATCCCGAAGGTTCAATTGCCCAGGGCAGCTGGGGCCATAGGCTGGGTGCTGAGCCCCAGAGCAGTTCCCCTGGCAGGTTCAGGGTCAGTTCCTGGGACATGGTGCTGCGCTGGGGACGTCGTGGCTGGGGCTGTTTCCTTCTACCAGCTCTGTATTGCAGATGGCTGCTAGTGAAATGTGCGGTCACTCTCGCAATGACTGAGCACGGTAATCTTCCCCCTGCTGCGGGGTGGATGTGAGACGGAAACAAACGCCGCGCGGGACCAGGGGCTGCGGCACACCCACACTCCCAGTGGTGAGGCTGGGTGGAGAAGGGCCGCGTTAGGTGTGGCTCTCTGCACCTCGCGGCCGGGCCACCGCTGCCGAGCCCTCCTCACTCAGCCTCCCTCTGCACAGGTAACTCCCAGCCCCGCCTCAACAGAGCTGATGGCCACCGCTGACTTCTACCTCTGGGAGGACGGGTACTCGGGCGAGGCCGGCATGCTGCCTGAGCTCTGTGAGAAGCAGGAAATACAGGGCTTTGCCCGCACCTTCCAGCCTGCCGTGTACCTGCTGCTCTCACTGCTGGGCACAGTGGGGAATGGGTTGGTGCTACTCACACACACCCGTTACCGCCAGGTACACAGCGTCACCGATGTCTGCCTCCTGCACCTCGCTCTATCTGACCTCCTGCTGCTCCTGATGCTGCCCTTCGCCATCACCGACACGCTGCAGGGCTGGTCCCCAGGCACAGCCGCCTGCAAGGCGCTGCAGGGTATCTACGCCCTCAATTTCTACAGCGGCTTCTTCTTCCTCACCTGTATCAGCGTGGATCGCTATGTGGCCATTGTGCGGGTGCCCGCTGCTTGCCGCCTGCGCCCACGAGCTCGCCGCCATGGCTGGCTGACAGCAGGGCTGGCCTGGCTGCTGTCCATTCTGCTAGCCCTGCCCCAGTTCATCTACAGCCAGGAAGAGCAGCACCAGGATATCCGTCTCTGTCGTGTCGTCTTTCCCCATGTGATCTCACGGGTAGCCCGGGGGGCCACCAACCTGGTGCAGGTGGTGCTCGGCTTCGCGGTGCCCTTCCTGGTGATGGCAAGCTGCTACACAGCGGTCGCACGAACACTGCTGACGGCCCGCGGTGCCCAGCCCCACCGAGCGCTGCGAGTGCTGCTGGCCCTCGTGCTGGTTTTTGTGGCCCTGCAGCTGCCCCACAGCCTGATGGTGCTGCTGGACGCGGCCGAGCTGCTGGCCAGCTGGGAGATGAGCTGTGCCCAGAGCCGCCGCAAGGACCTGGCACTGCTGGTCACCGGCGGGCTGGCGTACCTGCGCTGTTGCCTCAACCCCCTGCTCTACGCATTCCTCGGCCAGCGCTTCCGCCGGGAGCTGTGGTTGCTCGCCAGCGACGCCGGCTGTGTGGGCTCCCCCGACCCGCACTGCTCCGGCTGCCCCAGTCCCTGCCGGCGGACATCGCTCTCCAGCTGCTCGGACGTGGTGTAGGAGCCCCGTGCCCGCGGCCGCGGCAAGGGGTTCGGTCCCTCCGCGACTCCCCGGGGACAGCCCCGTCGTTGCACGGACCTGCCCCAGTGAGCCGCTGCGCACGGGCAGCACCAGACGATCCGCACGGTGCCTGCACACGCCTGGGCAGAGGGAAGAGCAGCCCCGCAGCGCCTGCATGCCCTCCGAGTGCCTTCACGGTCCGGCGTCCCGCTGGGCTGCGGTCCCCGCAATGTCACGCGTATTTCAGGGGAACCCTGCAATGTCACGCGCGTCGAGGGCCATGCAATGTATCACCTGCTGGGGGGGAGGTCCGGCGGTGCCGTGAGCCGGGTCGGTGGGTGCAACAGGCAGGCAGCTGGTTCCCACTCTCACAAATAAACCCTGAA
Source organism: Rhabdornis inornatus (assembly GCA_013397075.1). Lineage (NCBI taxonomy): Eukaryota > Metazoa > Chordata > Aves > Passeriformes > Rhabdornithidae > Rhabdornis > Rhabdornis inornatus. Next base: position 434,909 of record VWZS01004572.1, read on the forward strand.
AGAGTCCCGGTGGGCGAGCGCAGTCTCCGTGCAGGGCGACGCTGGCCCGGGGGGGGTTTGTGGGGCCGGGGGCGGCTCCTTGGGCACGGGCACTGGCGGGCGATGCCTGCAGGAGGCAGCAGAAGCTCGCGCTTCCTTGCCGCCCTCCGCTCGTCCCAGCCGCTGGAGGGACAGGGAGTCCCCGGACAGGGACAGCAGAGACTCCCCGGAAGAACCCTTGGGTCCTGCACCCCAGGGCAGGGCAGAGGGACGTTTGTCTCCCCTCTTTACTCCCCCCACGAGCTCCTCTGCACATCCCGGCCCAGAAGCTCTCCGGCACCAGGTGCTGCGCTGGAGGTGGCCAGGCCCGGACACGTGGCAACCAACACATGACCACGGGCTAGGACATGGCGAGCGACACATGTCACACGGGCTGGCACATGGTGTCGTGGGCCGGCAGCGCCGGGGCCGTGCAGTGTCCCACTCACCAGGCCTGGCTAAAGAAGTGCTCCACAGTGCCGGGAACAGGACTGGGCTTGGCTGTAGTACAGCTGCTCATGGAGTCTCCCAGCAGAGCTGGGCATGCAGAGAAGCACTCCCAGTCCTGCCGGGGCTCAGGCTACTTCCTGTTCACCCCATGCTCTGTTTGGGATTAGCTCAGCGCTCGACTGGAAGAAGCCATTCCAGAAGCTTCACCTACTGCTGGGCCAGAAACAAGTTAGTGCTGACTCAACAGCCACAGAGGCGGGGTGATGGGCCTCTGTCCCCCGCAGCCCTCGGTGGGGATCAAGGGCCAGATTCGGACAGTTCTTGGCCAGACAGCACAGCTGCCCCTGCTGCCCACCCGGCCTGTGGTCTTGGGTGGTCCCGCTCCAGTCCTCCACTGCCCCCATAGCTGGTGGGCTCTGCTGGATGCCAGTGACTGCCCTGGCAGCACAGCCGGCCCCACACCAGCGGCTCAGCCCCAGGCACAATCCAGAGCAGGCTGCGTGGGAGGGGAACTGGCAGCCAGAGCTTCCTTTCCTGCCTGCGTATCCCAGCACCCAGGCTCCCAGGGACGGCGGTGACCCAACAGCTGTAGCAACGCCAGAGCCTTAACTCCTGCGGCGTCGGGAGTGACGCCAGGGCCTGGACGCTGCCAGGGCACCGATGGCTGGAGGGTCCTGCAGACCCTCTGACACTGGGCAGACCCCAGGGCTGAGCTGAGCCACACAGTTGTGATACCGCGTGTGACCCCACCATGAACGCCTTGCACCAGCTCCTTTGTGGAAAGGCGATATGAGAGCCTGCAGGACAGGCCTGCCGGGCATGGTGCCGTCCGGCCCACGGTGCCCTCCTAGCCAAGCACAGAGCCCATGGTGCTGCCCGCTGGCACAAACTTGGCACCACACCGGGCTGAGTCGCCATGCTGGGACGGGCGCCAGCGTTGCCGCACGCAGGAGCCAGGGCAGCGCATGATGGGGGTGCCGCGGGGCAAGGCAAGGGCCGGTGCCCGGTGCCGGTGTCCACACCGGGCGCGGGCAGTGCCCGGTGCCGGTGCCCCGTCAGGTGCCCTGGGTACACGGTGCACCCCGCCGGCGGCGGCTCCGGGAGCACCGGCCCTACCGCAGCCCNCCGGTGCCGTCCCGTTGGTGTCGGCGGGGCGATGCCGTTCCCGGGTGGGCTGTGGTGGCTGCTGTGCTGTCGACGGGGATTCACGTTGCTGCGGCGAGACTACGGCGAGGCGGAGCGGGAGGCGGACGGCGAGGCCGAAGAGGAGGAGGAGGCGTCCTTCGAGCTCCGCGCCCAGGGAGACCAGGTGGGGCCGGCACCGGCTCTGGGACGGCCACTGGGACGAGCACAGCCGAGCACGGGGGTGGTCCCGCTGGGTGCAGGGGTGACTCGTTCCGGCGGGTGCGGGCGAGCCGCAGGCCAGGGAAGGCTCCGGCGGGTGCGGAGGTCCCGGGCCCGCGGGGCAGGGCCGACCCTCACGGTAGCCGCTGCCCGCTGGGTGCTCCTGCCTGCTGCTTAGGACGGGTCTGCCGCGGGGCTACCGTGCCAGACCCTCGGCGGTCCGGTGCGCGGCGCGGCCCCGGAGTGCCCCGCCGGAGCGGGCCGGGGCTGTCCCGGGAGCACGTGCCGGGCGTAGGGAGCGGGCCTGGATCTCCCCTTTCCGGCTGCTTCCTCTCTGGAGGGAAACGGAGCGGCGGAAACCGGTGCTTCCTCCGACCGGGCTGCGTGTGCGACGGCTGATAGCGCGGGGTGCGGGGACAGCCCCGGCTCCCGGGGGCCTCCTGGCTGTCCCGGCCCCGGCGGTCTCCTGCACCAAGGGCCGTGGGGACGAGTCCCAGCGCGGACTCGGGGGACGCAGGGGGTGGTGACTGCCTGGTCCCGCTAGCTGTGGCCCCTCTCCCCTGCCCACTGCAGGGGCTGCAGCAGGGCCCGGGCTGTGCAGGGCTGGGGGCAACCCTACACTGTCGGTCCTTTAGCAGTAGGGCGCCTTTCCCAGCAGTGCCAGCCCCATGGGAAGTGGGGACAGTGACAGGGCTGGAGCTGGGCCCTCTGGGAAGTGGTGGCAGTGCCAAGGGCACAACTACGTAAGGAACAGTCTTTGGGCTTCCCACATCCCATGGGCCACACTGGCTCCGGGCTGGCGTGGGCGACTGGTGACGCCAGCTCCCCCGAGAGCCCTTTGCTGTGGCCAGGGGGTCCTTGCAAACCCACAGTTGCTCCCTTCGTGGGAGCGTGGGAGCAGCTACCCTGGCCCTGTCGCCGCGGCTCCTCTCCTGTTTATTTATATCCCTGAGAAGGAGCCGGCTGCCACCACTGCCTCCTCTGGACTGCCCGCGAGAAACCAGGCACTGCCTCCATGCCTGCAGCCCTGAGGAGTGCGTGAGGCCCTCCCCAGCCTGGCAGTGGGGCAGTGTCTGGAGGTGCTGGCCCTGTGCACGGCTACCAGCAATTAAGTGACAGGTGCCCTTAATGCCACAGGTCAGCGGTGTCTGGCCCTGCCCCACAGCACAACCATACCTGCGGCGGCTCCCCCCTCCCTGTCACTATTTTTAGCATCTGTCTCTTTTTCTTGGCGTTGCGTGCTCTGGCCTGTCGTGCCTCTAGCTGCCCTGTTGGGCTGCAGCTGGCAGGAGCTCCCGTGCATCTCCCAGGACAGCATTGCTGGTGCTTCCATGTCCCCGCACCCCACTCTGCTGGGCACCCTGCCCGACCCGGTGCCTGCCTGTGCCTGGGCTCTGCCTCATGTCCCAGCATGTGTGCCAGGGTTGTCACGTGAGCGGCACTGTCCATGTCAAGTTGTGCTGCGTGAGGAGGAACTGACCCTGTCCTACTGCAGGGCCAGGGACTTCCCAGTGCTGCGTCCCACCGCCGCGGGCAGGAAGTCAGTGGCCCCATTACAATGGGACTTTGTGCCGTGAGCGTATTACTCAGCACTGACCTTGTGCAATTCTGCACGGTATTCAGCCAGCCGGGTCAGCTGAGGACACATGGCCAGCGCGCCCGCCGGCTGTCCCCGCACCCGGGGTGCCCCAGCTGCAGCCCTGGTTCTTGCCGTGGCCTTGTGGACGCCAGGGCTCTTCTGCCCCGTGGCAGCAGGATGTGAGCCTGTCTCTCTGGGCCCAGAGCTGGGTTGATGAGGAGGCATACAACCATGGGGGGGATGGCCAAAGGTATCAAGTAATGACCGTGGGGCTGAGATGTCTCCTTCCTCCCCAGGGATCCCTGGAGGTGAGCCTGAGCCAGCCCACCCGTAGCAGCAGTGGCTCGGAGCGGTGAGTGATCCCCTGCCTCCATCCTGCATTGTGTCCCTTGTGGGGTGCTGCAGGAACCGAGGGACTGGCATGTTGTGGGAGGTTGCCCTGGTGCTGGTGTGTGCTGAACCATCCTGCCCACAGAGCTAGCACCAGGCTGTGCTGCTCTGTCAAGCAGACAAGGGAGTGGCAGAGCCGGGACTGCCGTGCTTGTCCCCATGCCTGGCGCCTGGCGCATCCTCAGGCATGTCTCCATCCCCCTGCCTTGCTGGATAGCTTGACTGCTGCAGGCTTAGCTGATGGGGCTGTGCATGACTCTTCCTTGCCAGAAGGCTCTGCCAGGCTGTGTCCATCAGCAGAGGCTGTGCCCTGCAGTGGCTGGTGCTGAGGAAGATGGGGTGTTGGGGCACAGGGGCCTGCTCGCTCCCTGTACTCGCAGTACTGACGCTGCTGCCAACATTCCTTCCTGGTTGTTCATTTTCCGAATTCCTTGGCAGGGCCAAGACTGCAAACAGCTTATTTTTAGCCGGGGTCATTTGCACCCAGTGACTGCCGCGTTCCCACCGTAGGGCTCTGGGGTGCACAGAGCCCCTTGGGACCCAGCTCATCCCAGACCCAAGGCCAGCTCCCTGCTCAGGGGCTGTGGGAAACCCCCATGAGTACCTGAGCTCAGCCCCATGTTGTCCTCAGGTCCCTGCTTGTTGCGGAGGAGATGCGCAGCCTCATCGTGGAGAAGGGCCCAGGGCCAGTGGAGGATGACCCTGATGCTCTTGTGAAAGGTAGGATTGTGCCCCAGCTGTGGCTGCTCCCATCCCAGAGGGATGGTCAGACCTGTGCAGACTCTTCCCTGTGCTGAGAAGCCGGTGGGGTGGATGTCAGTGAGCGCTGAGGGTTCCCCTTCCCAGGCTGGCTGCAGCGGGAGATGCGAGGCTGCATGAAGACCCCCTGGATCCGTCCTCGGAAGTACTGGTTCGTGCTGACACCTGACTCCCTGGACTACTACAGCAGCAATGAGAAGGGGGCCCGGCGGCTGGGCTCCCTGGTGCTCACCAGCCTCTGCTCTGTGCTCTGGCCAGACAAGCAGCTCTACAAGGAGACAGGTGAGGTGCCCATGCCCCTTGGCTGGGCTGTGTCTTCCCAGCCCCTTGTGCCCTGTGTTACCCTCCCAGTCCTGAGGGCCTCTTTTGCCCAAAGGAGGGGCTATGCTGAGCCCTGGGGCGCTGAGCCAGCCTGGCTGGGGAGCTGGTGGACAGTGAGTGAGTGGGTCTGTCCCTCACAGGCTATTGGAGCGTGACGGTGTTTGGCAGGAAGCATTGCTACCGCCTGTACACAGAGCACCTCAACGAGGCTGTGCGCTGGGTGTGTGCTGTGCAGAAGGTCATTGACAGCAAAGCTCCTGTCCAGACGCCCACCCAGCTGCTCATGCGTGATGTTGAGGTGAGCCCATGGCACTGGGCTGCCCGTGCCCACAGCAGCGCTGGGATGGATGTTTGGGGCCTTGCATACCCCAGGGTGGTGGTGGGGGTCTGTGCCAGGCACTGGGCCAGGTGACCCCTCTGCAGCTGCTGCCATTGTTTTGCCCCCCTAGGAGCACAGAGACAGCCCCGAGGTTCTGGAGCAGATCTATCGCTGCAACCCCATCCTGCGCTACACCAGTGGCCCCCTCTACGCTCCCCTGCTGCCTTTCCCCTATGGCAGCCTGGACCAAAGCGGTGAGAGGCAGGTGGGGGGCACGGAGCTGGGTCATACACTCTAGGCTGATGGCAGTGATGGCTGGGCTGGACGCTGTGCAGGGCAGGGGCCTGGCTGGCCCTGGGTGTGAGGACAGTGCCCAGCTGCTGGCAGGGGCTCCTGGGGAGAACCACAGAGCTGCTAACCCTCATCCCATCCCACAGCCCCTGGCCCCCGCAGCTACACCACGCTGCGTGACGAGGCTGTGAAGCTCTTCAACTCACTGCAGCAGCTGGAGTCAGAGCGGGACCCAGTGCCGCTGATGCAGGGTGTCCTGCAGACCTGCCTGGACCTGCCACCGCTGGTGGATGAGATCTACTGCCAGCTGGTGAAGCAGACTACGGAGCCGCCAGCGCCAGGTGGGAAGGGCGACCTGCACTACTGGCAGCTTCTCACCTGCATGAGCTGCACCTTCCTGCCCTCCCCGCCTGTCCTGCGTTTCCTGCGCTTCCACCTGGACAGGTGAGTGCCAGAGGTGCCAGCTGCCACCAGGGAGCTCGCCAGGTGCTGAGTACCCCTCAGATCAGTGCCACCCTGATCATCCTGGCATTTCTTGCAGGACAGAGAACCGTTTTCCTGCCTCGGAGATGGCCAAGTATGCCTGCTTCATCCGGGAGGCGTTGGAAAAGACAAAGGGGAGGGAGTGCGTGCCCTCTCTAGAGGAGATCCTGGTGCTGATGCAGCGGCAAGAGATGATCTGCACAGTGCACTGCCCTGGGGTGCCCGCCTGCAGTGTGGCCATCAGTTCCCACACCACAGCTGAGGAGGTGAGGGGTTATGGCTGTGCCAGGCAGGGGGCTGGGGACATTTTGGTGCACAGGGCTGGGTGGGCAGTGTGCCATAGCAGGTGAGCAGGGTCTCTCCCAGGTAAGCCATGGTGGAAAGGGGCCAGGGTCTGTCTGCCTTTGCCCACCATGACCTATCTGTGTCCCTTTGCAGCCCTGAGTGCCGTGGCCAGGGACACGTGGTCACCATCGGTTGCCTTTGTCTCGCCCAGGTGGCCCAGGAACTTGTGTCACGCCTGGGGCTGTCCCAGAGCCCCAACCTCTTTGCACTCTATGAGCAGTCCCGGCGACGGGAGCAGCCAGTGGGCAGTGCCACACTGCTGGCTGATGTCCTCACCAGGTTTGAAAAGTAAATGTCCTCCTGTTCTGCTGCCTATGGAGGAGAGGGGCTGGTGGGCCACGGGTGGGAGGAGACAGATGGTATGGGGCACATCCACAAGCTCATGGAGCTGGTCCTGTCTGCTGCAGCCTGGCTGGAGAGGACCGGGAGCAGGACCCACCATGCCGGCTCTGCTTCAAGCACTACGGTTTCCTGGACACGGACAATGTCCCACGGGACAGCCTGGAGTTTGCCCTCCTCTTTGAGCAGGTGAATGGCACGCTGGGGTGGCTGTGCCGTGCCGTGCCGTCCTGTGGTTGCCGTCCCAGCTCACCCCTCTCTCCCGCAGGCACACGAGATGGTGCTGCGGGGCTACGTGCCCACATCAGAGGAGACGCTGCAGACACTGGCAGCCCTGCGCCTGCAGAGTCTCAACAGCGACTTCTCCACCCACGCGCCCTTCCCGCGCCTGGAGGAGCTCTTCCCACCCCACGTGCTGCATGCCCGCTTGCCGCCCCCGCCCCACCAGCCCCCCACCAAGTGCCGGGGGGCTCGGCTCCGTGCAGGGCTGCTGGCCGGCGGGCTCTGGGGTCAGGCGCTGGCCAAGCAGCGGGCGGAGCGGGACCAGCGCCTGCGGGGCCGTCTGCGTGAGGAGGGGGCCAGCACCATGGCTGCCATTGTGGAGAAGTGGAAGCTGCTGCAGGGCATGGGCCGGCCCGAGGCCATGGCCGCCTACGTGGCCTTGGTGCGGGAGTGGCCTGGCTTTGGCTCCACACTGTTCGATGTCGACCTGCATGCGGTGAGGCCCCGGCTGGGTGTGGTACAGGGGCAGCCCTGGCAGTGGGCAACCCTGACACCCCTCTCCCTGCAGAGCCCGCTGGGCTCTGGGCCCCAGCGCCTGTGGCTGAGCATCGGGGCCAAGGCTGTCTCGCTCTACAAGCCGGGAGAGCCCGAGCCCTTGGACAGCTTCTGCTACGGCCGCATCTCCTCCTTTGGTGCCTCTGACAGCAGCACCTTCCGCCTTTCCGTGGAGGATCGAGACCTGCTCTTTGAGACCTCCCAGGTAAGGGGCTGCCATCCCTCCACCCTCCCCTCTCACCAAGAGTGGCCCAGGCTGACCCCCTATGCCTGCTCTACCTGCAGGTGGATGAGATTGCCCAGCTCCTCAACCTGTACCTCGCTTCTGCGGGTGCCCAGCGGCTGCCCCGGCCCCAGGAGCCTCCCACCAGTCACCCCACCTCGGAGCCCACTGTGCTGCCCCAGGGGCTCTGCCCTTCAGCCGGGCCCTGGCAGCACCGGCCACCAGTGGGTTCCTCCCACAGCTAGCCCAACAGCAGGTGTGGCCAGCAGGTGCTCTGATGGCCAGCGTGGGAGGGCCACCAAGCCCGGCAGTGAGTGGCAGGTCTGTGCTGGCCCCCAGCTGCTCCAGAGAGCAGGGGGTCATGCTCCCCCCACTGCCATTGCCTTTCTGGCTATTCCCTTAATTTATTTTGAGCGCCTGCGCGCCCCACATCTCCCAGCACTTTCCCTGGTGGGCAGCAGGGCCGCCCCACTGTGGCTCCCTCAGACTGCCCCCAGGCCTGACCCCTTCCCCTATACCCTGGTGCCTTTGCCTCCAGCACTTGTGTTGCCTGGCCACTCTACTTGTTCTCTGGGGGCTTCTCCCAGAGCAGAGGGTACTAGGCAGTAGTGCTGTGCCATCATCTGTCTGTCCGTCCTCTGGACCCACCCCTTCTGGAAAGCTGCGGGCAGCTTTAGTCAAGCTGCCCCGGGGCCCGTGGGCTCCTCCTGCATGAGTGGCTGGGCTCTGCGGTGGCCCTGTGGCCAGGCTTATGTCACAGGGGTGGCTGGTGGAGTGGCAGCTGGTACGGCTGGGGCTTGGCCCCTCAGTGTTGCCTCTGTAGAGTTTGTTGGTTCTGTCTTGGGATGGGGGGGTTGGTTGATTGTTTTTCTAAATAAATGCACAAAGGAAAGGCTGGGCCTCCTGTCCTGGAGCGTGGGTTGACAGCGGGAGGCTGGGACAGTCAGATCCCTGGGGCAGCCAGGGCAGCAGGGCCTGGGACAGGCAGCAGGGAGGAGCGGCACAGCATGTCCTTGGGGGCAGGGACTGCTGTCCCTCTGGTCATTGCCAGGCGACCTTTGGCATTTCACCAAGAGTGCAGGCAGCTCCAGCTCCCCGGCAGCCCCTGGTACTGGCTGCTCCGGCGGGGGGGACTGCCCCAGCCACAGGGGCCGCTGCCAAAGAGGGCGGGGGAGCTCATGCTGCCACGGTGGCTGTATTTTTAGTCGCCTGCTCTGTGCCCCAAAGGGCAAGAGGAAAATGCTAATTTTCACCTTGGGCTGCCTGGGCTTGGGATGGCGCCAGCACTGCCCCTTGTCCCCAGCCCACAGCCCAACTCCCGCAGGTCAGGACCAGAGCTGCTGTGTCCATATTACTTGACACTGCACGGCCTCAAGCCCATGTCCTTCCTGGTGCTGCTGTCTCCTGCCTCGGATCCTGCATGGTGAGGGCACCCCCAGCCCCTCATGGCCCACCCCTGCACAGGGCCTCACTCCTGTAGAATATCCATGTGGGTGCCGTGTGCTCTGCGGGCAGGGCGGTGCCAGTCCCAGCCCTGGTCAGCCGTGCCGGCAGGTCCTGCCAGTATTTCTGGCTCTGCTGCAGAAGTTGCCCAGTGCTGCCTGGGCCCCATGGCACTGCCAGCCGGGGTAGAGCAGGCCCTGCATGCCCCAGGAGCTCCTGTGCCATGGGGCCAGCTGGCCAGCCAGACAAGGCAAGCACCAGCTTCTCTGCATCTGGCTTCTTTGCCTGGCTGTTCTATCTGGAGTCATACAGGCAGCATCAGTGCAGGAACAGCCTTTATTAAAGCAAAATAACCTACAAAAATATAGATACAGCCCATGCCCCAGGCCTGATCTGGCCAAGGAGGAACAAGGCTCCTGCCCAGGGCAAGGACTAGCTCAGCCACACGGAGCCTTTGGCCACGGGGGGGCCAGGCCTGTTCCCAGCCTCAGGGTCACTCTCCTCCTCCTTACAGCAAGTGTTGCTCCCACAGGCAGAGATTCCCTCCCAGCAGAGCGCGCAGCTGCCCCAGTCCTGTCCTGGGCCAGGGCACACAGTGGGGCGGGGGCTGACCCCGCTGAGGAGCTGCAGGCTCCTCGCTGAGGGCTCCCGTGTTCAGCCGGCGCGAGGGCTCTGCCGCGACAGGCAGCTCTGCGGGGTGATAAACGTGGGCACGGCAGAGACGAGCCCTGCCAGCATGTGTGGGGGTGGCCATGGGACCTTCCTGTCTCCTGGCGGGGCACTCACTGTTCCTGCGTGCCCCAGGAGATGTAGTCAGGGCGTGTGGCTGCATGATACTCATCGATCAGCTGCTGCACGATCTCCCGGGAGTTGTCCAGCTCGTCGAAGTTGTCCTTGAAGATGTCCTCCTTGCGGAACTGCTCCAGGAAAGCCTCTCGCTTGCGCAGCTTGTCGTACTGCCGGCACGTCCGCTCAAACAGCTGGAGAGCAGCTCAGGGTCAGGGGGGCCAGAGCTCCCCAGGGACCCTTCCCAAGAGAAGGGCACCTTGGCCAGCAGGACTGATGGGAGGACCCTGGACCAGACCTGAGCCTTGCTGGGAGCCACCCACCCTCGTCCCTGGCTTTGTGACAGGCCCAGACTGAAGAGACACGAAGTCTGGGGCTGCAGGGCGTGGCGTGGCGAGGGAAGGCACTCACCGAGGAGATGTTGGTGTGGTTTGCCATCATGAGCCCACTGACACGGTGAGCGGACGGCAGGTAAGGGGACTTGCGGGACAAAGCCACCTGGATGCTGGCAGGGCCCCAGGGGATGAAGTTGGCCAACTTCCTCTCCCGGATCCGCTGCAGGCTCTTGTGAACCTGGTGGGATGAGAACAGCAAGGGGCAGCAGGGTGAGGGACAAACAGCTTGGCTGCAGCAGACCCAGGAGCTGCTCCTCCCAGGAGGCACAGCCATGGGAAGGTAGATTTCAGCATGACTGCAGCCTTTCCGTTGAGGCCAAAGCCCAAACAGGAGCAATCTGAAGCCAGCTCTCAGGTACTGCCTAGTCTCACTCCAGAATCCCTGCACAGACAGTGACCATGCTCTTCCCTGGGCCACACCATGGCCATCAGCCATAGGAACCCACCTGTGTAGGATCCACCTCCCCCTGGATGATGTTGAGGATGGCGATGTAGCAGTGGTTGGTCTGCCTGTCTCGCCCTGTGGACACCATCACGTTTTTAGGCTGCAGCAACCTTCTCATCACATCCAGGACTGTGGTTTTCCTCACACTGGCCACCTGCACAGGCCAGCCAAGGGTCAGAGGGAGCAGGTATGCTGCTCCCTGCCCTCCTGCTGCCTGGTACACACACACACACACACAGGAGCAGGGGGCAGCTGGACAGAGATGCCCTCACCCCAGGGATGGAGTAACATGCAAAGCCACATGCAGGACAAGGAAAACCCAACACCACACAACAGGCACAGTCAGGCCAAGAAATGGAGTGTCAGTGGAGGCTCCAGCATGGGGGCTGTCTAGCCCCCACCCTGCAGCACAGCAGGGGCTAGGAGTAAAGCTCAGCTGAGAATAGAGGGACAAGGACCTATTTCATGTTGTTGCTGTCAAACATAAGTCCTGTCCCACTGCCAGGCAGGGAACAGTGGGGGTTCAACAGGAAAGGGGTTGTTCCCCACTGCATGCCCTCCCTTCTTGCCCAGCTCTGAGCCATGGGCAGTCTGGCCACTGCCCTCCCCAAGTGCTGTTGGGGCTTTGCCCAGCTGCTACTGGCCAGGGGGGTCCCAGCCAGGGCAAGCACCCAGACTGCCCACAGCTGGGTGAGGTGGCAGCCCCCTCCTGCACCGGTTGAGCTGTTGGCTTAGCCCTGCCTGCACTCCTCCCTTGGAGGACAGATCACACACTGATACCCTTTTCAGAGCCAGCAGTTTTTCAGATTTGCTTCTCTGAGAAACATCCTGAGGAAATGCACATAGGGAGAGGAGAAGAGCAGCTGTTAGTTCCTTCCGGACCACGGTGGGCCACTGCAGGTGAGCACCTCCTGAAACAAACTGCCCCACTGGCACCAGGGGGCTGGGGGGCACTGCTTAGGGACAAGCCAAACACAAGAAGCAGCACTTGAAGTGCAGAGGGGTGGCAAATGCACTCTCAGATTGAGCTTCATGAAGGGGCTGACAAATGTATCCCACCATCAGTGACAATGAGCATTAGTGTTTGGACCCAAACTGCCAATGGATGGCTCACGGGGGTGGCGGGTGTAGCAGGAGTGGCAGGGACACCGTCCTGGCCTTGCTCTCATCACTGCTAAGGGCGGCTTTCACCAGTCCTGACCACGATGATCTCGACAGCCGCCCTGATGCAGGCAGCAGGTAGCCTGGCACAAGCAGAACTGCCTGCTCACGTCTGATTCACTGCACATGCGGCAGTCACGTGGTGTGAGCACATGGGCCTGGGATTTGGGACGTGCAGTGACAGTTCACACCGAGACGGGGCTGACAGACGCTGCAAGGTGAGTGTGGCAGCTTCTCTGCCCTTGGGGATGGGAAGCAGAGCCTGGGGCTGCCTTACCGACTGGTCGGTGGTGAGTGGCGTGTACCCCGTCATGAGGAAGTGCAGCCGGGGTGTGGGGATCAGCGAGGCGATCAGCCCAATGAGGTCATTGTTCATGTACCCGGGATACCTGAGTGTGGTGGTGCTGGCAGACATGATGGTGGACACCTAGGGGAGAGGACAGGGTCAGCAGAAGGTTGCAGAGTGTATCAAAACCTGCCTTACACAGACATGCCAAGGGAAGCTGGGACGCCTGGAAGGGCACAGGACCCTCACCACAGCTCCAGGGTGCCCACCCCTGAGCCCAGCCCATGAAGCAGGTTCAGACTCAACTGAACACAGCAGGGAAACCCCATGTTGGCTTCTCCTGAGGGAAAAGTCCTTCTCACCAGCTGGTTGATCTGTGAGAATGATGGGTTCTGAATGTGCAGCCGGTCTGTCGCGATCCGATTCAAGGCTGTGTTGTCCAGAACCACCTGCAAGAGAAACCTGGCTCTGTGAAGGGCCCCTGAAGCAGCTGAGGAAGGGCAGTCCTGGCCATGTCCCAGGACACTGGTGGTCCAGCACAGGCCCTGAGTGGAGCACTTTGCACAAGTGGCAGACACTTGAAACCATAAGCTGACTCATCTGTGGCATGTAACTGACACCGTCAATGGAACCTCTTCCCTCCCGCCTGGCTGTGCTCCCCATGCTTTCCCAAAGAGCTCTGCCCCTGGGCCAGCACTGCACAGCAGTGTCAGTTCCAGCAGCTCCAGTGCAACTGCTCCTCCACTCATGCAGGGACTGGCTGCAGGGAACGAGACCTGACCAAGCCTGGTGCAGGCTGAAGGTGCTGCCTGGCTGGGGATGTTGTGGGTGCTGCAAATTACACAGGTGTTGCATTCAGGCAGGGGCTGCAGCAGAGCTACACAGAGGAAGCACAGCCAGTCATCACTGCCTTGGGAAGATCTGCTGGATCCAAGGCAGAAATGCCAGGCAGCTCTGCAGGGATTAGCACCAGTGAGGGCCCCTGGGGCCACATCTGCTAGGCCCTTCTCTTCGAGGTATGCTCATTGCTGCACCTGGGGCTCGCAGGTACATGGTGCTGGCACCAGGATGGGCTGCAGTTCTGAGCTGTGGGGACAGGGCTGTCTCCTCAGGGCTGGCTGCACCACGGGCCTCTTACCACACAGTCAGCATTCTGGGTCAGCCTCTTCAGTGTTAGCAGAGAGTTATATGGCTGGACTACAACATCGCTCATCTCATCCTGGTTTGGGAACACTGAGTAGGTCTCCACCAGTTTCTTGGGATACCTAGTGAGAAGTGCAGCATCTTAAGGGTTAACACCATCAAGCTGCACTCTCCCCTCCCATAAGCTGCCTTAGCAGTCTCCAGGGCTCAGGACAGGGTGAGTCACCAAAGCTGTAGCCAGAGTGGCTCCTAGGGAGGGAGAGAATGTGTCCCAGCAATGCCTACTCCAGCAGCACAGGAGCAGGCTGCCAGAGGAGCTACAGGGAGGCTGAGCCATCCACAGGCTGATTAAGCAGCTGCTCACAAGTCTTTCCAAGAGGATGCAAGCTGAAACAGGCCAGGATGGCAGCTCACAGCCTTCAGTCAGAGCCTCCCACCCTCCCCTGCACTGTCAGGGTGTCTGCAGGCAGCTGCCTGATAAGAATGGCTGAGGGAAGACAGGGCTTGGACAGAACGAGTCCAGTTTCAGAGTCTCTGAAGTCCCCAGGCGTATCAGGAGCCAGCCTTCTCCAGGCAGCAAGCCAGGGATTGCACAAGGCAGTATTTGGGTGGGGGTGGTGGCTCTGAGTCAGCGCTCTCCAGCTCCAGCTCCTGGGCAGGCTGCCCAGGCTGGGCCAGGCACTGCAGTGTGGGAAGGGGACAGGGCTGTGCTCACCTGTCATTCAGTCTCTCCAGGAGGTACGAGCCCAGCCCAGAGCCTGTTCCACCAGCGATGGAGTGGCAAAGCACAAACCCCTGGAAGGAAGCAGAAGGCAGGTGCTGAAGGTGAAGCTCAGCCCCAGAGCAGGCAATGTGTCACCTCCACTACCTCCAGCAGACACCTGCCAGACAGGGCCAGAGCTCCTCATGGCAGCTGGGAGCATGGCTGCAGCAGAGACTGACCCCAGGTCTCCAGACCCCAGCAGCAGCCACAGCTCCTCAGGCCACTCCTGACCACATAGTGGGATCTACATCTCTGCACACCCTGCAAAGTGCAGCAGCTGCCCGAGAACCTTCAGGATTCCTCCCACCCAGAAGAGAATTGGAATAGCTCCAATGTCACCTCCAAAGTCCAGTCCGTCACAGGAAATTGAACTGCATGTTCTCAGCCTTTTCCTGGGTCCTTCACACCCCTCTCTCCTTCTAGAATGACTGAGGCCAAGCTCCCACTGCCTGACCCCAGGGCAGCTCCCACCTGCTCAGCTCCCACAACAGGCACATGAATCTCCTGCCAGCTTGTTTTGGTGATGTTCTCCCTTCCCCTGCTGCCATGTCACAGCCTGACATGAACACCTGTCTGCACACAGGGTACGGGTTCACACGGACAGCGTAAAGAAAAGTGCCCCACAACCAAACACTGAAAAAACTTCTGGGGCAGGCTGGCAGGTGGAGTGGGGATGGACAGACCTCCTGTCCCTAGATCCCCTCTCTACATGTTCTGTGCTCAGTCCCAGAAGCTCACTGAGCAAGTCTGTGCCCACTGGAGTGCTGAGCTCAACCTTACAAAGAGCAACCTAGCTGGGAAAACACCAGGCAGGGCCACTGGACCCAAATCCCTTGTTCACTTACTTCCAAACTGTCACTGCCATCAGCCTCTCTGTCTATTATGTCAAAAATATCTTCATGGATCTTTTCTCCCTGCAAGAGAGATCAGGACTGGTTTTGTTCCTTTGTCACAGAACACGGAGAAGAGCTGCTCAAGCTGGGTGTGAAGTTGAGTCAGACTGGCAGCGAGGTCCTGTGCCCAGGCTGCCACAGGGCGCAGGGACACAGTCCCAGGGACATCAGTCACTGCCAGTGACGAGGTGTACTTTAGAAACTGGGACTGAGCTGACATGAAGGAGCAAGGACAAAGCCCCAGGGCTGAAGAGCTGCCCTGTGTCTCACCCAGCAGCACTAGAACTGGTACCTGTGAGAAGCCACTGGCCCAGTTGTTCCCAGCTCCCCCTCCATGCTCGGACAGGTAGATGTTCTCTGGGTTGTAAAGATTGGCGTAAGGGGAGTTGAGGATGGAGTGGATGACACGGGGCTCCAGGTCCAGCAGCACAGCCCGGGGGATGTAGTGCTCATCATCTGCCTACAACGGGAGCAAGAGGATCTTGATGCTGCTACAGCTCCGTGCCACTTCCACTGCCAGAGCCAGAGCTACCCTCCGACTGCAGGTGAGCCCCACACGGGCCTGGTGAGAAGGATAAGAAGGGAAGGAGAGAGGCTGCCTATCCTCAATGAAGCGTCTGTGTGCCCCAGAACACTTTCAGTGCAGGAGTGGAGGACTTTCCTGCTTACATAAGACACTATTTATGGCAGCCACAGCCTCATGCCTCTGCTCCGCCTCCACAGCGCTCCACTAACAGACCGGGAGCGCAGGCGGGAGACCGGAGCTGGCTATAAACAGGAGCCTGGGCTGAGCCGCCGCTCCCAGCGCCCGCCCAGCCGTCCCTGTGCCCGCAGGGGATGTGGAGCGGGCTGCATGGGCACAGACAGCCCAGCTGCACCTGCCCCGGAACGGAGCCCCGCGGGGACCAGGACAGCACACTTCGCGCGGTGTGCCCGCTCCACGGCCTGGGGCCGCCGGTACCTGGTAAAAGAAGACATCCTTGCGGTCGGTGCCCTCGGTGGCGAACTCTTCCACGATGCCCTCGGGGCTGATGCCGTGCTCGGCGCAGAGCTGCTTCCAGAACTCGAACCCGACTGCGGGGAGGCGCGATCAGACGGGCCGGGCAGCGGGATCGGGATCGGGACCGGAACCGGGGCAAGAGCCGGAGCGCCCAGGTCCGCAGGCCCCGCCCCATTCGCCTGAAGCCCCGCCCCGTCCAGACAGGCCCCGCTAACTGCCTCCCCCCCCNCCGCACTGGCCCAGCTGCAGGGTGATGATCTCCCGCGGCATCGCGGCCGAGGCTCCGCTCCGCGCCCCGCCCGGCTCCGGTACCACCGCGTCTCCCGCCGGCGCCAATGGCAGCGCGCGTGCGCACTGCTCACTTCCGGGGCAGCCCCGCGCAGCTCCGCCCGTGGCGGCGCCTTGGCGATGCGCGTGCATCCCGGTAGGAGGTGCAGGCCGCGCCTGCGCCAAGATGGCAGCGCACAGGATGGAGCTGCAGTTGGTGGCAGGGGGCCGCCATGCCTGCGGCGGGAGCGCGCGCGCNCCGCGCAGGGCGGGCGGTGCGGCGGCACCCCCCTCGGGAGGCGCGCTCCGCCGAGACCCGATCGCCGGGGCTGCGGGGTTGGGGGGCTTGGGGGAGCTGCCTCCGGGGAGAAACGGTCTGTAAGGGGCCGCGGATTTGGTCCGTGTCCCGTTCCGGACAGGAGGGACCTGGGACCGCTGGGTCTGCTGCAGCCCCGTCCGCGTGCTCTCCTTGTACCTGAGAGCATCAAACTTGCCGGGAAAACTCAGCCTGCTCTGTGGCAGTGGAGGGAGGGAGGGCAGCTTACCTGGGACAGGAGCTGTACAGCAGGGCTGTCCCGGGGAGAATTGACACGAGCAGACCAGGATCATCCGGCAGCTGCCCCCGGGGCACACTGCGTGGTGACTGAGTAGCAGGTGCTGAGTTTTCCCCCTCAGTGACTGTTTTTAGGTTGGTTTGTGTTACCCCTTTGTGTCTCACAAAGATCTGGTCAGTACCGACTCATTGGTTTCTTCCCCACAGGTTCTTTGCTCTGACTTCCCTTCGTTTGCTGTTCCTGGTTGCATTTACCCTCATAGTAGTAGTGTGTCTAGACCAGTGGAAGCACAAGATCTGGCCTGAAATTGGTGGTAAGTTGTATTTTGAGCTCATAGCAGCAAATCAAGCCCCATTTCCAGCCCCACAAATACAGGCTCTGCACTGACTGCAGTTACATTGTTAAAACCTGGGCCTTTTGCTTTAAGCAAAGTGGAAGTACTGCAGCAAGAGTACTGCAGACATGCTCTTTCTGGAGCTCGAATATTCTAAGCTATGTAAACACAAGTTCTTTTTGTGCCTGTGACACTGGTATTTGTCTTGTAATCCTGAACCACAGGGTGTACGTGACCTAGTGCAGGTTTGAGAGAGTGATTCACTTTCTGAGCATTCAGTACCAGAATGAGAAATTGAAGCATATGTGGAACTCATCTGGATTCCTCCTCAGAATCCATAATAATCCAGTTTAGGATGAAGACAAGTCCCAGCCTTGCTGTTGATCAGAGATTTCTTTGGGAGAAGAGGCATCTGAACGGCTGTAATGAAGTTAGTTTTCAGCTTTCAGTAACCAAAGCAGTTGTATCCCTCCTTTGTGACATTAATACACTGATGAACACCCTCATTCCAAGCAGCTCGGGGTCCTTTGGCTTTGCATGGACAGGTTAGTTTGGAGCAGTGTGAGCGAGGGTCTGCATGTTCCCAGGGCTGGTTCCCTGACTAACCAGCAAGTTCAGCTCCCAGCTTTCTGCTTCAATCCGTGTTCTCTGTAGTTCCTGGGAAGACATTAAAGCTTTCCTCGGTTTCAAAGCCTGGCTCAGGCTCATTCTTACAACAGAGTCTGTCCAGCTCCCTCATCCCTCTGATTTGATCTCTCAGGGTGGCTGGTACATCCCTTTCAAGTCCCAGCCTGGGTGGGAAAGTATCAAAAGACTTAAATCCCTGATTCTTCCAGTCTGCAGGCTGTTCCTCCTCCCCAGCTGGTGTGTGCAGGGAGTGGGGGAGAGGGAAGTGGGCAGCCTCTAGTGTCCAACAAACACCGAGGAGCAACAGGGAGACTCTTGCAGTCCTGTACTATCACATGTACACACTCATGATTTGTTATGGAGTGATGTGTCTCCATCCTGTAATTACAGTTAATGTCTTTTCCAGGTGTTCCCCAGCTCATTAAAGCTTTACTTAAATCCCAAGAGCTAAGCATTCCCCTGGCAAATTCCTTGCAACTAATATAGTGTCTGTTCTTAATATTTTAGTGGCAAGACCTGATGAATTAGACAATGAGAGGTAGGAAATTAATTGACTCCTCTGCTGTGATACTTTGCTGTGATACCGTGTTGTTACCTGCACATGCTTGGGATGTTGGCTCCTTTGGGCAAGGAGGAGGGGGAGAAGGGAGGAGGGAGCTGGGAGCTGCTCAGTGGAAGGCAGATGGAGACCCATATGCAGTCAGGTGGTCTTGAGAAGTTTTTGTCTTGCCCAAACCATTTATTATGCTTTGCCTTCATACCGGCCTCCAGATATGCTTGCTTGGTTCCCTGCACCCTGAAGTTAGAGGTGCTGCTTTAGGAGCAATTCCTCTTGTATGGGTCTCCAGTGGCAGGAAAACAGCATTTCTATGGGAATTAATGAAGTCTTCTGAGACTTGATAGGAAATATTTAACAGGCTTGTTCCAGCAGTAGTTTCTGCATAGTTATGATCTGACTGCAGCATTAATAATGGGTTGAGAAATGCTGGGGTGTTGCCTCACTGCTCACACCTGCCTCTCTGGGCACACCTTCCTGCTGCCACTGCCAGGCTGTGCTGGATGTCAGCTCCTGATTAAATCACCTGAGCTGGTGCCAAAGGACAATTGTCTCTATTCATTTTTTGTAAGAGGCCCAAGCACAAAAGGAATTGCTCTTTCTAACCTTCAGGTACTCATGACTAGCAGTTAAACAGCACTAACAAAACTGACCAATTCAAGGCCTCCAGAGCCTAGAGTGTATGAAGTGAGGTGTAAGGCTGCTTCTAGACCTCATGCTGAACACTTGGAGACTGCAGTTGACCAGATAAACACAGAAAAAGTAAATGGATTAATTTGATTTGCCTATGCACTGCGCACTCCCTCCAGCAGCATGGAAACCGGTCCAGGCCATTGACTGAAATTCCTGCTCCTCAGCTGCTGTGGGAGCACTGGGATGCTGCTAGAAGGGCTGTAGATGAACTGCTTTGGGCAGGGCACTGCTTGGAGGGCGAGTGACCCTCATTTCTAGAGCTCTATGCTGGGTGGGAACAGAAGCAAGCATTGAGACAAGTATTTGTAACAAGGGTCTTCAACCCTGACACTGATACAGCAATATCTGTTCCCAAATTCTGCCTTCACTGCAGCTGGGGATACGTCCACCCTCGGCTGCTCGGAGTGCCAGAGCTCTGTCATCATTTGGCTGAAGGATGGGTGACTGGGACCAGCTTCTTAAGTANAGCCACTGCTGGGCGCCGTGCAGGCCGCGCTGGTGTGGGAGCGGCCAGGCCGCAGCGCGCTGTGCTGGGTAGTGGTGCACGGCCTGTTCTGGTGAGCAGTGGGGCTGGGACCGGGACCGGGACTNGCTAGAAGGGCTGTAGATGAACTGCTTTGGGCAGGGCACTGCTTGGAGGGCGAGTGACCCTCATTTCTAGAGCTCTATGCTGGGTGGGAACAGAAGCAAGCATTGAGACAAGTATTTGTAACAAGGGTCTTCAACCCTGACACTGATACAGCAATATCTGTTCCCAAATTCTGCCTTCACTGCAGCTGGGGATACGTCCACCCTCGGCTGCTCGGAGTGCCAGAGCTCTGTCATCATTTGGCTGAAGGATGGGTGACTGGGACCAGCTTCTTAAGTAATCTCTTCGTTTTCAAGAGGCAAAGTCCTGGCAAGGTGAGAATGTAGAGTCTTCAGAAGTAACCTGTTTGGTGTGGAGCCTCTGCTGACCACAAGGATCCTCCTATGCTGGCATCCAGCACTGGCTGAACACGTTCCTGGATGGGAGGTTGCCACGGGAGGTCTCCCACAAAACTGCCTATTAGGTGGTGGGGAAGAATGGAAAGCACAGGCTGAATAATCACAGGAGAAAGTGAATGTCAGTGTGTGGATTGCACCACTGAAGTGAAAGCGTGGCTGCTCCTTCTGTAGGTTTCTGGCTTTTCAAGTGTCTGTCAAACTTGTCTCCTCACTGGGTTTTAACAGCTTGAGAATGTGTGTCAAGCTTTTTGTTTCTTCTTTTTTTGAGTTTATGGAAAGAGAAACCTGTAGCACAGCGATACTGTCCTTGTCCTCTTCACCTAGAAGAGCTCTCTAGTTTAGCCTCTTCCTTGCTGTTGCTTTGGGAAGCTCCCCTTGCCCTGAGGCAGGAGGCCTTAGGTGCCTGTCACTCTGAGGACAGACACCCCTGTGTCTGTGCCCACGCTGGAGCAGGTGGTTGGACACTGTGAAGGCTTCACCCTCTTTGGAACAATGGCTTGATCCAGAATTTGCAGAGGCTGAGATGATCAAGAAGTGAGTGAACCTACTGCTTAACCCTGGAAACTCACTGTCTCTCATGTCTTCAGTTTTGCCTTCTAGTGTGTGGAGTGTTCACTTTCCTGGCTGTCCTGGGCCGGTATATCCCTGGGCTCTTGCTCTCATACTTGCTGTGTAAGTAAATCTCTGTGCCAATACAGACTTACACGTGAAAAGAGATGAATGGGTGCTGAATGTCTGAGGAATTGGGCTCAAAAGAAAAGCTTGTGTGAATGGCTTTAAAATTTGAAATAATACAATCTGCCAGGAATGTGGCGGTTCTTGACCAGGACTAGAAGTCTGGTCTGGAGAGAACACGTCTGAGTGCTTACTAACTACAGAGCTGAGCACTAAAAGGTTGGCCTCTCAATTTTGTTAAACTGTCAGAGGTGATGGCACCTGTTCTAACTGCCCTCAGTGCTCAGATTTGCCATGCTAGATGTTGTGCTGCATCACAAAACGGGCAGGATATTTGCCAAGCAGCATCCTGAACAACCTTCTAACCCACATTCCTGCTCACTGCAGTGCTCTTGGTCCTGCTGTGGCCCCTGGCCGTGTACCACAGGCTGGGGCAGCGTGTGTACCTGCGGCTAGAGCCCGTGCTGCAGCGGCTGGACTTCAGCGTCCGGGGATACATGATAGCCAGGCAGCGTGAGAGGCAACGTGAGTTCCGTGCTGTTTCTGGCCCCAAGGTTTTACACCTTGATCTTTGATACCTGAAATGGGCTGTGAACAGAGGCTCCAGCCTTGGTGGGTGGTAGGGGCTGCATGTCTAGCATGACAAATTCTTGGAACTGCCTTGGGGAGAGAGAGAGAGGCAGTTCCGCCTCTGCAGCCACCTCCTAGGAAGCAGCTGTGGTGGGATTTTCATAGCACTGAGCTGCTCCAGTTCTTGGCTGCCAGAACTGTGTGTTCTCTATTCTGGATAAAGGAGGAAAGGCTCTGTGTGAGGGAGTTCTAAACATGTTCATCTCAGTAAAAAACCTGCTATAGCCACAGTCAGAAATGATTATGGTTCTGCTGTGGAACAGAGCTGGCTCTGCTCTGTTATGTGCAGTCTGAGGTTTTCTGGTCCTGCACAGAGCCTTGGCCCAGCAGCAGTAACAGCTTTGTGTCTGGTTTCTAACAGTGCGTGCCCGGGCCCTTGGTCAGGAAGCCACGGACGATGGGAGTGACAGCGAAGAGGAGCTGGCTGCATTCTGCCCCAAGGTATTGGAGCCTCTGGGAGGGGGAAGAGTTCAGCTGGAAAGAACAAACTGCTCTGTGGGGACATGCAGCATCTGGCTGCGTGTCAGCACAGTGTAGCTGAGAGTGATGGGAGAGCAGATGAGGACATTGTCTTTTCAGATAGGTCTTTCCCATTCTGTTCCACTAAAGAATGTCCAGAACTGCTTGTGCCAGCTGCAGTCTACTAGACTGCAGTAAATGTGAATAAGCCTCAGGTACCAGTCTCCCATGAGGGCCAGGTTTAGCTGGAGGCCACTCCATCATCTGTTTTGTCTTGAGGCATGGGGATAACCTTTCTAGTGCTGATGTTTTCAATTTTATCTTCTATTTCTAATTACTCTATTTTATTTTTCTATTTCAAAGCTGGATGACTCCATGGTCGCTAAGGAACTGACCATCTCTGACTCGGAGCATTCAGATGCTGAGGTTTCCTATACTGAAAATGGGATGTTTAACCTTTCAAGGGGCCAGACACCCCTCACAGAGGGATCAGAAGGTGAGAGGAAACAGCTTCTGGAAGGTGTGGAATGCCAAGCAGGCACCAGTGTGATGGGTTGGAGGGAGTATCGTTACCTCCCATCACTGAAGTCTGGCTGTTTGATGTTGGCCTTGCTGCTGGAAATGAGCTGGAACTGCCTGTTTTGTTCAGAACTGAAGCTTCATCCTTCATTCCTGTGGTGCTTGAGTGGTGCAAGAGCAGCAGCTCTGCAAAGGCAGATCCAGCTCTGCCAGTCTAGCTCTGGTTAATGATGCTCCCCTCTAGCAGATGGCTGCTTCAGCACCAGCATTCCTTGCAAGGGAGCTGGGAGGTCAATGGGATTTGCACAGTTGGGATAGGGGGAGTGAGATGTTGGAGACAGTGTGGTCTGTGAGCTCCCAACAGTCTGCCCAGGGGAGGTGCTGGCCCAGCTCCTGCCTGGGCCTGTGGGTGCTGGTGAGTACTGGCAGTTAAAACACTTTATCCTCTTCCAGACCTGGATGGTCACAGTGACCCAGAAGAATCTTTTGCCAGAGATCTCCCTGACTTCCCTTCCATAAACCCAGAAGCAGCCGGCATAGAGGATGAAGATGACACCAGCATTGGGATCCCGAGCCTGGTGTACCATCCACAAGGGACAGAGGATTTGCAGCTCCCATATGAGCAGGAGGAATTTGGCACACTGCCATCAGTGCAGAATCTCACCAACAACATCACTGGCTTTGTCACCAGGGGCATGATCCAGCTGGCCCTGTCAGGAGCCACTCAGCCAGGCTCCTCACACAGCACCAATCCCCAGAGAGGGGCAAAGACTCACCTCAGAGCAGCCAGTTTGGACTTGGACACTGATGCTGAAGGGGATGACTTTGAACTGCTGGATCAGTCTGAGCTGAACCAGCTGGATCCCACTGGCTCCAGGGGCCAGTGAACCATCCTGTCACTTCCCTCTGGTTTTCTATTGTGCATCATGGAGGGAATCCTAGAAGGAAAAACCTTGCACAATTCTCTCAATCGTCTCCTGTGAGTCTGAGTGATGTGACAGCCAGTCCTGGCTGGGTACACCACTGTGACTTGTGACTCTGTAGCCTCGCTTGGATTTTAAAATAAAGGACACTGGCAATCTGTAGGGAAGAGGCGTTGATGGGATAGCTCCACAATCACCCTGCACTGTCTGACATGATGTTGCCTGCTCCAAACTTTCCCTAAGACAATAACTCTGGTGTCTGCAGCTCTCAAGTCCAGTGGGACTGACAGCATTGCCAAGAACAATTGTGCACTGAGTTCTGGCACTGATGTGTAACCAGGGGAACAGGATGGAGCCCCTCAGACGTGGTGTCTAGGACTTAGTGCTGTTCTGTCTCGGACAGCTCCTAATATGTGCACAAATCCAAGTCTTCTCTCCCAGCAATATCCAGCTCCAGGTGGAACCAAGCTTCTTGTTCCATTGTGGATGTTGTACAGCCACAACATTTTCCTTGCACTGGCTGCTCTCTCGTCTCCAGCTCCTGGTGATGCTGTTTTGTAAGAGCTCAATGGCAATAAGATTCCTGCTGTGACCACCAGACCACCTGCAAGAACATCCACGTGTAGCCCCTGCTCTTGTGTTGCTTTTCTGAACTAACAGCCTTTGTTAACAGCCAACTAACACTTCACTGGAAACCCCTGTGCTGCTCCAGTTCGTTCCCATGAGGAAGGCCAAGGTTGTGCATCCCCCGGCAGTTTTCCTGGAGGAAGGAGGAGGTGGAGCAGGGCTGACAGGGCCGTGGTGTGTCCCCTGGGCCCTTGCTGCCTCCAGCCTGGTGCAAGCAGAGCCCAGCAGTGGGTACCGGACAGGGACAGCATCCCAGACCACCAGTGACTGAGGAGGTCGTGCCTGCCGCGGTCCTGTGAACAAACCAGCAAACCCCCAGGAGAGCCACCTCTCCTCTGCCTACCGAGCGCCCCCATTACTTTTCCTAAGCCATAGACCCCGTTCTGATCACGTTTGTGCAGCCAAGAACGTACCTCGTCAGGGACCCCGTTACTGGCTGCTGTTTGTCTGACTGCCTATCCCACTGCGTCGGCCGTGCCGTGGCTGAGGCCGGGGGCGGGGAGGCGGGTTCAGCCGGGAAGGGGAGGTCGGTAACGGGTTGATCCCTATGGGTTCGAGCCTCTTCGCTGGCCGCGTCATGTGCGGAGGGGGGGGCGCGAGGGGGCTGCGCTTCTCACCCCACGGCGGGAGCCCAGCCCCGACCCGCTCCCACCCCGGCCTGTGCGTGGGCCTCGTTCCCGGGGGGGCGGGCCGATACCGGCGGCACACGTCCCCCCCGCCAATCCCGGTCTGCCTCCGCCCTCGCCGAGATTGGCGGGGAGCGGGCGGCGCGCCGGAAGTGCGTGAACGGCGCCAAGCGGGAACGGAGCGGGGGTGGAGGCCCGGGGCCGCGGGATGAGCAAGGGGCGCGAGGCCGCGGCGGGCGGTGAGTGCGGGAGCACCGGGGGAGCACCGGGCGGCCTCTGCGGTCCCAGGTAGGCCGCGGTGACCGGAGCTGATCCCGCAGGAAGCGCCACCGCTGTCCTGCTGCGGTACTTGCGGGAGCAGAACCGCCCGTACAGCGCCCAGGATGCCTTCGGGAACCTGCAGCGGGAGCACGGGCTGGGCAAGGCGGTGAGCAGGGCAGGGCCGGGCCGGGCCGGGCTGGGGCGGGGCGGGCCCGAGCCCAGCTGACGCCGCGTCCCGCAGGCCGTGGTGAAGGCCCTGGAGCAGCTGGCGCAGCAGGGCCGTGTACGCGAGAAGGTCTACGGGAAGCAGAAGATCTACTTCGCTGACCAGGTGAGCCCCGGCCGCCGCCGCCCGCTGGCCCCGCTTGCCCCGCACCCCTGACCCGCCGCTCCCCGCAGGAGCAGCTCCCGGCCGCCAGCGATGCGGAGCTCCGCGGGCTGGACGGGGAAATTGCCGCGCGTTCCGCCCAGCTGCAAGCGCTGCAGCAGAGCTGCCGGCAGATGGAGGCGGGTGAGTGTGCCCGGCCGGGCAGCCCCGAGCCACCGCGGCATCCCCGAGGGCGCGGGCAGCTGTGCCCTGGTGCCGGGTGGCAGCCCGGCCAGTGATCGGTGCCACCTTTCCAGAGCTGAAGGACTTGAACAGCTCCATGACAACCCCTGAGATTGCTAAGGAGATCGAGGCGCTGAGGGAGGACTGTGCCAGTTGCACGGAGAAACTGGAGAGAATTAAGTCTGCTACCAATCACGTTACTCCAGAGGAAAGAGAGAAGGTGAACAGCTGCTGTGTCTGAACCCGGCGCCAGTCTGGAGCCAGGATCCAGCACTTACCTTACAGGCATTGCTTGCCCGGGGCTGCTGAGAGCCCTGCAGGGCGGTTCTGACCCGGTGCTGTTGGCAGGTGTGCCGGGAGCAGCAGCTATACCGCCGGGAGTGGCGCCGGAGGAAGCGCATGGTACCGCCCGTGGTGCGGGTGGGCAGTGAGGGCCCTCCTGGGACTCCTGCCTACAGCCCTCACATGCCCTGTCTTACCAGGCCACCGAGCTGCTGGATGCCATCCTGGAGGGGTATCCCAAGAGCAAGAAGGAATTCTTTGTAAGTACCGAGGCGGGGCAGTGCCCATGGCTGTTGAGCCAGGCACTAAGCCTGTTCTGATCTGCTTGGTGCCATGCAGGAGGAGGTTGGGATAGAGACGGATGAGGACCATGGTGCCGTGCTGCCAGTGGCCATGTGAGGTGCTGGGGGAGCCTTTATTCTGGGGAGAAGCTGCTGTGGAGCTGCCTCTGAAACTCGGCTGTTGGGTTGTTCTTTTTTTCCAGGACTGGGGCTTGTCCTGTGTATTTATTTGTTTCTGTTTTAAAATGTTTTGCAGTTGGAAGGTTGGTAGGTGGGTAACTTGGCACTGGCCCTCTCCTTGCAGTGGAATGTCATTTTTTCCCCCACTGCACAGAGCTGCCTGGCTGCAGTCTGATGTGGCTGAGGGGGCATGTGGGGGCTCTGGTGCTGTGTCCCTGGTGTTCTGGTAAGGAAAGGGAGCAAGGGACTCTATATGTGTTCCAGCTACTTCCTGCTGTGGGCCTGAGTCATCACATGAGAATATGATCCATTAAACACCAAGATTTTGGTTCAGCTGTACGTCGCTGGGGTGTTTGTCTCTTCAGAGGGTGTCAGGGCAGGGTTTAGGCCTAGTGTGAGGGCTGGGGGAGGGCAGGAGCCAGGAGAGGTTAACCTGAGCCACAGGAGCTGGAATGGCCTTCTGGAAACCACCAGGAACTTGGTATCAGAAAAATCGTTAAAACATTCAGCAAAATTTATTTAATTACTTTCCACAATAGAAAAATACATCACTTTCACGTGTGAGGTCTGTAAAATTCCACATCCTCTTCCCAAGGCAGGAGGCAGCACTCCCTCCTCAGTGCTGGAAAAACTGGCTGAAATAAACATTGCCTAGATGTGCCCCTGGAGCAGGAGCACAAATATGGTTATGGGAGAACAAACCCTGCTGCTGGCAGCACCCTAGTCCCATCACTCTGGACAGTGACCAACCCTCACCCAGGCAGAGCTGTGGCCCAAACTAGGCATGGTACAGGGTCAAACGTCCCTGACAGCAGCTGCTTTTACATCTGCCACAGGCAGTGCTTGGGGACCATTTCAAAATTTACAATAATAAAAATCAAATTGAGGCTGGTCATGTATATGTGTATAAAAGTTATAAGGAGGAGCAGCAAATGCTCATGGCCATACTATGCTACAACAGTTGCAGAACTTTCCTGTGCAGTACAGCCAGTTTTTCTGAAAAGGAGAGGCGTTCCAGGACTTGCAGGAACTTCTTGTGTTCCTTCCCAGGGACTCAAGGCTGCAGTAGCACTTGGGTGGCCAACATCAAGACCCTGGCATGTGCTGCCAGGGCCACAGCTCTCAGCTCTTGACAGGCTCATCCTGCTGCCAGCACTGCCAGGCTCCTCCAGAATGCAATAGATGACTCAAAACAGCTGCTTCAGAGGGGCAGGGTACAGCCCAGTGGGCTGGGGAAAAGCAATTCCTACTGCTATACCAGAAACCCATCGTTTTTAGTATGCATTTGTCATATTTCCCCACCCTGGGGATAGCAGGGCTGTCACAGGCCTGAGGGCACAGAATGGAGCTGCTCTGAGATCAGCTCTGCAAGGAGAGTCAGTGGCACAGGCAACCCCATGGCACTGCCTGAGCCACAGACTCCGCTCCTCACCAACTTTCCCTCCCCTCCTGCCCAGTCCCTATAAAGATTTGGTGGCACTGAGTGGAGCAGCAGTGTTTGCACGGCCACTGCTGGGCTTCAGAAGGAATACAATAAATAATTCAGAGAACCTTAAAAACAGCCACAAGGGAGAGGGCTCAGGGTGGTGCCTGGCACCCAGACCTCTGCGCAGAAGTGCCCTGTCCCCATGGGCACAGAAGTGGCGAGGGAGGCTCAATAGAGCTGGCTCTTCACCTTGTGCAGGACCCCGATGACAATGTCCTGCAGCGTCTGTGACAGAGAGAGGACATGGTGAGTTGGTCTGTGGAGGGACAGCTACCCCTGTGCCACTGTCCCCTGCTCCCTCAGCCATGGCACCAGCCCCTCTGCAGCCCTGCATTCACCTGGGGCTTGCAGTGCTCCTCGATCCAGCTGAAGACACATGCTGAGAGCTCCTGAAAACTCATTACAGAAATTGAGGCATTGAAAGACTGGAACAGGGAGTCCATGATGCCTTGGAAAACACTGAACTTCACCTCATCAGAGATCTGGTTCTTTCCCTCGTTTGGGTTGTCCTGATGAGCTTTCACGATCTGCTCATAGTTCCTGAAACAAGCACAGCACACCAAGGTCAGCACTGAGGCCTCCATACATGACTCTGAGCTGCCACACCCAGCTCCTGGTTCCAAGCTCCAGGCCTGTCCCCAGATGGAGAACCTCTGCAGAACCTGCAAGGATGTGAGGGAACAACAGGAAGTAGAGGGCATGACCCCAACAGCTCTTCCCTTACACTTTCATGATCTTCAAGGCCATCACATCTTTCCTGAGGGTAGAAACTTCCTCCTCCTGCTTTTTCTTTTCCTTGTGCAGGAACTGGATGTAGTCAATAGCTGAGCATGAAAACACAGAGTGAGGATTTGGAAGCACACATGGGCCCCCGAGATCCCCATGGGGGATGCCTGAGCCAGGGCACCATCAGCTCCCACTGAGCCAGTTCCTCTGGGGAAGGTGAGTGCAGGTGAGCAGCACCCAAGTTCCCCAGAGCCTCATCACACCAGAAGGTTCTAAGGTGCTGAACTTTGCCCTGCACACCTCTAGGGTGGAGCTTTGGGGGTTGATAGCACCTCCTTCCCTCCCGCCCTTGGGACTCACTTTTCTGGAGCACAATGGCCTTGCTCAGCTTCTGTGAGCTGATGGAGAAATCTTGCTGCTCACAGGTGGGGACAATGGCCTGCAAGTCATTGTAGCCTTTCTGCAGGGAAGTAGAGCCACAGAGTGTGGGCTTATCCTGTGAGGCCAGGTCTACACCCAGCTTCCACAACATAGCCCATGAGAGCCAGGGCAGCTCTCAGCACACACATATTCAGGGAGGGCAAATCCAGCAGCAAAACAGAGAAGTGCTGGAAGAGCAGAGTGCTGGAGCAGGCTGGCAGCAGTGCTCCAGCACTGCCTGCTGCCTCTTGCCTCACCTTGATGGCATCTCGGCGCTTCTGCTCAGCCTGGGTGTGTGCCCGGCGGCGCTTGTCCTTGTATGACTCCTTGTAGGACTCCTGATGGTAGTCACTGTCCTCATCATCTGTGGGGACAGAGTGTGGGGAGACAGAGGCATGAGGAGGGGCACAAGACAGCACAAGGACCACTACAGCTGCAGTCAGGCCCAGCATAACCCTCACCCCATTCAGCTACAGCAGGCTGAGTCAAAGAAAAGCCTTCTAAGGAGCCCTGAAAACCCTTTCCCTCTCCTCAAGGAGCTGGGAAGGAGGCAGATGCTGGCAGCTCTCCTGGGAAGGTGTCAAAACCGGAGTGACTCTTGACTCCAAACCCTGCTGGAAACCACAGAACCCTGATGCTGTTCCCACCACCGTTCTCCTCCTCTTTCTTCTTACGATAGGAATCCTGCCCAGCCACGCTCATGCCCTTGGTGCAGGGCAGACCTGGAGCCCGGCATGTGCCGGATTCCCCAGCGAGCAGAAACATGCGGTCATGGAGGTCAAATCCCACCTGTGTTGGGGACAGAAGAGGCACTGGTGGAGCCGATGCTGTTGGCCCGGGACACTATGCTGCCTTTCCGGGCATTTTCCATGAAGAGTGCTGGAAGAAGAGTGTCCCGGGGTCAGTGCCCAACGCAGGGTGTGACCGGGCGCAGGGACGTGAGGGGTGTCCCAGGGCAGCCGCTGCCACCCACGAACGGGGGTGGCGCGGGCCGGGCGCTGTCTGGGCACCTACCAGAGTCCAGGCCATTGTCGCCGTAGGCCGCGTCCACCTGCGCGGGGCCGGCGGGCGGAGGAGACACGTCAGCGAGGCTGGGGCGGCGACCGCAGCCCGCGCCCCGGAGCCCCCCGCCCACAGGAGCTCGGTCGGCCCGAGCAGCACCCGCCACCCCCGAGCTGAGGCTCCGCTGCGGCCTTTGGCCACCGCCCCTCGCCCCGGCACTGACTCGTGTGCGCTCCCCGCCCCCATACCCCAGCCCGGCGCTCACCCTGCCCGGCCGCCAGGAGCCCAGTCCCGTCGCGCCGCCCTGCGCCCCCGCGGCACCCGGCGGCCCGGCCTGACCCGATCCCGGCCCCACCTTCCCCCACGAGTCCTCGGCCACGGCGCCCGGCGGCTCCGCCATCTTCCCCCCGTGCGGTCATGTGACCGCCGCGCGGCCGCCGGGGAACGGGGGCCATCCGCGCCGCCAGGGGGCGCTCGCGCACACCCCCGGAGCCTCCGCATGCACGTGACGTCATGGACGTGACGTCATGGACGTGACGTCACCCCGCCCACCCCCGGTGCGGCGCCCCCGCCGGGCGATCCCTCTGGGCACCGGAGTCCCACACCGGGCCCCGCGGGGCCGGGGCCAGCACGGGAGCGAGGACGGGCACCGGCGCACGGACACGCACTGCAGGAGCAGCCTCTTTACTGTCACCCAGCGGGGCTCAGCTCTGCAGGGTTCCCCCTCACCGGGGGACCTCAGGGCGCCCCAGACCCTCGCCGGAGCTGGACGGGCCGGTGGTTTCGGTCCCACGCTGCTCCGTCCGCCGGTTCATGGTGGGCAGCGGTGGCAGGACACGGACCTTCACGGGGCCGTGCGGGACGGTCCCTCACGGGCTCAGGCGCTGCTGCAGCA
The DNA here is from genome assembly GCA_013397075.1 of Rhabdornis inornatus. Lineage (NCBI taxonomy): Eukaryota > Metazoa > Chordata > Aves > Passeriformes > Rhabdornithidae > Rhabdornis > Rhabdornis inornatus. Next base: position 465,422 of record VWZS01004572.1, read on the forward strand.
GGTCCCAGGCCTTCTGCACCTGCCGGAGAACCGTCCGGGGCCACACCTCAGAGCCCACGGGGAAGGTGAACGGCGCCTCGGCTCGGGGCAGGAGCGTCAAACGACAGTCCTACACCTCTGCCTTCCCGGCTGAATTTACATGCCCAAATCCACCCCTTTGTGGCAGCCTCGATGGTGAACAGCACACCCAGGCACACCAGGCACGGCCCAAGCACAGCACTGAGCCCTTCAGTTCCTGTTAAAATCACCCAGAACACTCCTGGTGCTGCTTGCAGCCCCAGGCTCACCTGCTGGCGGGTGATGTCCGGCTCCCAGAGGGTGCAGAGCACCACCTGTGACTGCTCTACCCGTTGCCTGTTGCTCATCTGGCTCTGCAGCCGGTGCCGAGCAGCCTCCTCGGTCAGCCCATCCCTGGCCACAATGCGCCTCACAGCCTGGCAGGGACACAGGGGACACTCAGGTGCTTGGGGGGGAGGCTGAGGACCAGCCCTGGCAGCAAGTGAGGGGCCCAGGGCATTGCCCACCTCCTCCTCCGGGATGATGGCTGTCCACACCTCGTGGACCATGTCCTGCCAGCCGGCCTCCAGCAGCACAGCAGCATCCAGCACACAGACAGCCTTCCCTAAGGAACAAAGGCATCCAGCACTCAGTGCCCAGCCATGGATGGCAGCAGCTTGGGCTCAGTCCCCCCTTCCTGCAGTGCAGATGCTTCACTGCTGAGCTGAAGCTGCCACAGAGCCGCCCCCATTACCTTGAGCATCAGCCTCTCTGACTCTCTCCTTTGCCATCTGGGCTATTTCGGGCCACACAATGTCTGTCAGGCTCTTCAGCCGCTCCTAGAAAGGACCACAGTGGGATTTGATATTCAGTCCCTTGCCCTCAGAACCCCTGTGTAACCAACCAGGAGAGTGGGGGTGTAAGCAGTCAGGGGACACCCAGGAAGGACCCACTGAAGCTGGGTAGGTGGGTCCAGCCCACTGCCAAGCACCAGGAAGGAAAGCTTTTACACTGGCCAGAGGCTCCCATTCCTTCTGCCAGGGTCAGGGTGTTTTGTCCCTGTTATTTTTCTTGTTCTGCCATTAGGGCCCTGCTATTAGCAGAGATTTCAGTCTCTGCTGTGAGAGGTGCTTTGCTCCACAGCACCACAGGCTCCCCGTGCAGCAGGTCCCACAAAAGACCTGTCTATCCAGTAAACCTCTTGAGCTGCCTCCACCTTGGCTTGGGGCAGCAGCAGAGCAACAGGCTGAGCACCTGTAAAGGCCAGGTACCACTGCACCCCCCTGGGTACCAGGGGCAGAGACCACTGGCTGTGTTTGTCAGGTCTGTTGCTCTGAGTTGGGTGAAGGAAAAGCATGGTATAAAGGAGATAGGGATGGCAACAGGGACAGGGATGGGAACAGGAAGGCAGCAGCAGCTGCAGGGCAAGAGCAATGTATGCAGCACAGCTGCTGATTCAGCTGCAGAGATGCGATCTGTCCCACTCTGTCCCCATGCCACTGTCAGGAAATACAGCCAGGAAGGTGTCATCATTTCAAAGAGCTGAAAACTAAAAACCCCTGGCATAAGACCCACTCACAGTATAAAGTATTTGCAATAAATCTGCTTTTACCTGGTTTCCAAACACTTTTGCCCCAAGGACTTTCCTGTTAATCGTTCCATCTTTGTTCAGGATCTCTGCAAGGCAGAAGCACAACAGGTTTGGGAGGGACAACTCCCATCCCTGTGGCAAGCCTGGGTTGGGAAAAGGGCTTTGGCACAGGGCTCTCAACAGCAGGCAGGAAAAGGCTGTAACACCTAACCTGGCAGCTCTTCACCTGATTCCTGAAAAGGACAGGGAAGAAGTTTTTCCAGGCAAACAGCAGACTGGTTCATTGTTCCCCACCAGCAGCTCTGACATGGGACACACAACACGTGGGGAGCCCAAAACCCATGGAGGGGCAGGGGGGCACAGGCCAGGGCTCTCTGGGATGCTGGGACACCTCTCCCTCCCCTTCCTCCTCCCCGCAGCCTCCAGTGACTCTACCTGCCCCAAAGGCTGCCACCACCGGCTCATAGGCCGGGCCACCAGGGACATAGACAGCATGGCCCAGCTTGTCAGCGTCGATGACGAACGCGCCCAGGTGCCCCAGGAGTTTGGCAATGGAGGTTTTCCCGCTCCCAGTTCCCCCAGTCAGGCCAATGACATACGGGCGCAACGGCAGAGCTGGGTCTTGCTAAGGGAAAGAGGAAAGCCGTGGCAGCAGATGGAGAACTGGGCTTTGATGGAGAAGGATCCTGACAGCCCAGCCTGGAGATGGCCATGAAAGACTCTGGCCTGCAGAGCAGTAGGCAGCCTTTCCAAACTCTCTGACTCCCCCCCCTCCTCCTGGGCACTCCCATTGCTGCTGTGACTCTGCAGGCCCCCCTCACCCGTGGGGGCTGCAGCAGTGTCCCCAGCAGCCTCTGCCGGAGGCTGGAGGAGCTGATCTTCTCCTCCTCATTCTGACTGCGGACAGGGTCCTTCATCAATTGGATTTCATGGAGAGCCAGCTCGGGGAGCCCCTGATGAGAGAAGGGAGCCCCCAAGGGCCGTCAGCCATGAGAATGCAGCAGAGAAGAGGAGCAAATCAAGACCAAATTTGCCCCTAGGCAGTATCAGGCAGGACGAGAGGTCGGGCAGGGGTAGCCCAGCAGGCTCCAGCGTGGGAATTACATTTTCAAGTCTCTTCCTGTTCACGGCCTCCCCTCCCCGGCGGGTCTCCTCGCTGACCACCAGGCACTGCAGGCCGGGGTCTGTGACTGAAGGGCCGAAGGGGTCGGCCAGAGGCACGATGTCGTAGCACAGTGACGGCTTCACATCCTCCAAGAACTCGCGCAGCTTTGCCGCCCGCAGCTCGTACGGCTCGATCAGCTCCGGCAGGACCTTGTCTGCCGGGTGCCAGGAGGCGGAGAAGCACAAGAGTGACGGAAACGCAACACCAAGAGATGGGAGAAACCATGCGGCTGGGACTTTGAACTCTGCCTCCCCCTCCCCTTGCCTCGCTGCACCTGTACACCTTGCTGGTTGTGGGCAGGACACCAGGTCCCCACTGGATCCCCACTGGCGCTCTGCCTGGATGGCACCACCTTGGTCCTGGCTACCAGGACCTCACTTGCTACTGGGCCCCCAGACCACTGCCCTGCCCCGGGCAGCACCGGGCTCGTCCCCGCGCAGTGCCGCCGCCGCCCCGGACTCACGGCGGAGCAGGTCTCCGTCGGCCACCCCGGCCAGGAGCCGCCGCCGGGCCAGGAGGCAGCAGGCGC
>VWZS01004572.1:468767-524658 GCA_013397075.1 Rhabdornis inornatus
CCCGGCTGCAGATGCACGTACAGCGGCCCCGCCACCAGCCCCGCCGCCGCCGCCACCAGCCCCGCCGCCCGCCGGGGCAGCGCGGGCAGCGGCGCCGTCAGCACCAGCAGCCCCGAAGCGAAGGGCGGCATTGCCCCGCCGGAAGCCCCAAGGACCGGAACGGGGACGGGAACGGCACCGGAACAGCACCGCCTCCCGGGCAGCCCCGCCGCGGGCGGGAGGCGCGCCCGGCTCCGCCCATGGGGGGAGGAGACCGGCAGAGCCGGCCCCAGTGTAGCCCCGCCCGCCCCGGTGGGCGGAACGAGCCCGGGGACCGCGGGACCGCGNGCCTCCAGTGACTCTACCTGCCCCAAAGGCTGCCACCACCGGCTCATAGGCCGGGCCACCAGGGACATAGACAGCATGGCCCAGCTTGTCAGCGTCGATGACGAACGCGCCCAGGTGCCCCAGGAGTTTGGCAATGGAGGTTTTCCCGCTCCCAGTTCCCCCAGTCAGGCCAATGACATACGGGCGCAACGGCAGAGCTGGGTCTTGCTAAGGGAAAGAGGAAAGCCGTGGCAGCAGATGGAGAACTGGGCTTTGATGGAGAAGGATCCTGACAGCCCAGCCTGGAGATGGCCATGAAAGACTCTGGCCTGCAGAGCAGTAGGCAGCCTTTCCAAACTCTCTGACTCCCACCCCTCCTCCTGGGCACTCCCATTGCTGCTGTGACTCTGCAGGCCCCCCTCACCCGTGGGGGCTGCAGCAGTGTCCCCAGCAGCCTCTGCCGGAGGCTGGAGGAGCTGATCTTCTCCTCCTCATTCTGACTGCGGACAGGGTCCTTCATCAATTGGATTTCATGGAGAGCCAGCTCGGGGAGCCCCTGATGAGAGAAGGGAGCCCCCAAGGGCCGTCAGCCATGAGAATGCAGCAGAGAAGAGGAGCAAATCAAGACCAAATTTGCCCCTAGGCAGTATCAGGCAGGACGAGAGGTCGGGCAGGGGTAGCCCAGCAGGCTCCAGCGTGGGAATTACATTTTCAAGTCTCTTCCTGTTCACGGCCTCCCCTCCCCGGCGGGTCTCCTCGCTGACCACCAGGCACTGCAGGCCGGGGTCTGTGACTGAAGGGCCGAAGGGGTCGGCCAGAGGCACGATGTCGTAGCACAGTGACGGCTTCACATCCTCCAAGAACTCGCGCAGCTTTGCCGCCCGCAGCTCGTACGGCTCGATCAGCTCCGGCAGGACCTTGTCTGCCGGGTGCCAGGAGGCGGAGAAGCACAAGAGTGACGGAAACGCAACACCAAGAGATGGGAGAAACCATGCGGCTGGGACTTTGAACTCTGCCTCCCCCTCCCCTTGCCTCGCTGCACCTGTACACCTTGCTGGTTGTGGGCAGGACACCAGGTCCCCACTGGATCCCCACTGGCGCTCTGCCTGGATGGCACCACCTTGGTCCTGGCTACCAGGACCTCACTTGCTACTGGGCCCCCAGACCACTGCCCTGCCCCGGGCAGCACCGGGCTCGTCCCCGCGCAGTGCCGCCGCCGCCCCGGACTCACGGCGGAGCAGGTCTCCGTCGGCCACCCCGGCCAGGAGCCGCCGCCGGGCCAGGAGGCAGCAGGCGCTGAGCAGGAGCCGGTGAGCGCCGTGCAGCCGGTCGAAGGTGCCGCCAACCGCCACGTCCAAGAATTCGGGGAGGGTCGCGTCAGGATCCTGCTCGAGATCCCCCTCGGGGTCGCCCCCGGCGTCCCCCACGGTGTCCCCCACGGTGTCCTCGCCCAGCAGTAGCGCGGGCAGGCTCGGCGGGCAGCCGTACACAGCCGCGGCCAGGCGCTGCAGCCCGAGCTGCACCGGCTCCGGCGGCCCCNAACAGCACCGCCTCCCGGGCAGCCCCGCCGCGGGCGGGAGGCGCGCCCGGCTCCGCCCATGGGGGGAGGAGACCGGCAGAGCCGGCCCCAGTGTAGCCCCGCCCGCCCCGGTGGGCGGAACGAGCCCGGGGACCGCGGGACCGCGGCGGGAGCGGGACGGAGTTGGAGCTGTGCGGCTGCAAAAGGCTTTATTGGGGACACGGTGGCACCGAGCACGCGACCGAGCCCGGGTCCGGGCTGGGGGTTCGCACGGCAGCGGGTCCGGTGGTGTGGTGGCTCCGTTCAGGGCTCGCTGCCGCCGAACACGAAGTCGTGCATGGCGCGGACGTACGCGGAGCCGTCGGGGCTGCTCAGCCGCAGGCGCCAGAGCGGGGCCAGGAGCTGGGTGCTGGCGCAGCGAAGGGGTGGGCAGGGGCTGCCGATGGCGTCCAGGAACACCTGGCGCGGCAAACGGGTCAGAGCTGTCTCCGGCGCGGCCCCACGGCCACCCCCGCCCCACCGTGACTGACCGGCAGGACCTCCTCCACCTCCTGGGCCGTGTCGCGGAAGATGCTCTGGCAGTGCCCCAGGTACCGGCGGTACAGCCCCTGTGTCTCGGCGTCCAGGCCCTGCATCTCGCTGCCCTCAGGGTCGGGGCACTGCAGGTTGGCCTGGAAGCTGGTGTGGACGGGCCCGCACTCCACCAGCGTCAGGCTGCGGGAGGGAGCTCGTGAGCTGCCACCGCACCCCCACCCTGGCATTCCCCCCATCCCGGTGGGCAGGATCCCCGTGGCGTCGCCGGCACTCACTGGATGTTGAAGGGGCGCAGGACGATGGCCAGACTCTCACACAGCCCCTCCACTGCAAACTTGCTGGCACAGTACAGAGCATTGAAGGGCAGCCCTGGGGCAGAGCCGCAGCCTGAGCGCCAGAACTCTTCCCCACGGCTCCCTGTGTCACAGGGTGCTGGGGGTCCCACCTTGCAGCCCCCCAATGCTGCTGGAGACAATGATCCGCCCGGCCCTGCGACTCTTCATGGCAGGCAGGAATGCCTGGATGGTGCGGACAGCCCCGAAGAGGTTCACATCGAAGAGAGTTTTCATGGCTTGGTCAGAGCATGTCTCCAGCGGGCCCATCAGTCCCACCCCTGCATTGCAGACTGCCAGGCATGCTGCCATCAGCTGGGCACAGGGCAGTCAGCCAGTGACTGTAGCCCTGCACACCACTGAGTGCCAGAAGGCATAAATGGAGGAGCCTTTCCCTGTTGATGGGCCCTTGGCACCCCCAAATCCATCCGCTGCACCTCTGCCCCACTAAACACCTCCTGTCCCACTCCCTGCACCTCCCATGATTTGGCATCTGCTCCCAGTGTCCTGGGGAGGGTTGTGACCCCTGAGAGGTCCCCTCACCACCCCAAGGACACTGGGGGCACCAGGAAGAGCCATACCCAGTACATCCAGCCGCTGTCCCTGCACCTGCTGTGCAGCAGCTGCCAGCGAGCAGGGGTCAGTGACATCAAGCTGCAGGACTTCCAGTGTGTCAGGGCAGCAGCCCCCCAGGCACTCCAGCAGCCGCTCACCCTTGGCCAGGTCACGCATGGTGGCATAAACTGGGGAGAGAATGTGGCATGGGCAGCAGTGCCACTGAGCTGCATGGCCAGCACCAACCCAAGCCCACCCCCAGGCTCTGTCTCTCCTTGGTGAGGCACTGCCTGGCCCAGCCCAGAGACCACCTGGGACCCCCTGGAGCAGCATCAACCCCTTTACCTTTGAACCGGCGAGTGGCATCGGCTGCCAGGCGTGCAGCCAGCCCCAGGCCAATGCCTGAGGAGCAGCCTGTGATCAGCACTGTGGTTCTCTCCATGGCTGGCAGTGCTGGCCAACGGGACCTGCCATTTAAGAGGGCTGGGAAGGGGGTCTCCCCGCCCCACGCCACCGTGTTGTGTCTGCTGCCTTATCTCAAGGCCCCTCCACCCACCTCCCTGCGCATGCCTGGGGCTCCCTGTGCCTTGATCCTCGTGCAGGTGCTGTGATAAAGACTCCAGCGAGCCAGGACCTCCCTGCTGGAGGCGGCTCTGTGGCACAAGGGGAGCCGCAGCCCCAGGGGTCTGCCCCAGCGGTACTTTGCTGTGCCAGGTATCCTGGCTGCCAGGACACGTCTGGAAGGGTGTTGTTCCTGCTATGCAGACTCAGGGCTGAGGTGCTCCTCTGCCCCCATATTCCACACAGTCCTGTGTTAGCAAAAGGAGTTGGACACACACGTGAGAGAAAAGAATCTGTATTTGCTCCATAGCCGGGCTCTGCCAGCTGTGGAAAAGGCCTCAAAAAGTCCAGCAACACTGCAGGCAAAGCTGCAAAGTCTTTTATGATACAAAAGGCACCAAATGTGGGCAGCGCCATGCAGTGCCAAGTCCCTTCAGGCACTGGGGTTCAATGCTGCTCTGCCCCTCTGCCCACTGACACTTCCCTGTCTGCTTCTCTCCCATCACTGCCCCTGCTAGCCAGCCAAGACCCCACACCAGGGACACATTTGTCCTGTCCCTCTGTAGTGTCCCACCAAGCTTCCAGCTGAGGGCACTGGGGCAGCTCAGGTTTCCTGGGAACAGGCTCAGAGCAGCTAGGAAGAGCTGAGCACAAAACACGGTGCCCTTGGGGCATAGTCTGCCCCTTCATCCATCTGCCAGCCCCTTGTCCATGTGCCAGTCCCTCTTGGGGCACATCCTGCCCATGCAGGGGAAGGGGTGGATCCAGGCTGGCTGAGGGCCACCACTGCCCCTCTTCCAGTACAGCCAGGACACAGCCATCAGGCCAGGAGCCCGCATAGGGGAGGGTGCAGGGGCTCTGTCCACCCTCTCTGGAGGGGGCCTCAGAGGCAGAACCCAAAGTCATGCAGGCCCAGCCAAGCTGCGCTGCAGGGCATTGGGGTAGTATTTGAGGAACAGCTTCCTGGAGATCTCCATTGTATCCCCAGCTGGCACAGCTGGGTAGTGCTTCTTGTTGTAAATGAAGCCTCTCTCCACTTGGAAAACAGCCTGGTTGAACTGGTCCTGGTGGAACGGGCGGCCTGAGTTGAGGCTCTCCACCAGCGCAGAGACGAAGAGGCTCCAGCGCACAGTGTAGTAGTCCAGCACCAGCCCCCCCAGCTGCTTGTTGGCATAGTCCAGAATGTTCCCGCTGGGTCCCCAGAGTGTCACCTGGTTCCGGGCATTCAGCTCATACTGCTCAGCCTCCCGGTCACTGGTGGCCATGGCACGGGCGTTCTCCAGCCAGCGGCCGAGGAGGAAGAGGCTGTGGCTGGACAGGAGACTGTCCAGCTCTGGCAGCAGGTCGTACACCAGCACGCCACCGGCCGTCAGCAGCTCTGGCAGCGCGTGGCTCTGGAAGGCCTGGCGGATGCTCAGGTAGTAGTCACTGACCAGCTGCTGTGCTGCCTGCCGTGTCACATCCACCAAGTCGTAAAGGAAAGTGGGGCTGGAGCCCAGCTCAGCGCCAGCGCTCAGTAGCAGGCGCCAGGCTTCATACACATCACTAGCATTGTACCAGAGCTCCGTGTCCATGTGCAGCGAGGGCCGGCGCACCAAGGGGCTGTGGTTGTGGTTGACACAGACGCCGGTGCAGTTATACACACTGCGGAGGAGCAGGCGCCAGGCGCTGGCTGCGGCAGCGTTTGGGGCACCATAGCGGCGCTCGGCATAGCGGGTCACCCAGCTGGGGAGGTCGAGGGGCTCCTGACGCCAGCCCAGCTCGTTCATCAGCTCGTACACCATGTCGTTCTGCTCAATGCCCTCGGGCACCAGCCCTGTGCCCACCATGGTGGAGTTGGGGAAGTGTCGAGCTGCGAAGGGGCCATGGTTGATGGCCTCCACAGTGCCAAAGAGACCGTGGTTGCCCCCGAAGTTGTGCAACATGCACCAGATGAAGGGTTGCCCATAGAAGGATTCTGTCCACTGGTAGACAGGCTTGGACTCAGCAAAGAGGTCAAGAACAATCATCCTGCCAAGGGGCACTCCATGCAGCAGAGCCCGCACCTGTGCTGGCTGCCAGAAGTCAGGTTGATGCTGGAAGAGCCAGCCCTGCATCAGCCACAGCGCCTTGGGGTCAGCTGTGGACAGAAGAGCACTGAGTGAGATCCTCTCCAGACATGGCCCATAGGTGTCTCATGAGGCCCTAGGGCCACCAACCACCCCTCAAGGGGGTTCTGGGGGTCTGGCACCAATGGGTTCTACACTTGCATGGGGCCCAGAGCCACCTCTCCCAGCCCCTGTTATCCCACCTGGACCACATACTGACCAACCTCCTGTCATCGACCTGAAAACTGCATTGCTGACTCTGGAGAGATAGGCAGGGTCAGAGGAGAGGGGGGTCATCTCGTTGAAGGTGTCTGCGCTATAGACATGGTCTGTGCCAAACTCCTTGATCAGCTCCTTCAGGAAGAGGGTCCCGATCACCTGGAACATGCGGTCTTCTGGGTCCAGCAGGTAGATGCATGAGTAGCTGCAGTCGAAGTGGCTCCAGTGCCCCAGGCGAGTGGCATTCACGCGTGGGAAGACCCTACACCGGAGGGCAAAGATGGGGATCAGGAGAAGGACAGGGCAGGACAACTGTGCCCGTACGGGGACAGGGCAGCCTCCCAGGGAAGCCAGTGGGAGGTGCTGCCAGAGCTGAGCCCCCAGGGCAGGGACTGCTCCTACCGAAGGATCCCCTGCGGCACGTGGCCCGCGAAGGCCGGCAGCACCGTGGTCATCCCCAGCGAGCGCATCCGCTCCACGATCCGGTACTGGGAGAGAGAAGGAGGGAGGGAGCAGGAGAAAAGCCCCCACATTCCCGCGAGGGAACCCCGGGCACTGCTGCAGCTCGGGGCGGGGTGGAGGGCTCCCCGAGGTTGCGTGAGGGCAGCCTCGGCCAGGAGGACCAGGGGGTGACAGGGATTGGACCAGGGGGTGACAGGGGTTTGCCCCGGGCGGGCGAGGCCGCCCCCGGTACCTGCAGGTAGAGCTGCTTGAAGTGCCAGGCGGGCGGCAGCGGGCCGGCCCAACGGCGGAGGTTGCCCATCCTGTTCCAGGCCAGGAACGCGGGGCCCGTGAAGTACTTGTCGATCTCCGACTGGTTCAGCCCCAGGTTACGGTAAACCTGCTCCGGGCGCCAGGGGTCAGCCGCTCCCACGGCTCCCGGTTCCAGAGGTGCCGCCACCGCCACCCTTTTGGTTGCGGTCCCCGCCGCCCCTCGGCCCCGGTGCTCACCCGCTGCCAGACCGCCTCCTGCCCCGCGAAAGCCGGTGCCAGATTGATGCCGCTCAGTGCCATCCAGTCGATCTCCCGCTCCCAGCGCCCCCAGTCCCACCAGGCGAAGGAGTAGCTCTGGGCGCAGACGTTCTGGTAGTATCGGTACCTGCGGGAGCGGCGGAGGCTGCGCCCGGGCCGCCCGCGCCCCCCGGGCCCCCCGCGCCCCCGTTACATAACAGCGCCTTGTCCCGCGCTAACGAGGCGTGAGCGGCGCCCGGCCCCGCGTCCCCGTTACCTGCCGGGAGCGGCGGCGCGGATCTCGGCCCGCAGCCGCGGCAGCGGGTCTGGCAGGCGGAGCTGAGCCCCGGACCACGACAGGTGGCAGCCGCAGAAGTCTCGCAGGTAGTGATAGAGGCCGGCGGCCGCCGCCACGCCGCTGGAGCCCGTTACGGCGACGGCCACGGCGGCGCCGGGAGGAGACCACAGCCGGTAGGTGTCAGGCCCGCCAGCCGCCAGCCCCGGGCCCACCGACAGCGACACGGCGGCGGCCCGGGGGCCAAGCAGGCGCCGCGCCAGCGCCCGCACCGCCTCCTCCTGCCGCGCGTCCCCCGCTCGCGCCGCCGTCGCCGCCAGCAGGAGCAGGAACGGCAGCGCCAGCCCCGGTCCCGGACCCAGTCCCGGTTCAGGTCCCGGTTCCGGTCCCCGCCGTACCGCCATCGCTGCTGCCTGTCCCTGCGCCTGCCCCGCCTCTCCCGGTACCGTCCCGCCCGCCGGTCCCGCCTCTCAGGGCACCGNGGGTCTGGACCCCTTGGAGCAGGGAGGTCCCGGCCAGGCTGGGGACAGGCGGGGCGGGCTAGGGGCAGACGCTCCTTCAGCCCCGGGGCCACTGCGGTCCCTTCCCCGCCCGCTCCGGGTGCCCGAGCAGGGACCGGGTTTGCAACTCCTGCCCGGGGCAGCGGGACCGCCGGGGCTCCGGTCTATTTCCAGTCTCGCGTTTTCCACCCGTGACAGTTCCGCACCACCGGGGAACCGGGCCGCGGCGGCCCCGCCCATCCATCAATTCGGGGGCTCCCGGGACTGACCGGGACCCGCTCCGGCCGGCCGGTGGCGCTGCGAGACCGGGCAGCGCCGGTTCCTCGGGGCTGGGCAGCGTCCCGGCAGCCGCAGCCGCCCCCAGAGCGGCCCCGGGCCTGGCCGACGAGGCGAACCCCGCCGGGGAACGGGAACGGGACTGCGACCCGGCCGGGCTCGGGCTGCCTGGGTCTCTCTCAGCTGCAGAGGGAGTTCGTAGGCACTTCCAGAACAGAACCCGACGGCGGGGCGGCCTGGAGGAGGGACGGGACGGGGCAACTCGGGGCTCCCCGAGCACCCCCGGTGCAGCCCACAGGGGGCCGAGGTCTCCTGCCAGCAGCAGGGCTGCGCCTGTGACCCCAGAGCCATGGAAACGGGCAAAAATGTTATGATGGCACGGGAGAAGGGTGAGAGAGAGAACATTCCCCCAGCCCGCTAGTACCTACAGCTGCAGGAAAAGCATCCCCCGGACCGGCGGGAAGCCGGTTCCTCGTCCTAGAGGTGTGGGAGGCTGGGGCCGCAGCTCAGCACGGCTTCTCGCCCTCCCGGAAACATCAGGAAATGGGAAACACACCGACATCAGCAACACAATCGCCAAACCTCTGCAGAACCCTCCCTTCCGCTGCTCCCGCACATGTGGAAATAGCCGGTCCGGCAGGAAGGACCTGAGTAAACACGGCCCTCCAGGAGCAGGGGGTCCCTGCGCTGGGGAAAGCAGGAGCAGGGCACAGCCCCGGGCAGCCAGAGCGTGCTGCCTCACTCCCCATCGAAGGGTACCCACAGCACCCGGGTTAAATAAGCTGGAACTTTTCCCCCTGCACCACTCCTCGTTCCCCCCAGTCACGGGGTCTATGAGGATGGGCAAGAGCCCCCGGGATAAACAGCCCTGGCCCGGCCTTTGCTCAGGGTGTCGCTGGGGCTTGATAAGCACAGAGCCGTCGCAGCCCAGGCAGGGTCACGCTGGTCTTGCTGTACAAATCAGCCCTGCCCACCCCACGGTTCTGGCCGTGGAAACGATAGGATGCTGGACAGAAATGCCTAAGGTCCCAGCTGTCCCCAGCAGCTCTGGGGACTGTGTTCAGTGTAGGTCAGGGATGAGGGGCTGCCCTGAGCCCCCTCAGCGAGCACTGGGGAAGCAGAAAACAGGTCACAGCATTTGTTGTGGAGTTCATTTAATTTATACAGCAACTGTCAGCAACATTTCACCCAGGCAGCAGAATACATAGGACTCATGTCAAAGCTCCACCTGCAGTCACGCTCTGATTTCACTCTTCAGTCTGCAAACACCCCTGTGAATACCCACCACATCCTTCTGTAACACAGTGAGTGCCGAGGGCCTGCCCAGGTGCAGCACAAAGGTCCCTGTGCCCCACACATGTGCACATTGCACTGTGCAAGGTACACGTAACTTTCTCACCTAATTCTAAGCAGCCTGGCACCTCGAGGCATTTCCTCCTTGCTTCCAGGTTAATGAGTCTCGTTATTGTTCTAATCTCTTCATACACAAATACTCAGCTCCACTGTGAGAACTGAGCACGACAGTCACACACAGCACTAACACACACCCCACTGCTGCTACAGCTACATCGAGTTGAGGAGTGCAAGGAAATATTGACAGCTCAGACAGGAAAGAAAGCAACAGCTAATGCAGGGACACACCAGAGAGACCCCCCTGCCATGGAGCTATTTTGGCAAGAGTGGGCCATGCTCTCCCTTAAAGGGCTTCTCAGACGCTGAGTACACAGGACAACGTGAGTCACGGGTACATCCACCTGTGCACAAGCTGCCTCCACACAGGCACTAATCTGACGTGCCTCGAGGGCTTTGGTTTCAAACCAGAAACCCCAGAAGTTTCACTGCCAGTGGCAGTACCTGCAGTGACCAGTGACAGTCTGCACCAAGGCCCATCCTGCCCCAGGCAACAGTCAGGCAGCTGAGTCCCAGTGCATAAGGGCTCCTCACCACTGCCTCCAGCAATAAGAGGAGGAACAGCCCTCACCCTTCTAGAGCTGAGGTCGTTGGGCCTTTTCTCCATGTGCTGATTTGTCCCCTCAGCACAGCTACCATTTCTTTTCTGCCCTGATCAGCTGCCAAGGAATGCACAATACAGGGAGCACATGACTGCACACCAAACAGACGACTCATGCACTTGGTACCTTTGGGAGTAAACTTAAGGAATAAAAAGTTTCTGTGATCCAGTGTTGTTACCCCAGAACGTCAAAGCTTTCGGCTTTGGGATGCCATGGTAACGCTCAAGGGTGCTGCAATAAGTTATTGTCACTATATACACAACTCAGACACACGGGGAGGGGTCAGTCACACCCTTGGTGTTGGGGAGGGTCACACACACACACAAAGTTTAACACTGCTGGACTGACTGGGGGGGCCTCAATCGTCAAACCTCCCCTCACGGATGATGTCAAAGGAGAAAGGGAGAAACTTGAACCCAGTGCCAGTGTAGAACTTGTTCTGGAATTCAATCCTGCAAGAGACAAAGAGTGATTATTCATTAAAAAGGCAGCTCTCAACAGGAACAATTAGCAAGAACTCCATTAAAAGTAGGATTACTGACTGTAAAAAGCTTTAAAAAGAGGTATTATAACATAAAGTGTCTTCTGGCACAACCTCCCCATCTAGTGTGATGCTTCTGTGTGAAGCAAAGAGTTGTCCAGAAACTTCGATCCCACCCTCAGAGACAAAAAACGTCAACAGGAGCAGAAAGCCAGCTCTGACCACCGTATCCCAGAAAGCACAGGGAGCAGAGACAGCATTTTCTACACCAGCTGCTAAAGTTCCCTTTTTCATTAGCACAAGCCTCAGCCATGTGACACTGAGCTCAGACTCCTCACCAGCCACTTCTGTTTATTCCCTGCAGCACATTTGCACTGGGATGTGCCCGCCAGCTCCAGCAGAGCATTAGCTCAGCCCCATTTGCTGCTGCCCCTAATGAACTCAAGAAAAAAAGAATTATTCTAGAGAACTGCCCAACAGTCAGCAACAGCTAAATAGGGACAGGGAAAACTAATCCCCTGATTCCCAGCAAAAACAAGACTAGCTTCACAGACAGTTTCTACTGCACAATCCGCTGGAAAACAAAGTCTCTGCAGGCAGTGACAGCAAACTGGGGAGCCCTTAGCACAGTTCGGGAGAAGGGTTTTTTTTCAGCAAAAAAAGAAAAACTTGAATTATTTTTTCCCAAACGGAGAATCATGGTAAACTCCAGAGCTGCTGGATTCAGCTAGCAAAAAGTGATTTCCCCACAGAGCCCAGGAGGGAGACGCTCAGGAAAACCAGCTTTAGCCTGTATCTTCTGCTGCCTCGCAGGCCAAGGGATCCCCAGGATGAGCAGGATTTTCCATGTGGGAGGAAGGGCTCCTTGCCAATGTGCTCTAGTTTTTCAGGAACCCTGATAATCTCCATAAGTATCCTGTGACTAAGTAACTCTTCTGTAAGCAAAGGGAAATGAGAGGCAGAGGGCTGGGTATGTGAGTCACCCAAGCTCACTGTGACTGACATGTTAACCCTGATGATTCACAATTCCAGCAGGCCTCAGCATCCAAACCCTCCCTTTGGACATTCTGTTACAACTGGCCACAACTGGAGGTCTGACATTGGAAGAGAGGCTGCTCTAAAGTTAGAGAACTAGCCAGAAAAACGTATTTAACCAAATAATCGGTGTAAATAGTCAGTGGGGTGTTCTGCAGGTGTCTCCAGGAACACCCAGGACCCAGCAGGAAGCACTGCTGTTGCCAGGCTCACTGCCTGTTACATACGCCAGTTTACTGCTAAACCCTCCATGTGTCTCACATTGGTGACCAAGTTCTGCAGAGAATTTATAGACAGTGGCATTATCAGCAAACAGCCCAGGAGTCCTCTGGCAGCAGCAGCACTACAGGAGACCCACTCTGCAGCTTTTTGCATTAATAGTGTCAGTATTTGTCAGACTCTTGATCCCTGGATTTTCCAACCCCACAGAGTCAGGGTACTGACACTGGGAAACCAGGCAGCTCCAATCCCTGAGCAGGAAGCAAAAGTGCAACAGGAACCCCGATTGTCACTCAGTACAACTGCAAATTCCCACTCTGTGTTTGTGTCCCTAAGGGTGCCAGAGCCTGGGTCAGGTGTAAACCAGGCACAGCTCAAGGGTGGCACACCCGACTGAAAGAACCCACTGGGGTGTCTGTGCAGAGACTGTTGCAGTTACTCCTTCCCAAAAAGAGCAGAGGTAGCATATCTGTCTCTGGGATATTCTATCCTGCCTGACAGGAGGCTGGGGCTGCCCCTTGGAGCAGTGGCTCCTGCAGCCACACTGGAGGCGAGTCCTGGCTCATGACATTTACAAAGGAAAATCAAATCCTGGCAGGTGGGTGAGCAGCTGGACTTCACCACTCCCACTCACTGGATTGAGAGTGGGATGCAACTCCAACACACCCACGCCCCTCCGGAAGCAGCACCCTGAATAGTTACAAACTTTTTCTTTTGGGCACAGACTGTTCTGGCTCACGTTAGAAGAGGTGACTAGCTTAAAAAGGGGGAAGCTGCTTTAATCTGAATGTTCGTGTCAAACTACATCACTGAAAAGCAATAAACGGAAAGATTATATATTTCAGAAGAGTTACAGCAAAAGAAGCTGACAGCACAACAGCTCAGACACATACAGAGCTGCAGTGGAGGCACAATTCACACCCTGCAATCCTGGCAGCAACCCAGAGGGCTGCCTCCACGCCAGAATAGCCTGAAAAGCCCAACCTGCTCAAAGAATGCACACTGAAAAAGCACAAAACAAACCTCCCTCACTTGGGACTGCCAGGCGCAGCATATGGAACAACCTGTGGATTCCCTGACCAGTAAAACACATGCTCAATTTCTCCTCCTTTCCAGGAAGGCTGAACCACCCACACCTCAAATTCCTGGTAGGTGACGGTTCTCCCATAGCCAGAAAATCCCATCTGCTCCTCCCAGGACAGCTGTATTTGACCTCCACTCTCCCTTCCTCTTCCTAAAAAGGGAACACCTGCCATTGGAACACCCTGTTTTCAGTTCAGGAGAAAAAAGGAATGTGAACAGTGTGCTCTTTGGAACTACTGCAGGTGCCTCCCCGTGATAACCAACACCCAGCAACCTCAAAATCATTTCAGCAGATCACTTGCAGTCTGAAATAGAGCCTTAAACTTGCTTTTTAGGCTCTGAGCCTGAACAGATTTTCTCTGAGAGCCTGTGCATGAAAGGCTTGCAGGTTTGAAACATATGTTTAAGGAAAACAGGACTTTGTTAAGCACTCCAGTTCCACAGCTGCCCTGCACTGGTCTGCATGGGCAGAGTGCTCTGTGCTCTCACTGCTGCTGCCTCTGAGTTTGCCTGTTTGCCTTTTCACTGGCACATACACAGATGTTTTTTTAATGGCCCTTTAGGGAAAGCCTAGCAATGCAAACCATTATCTCCAGCTCACACTTGTTCCAGATGTCTGAGCCATATCTGGAGGTGCAGTTTGTGATTAACACAAGACAGGCACCTCCCCAAAAACGTGTTTTCTTCTCCATGGAGCCTGTCTAGAGCAGCTGCTCAGAGCTGTTCCCCTGCTGCTGCTTAGAAATGGCCATGCTGCTCCATACCCCATAGAGGCCACAGCCCTGGAAATCCTCTAATCCTCAAGGAATTGCAGAGCAAGCCCACCACATCTGGAGTTACAGCACTGCTGCCCTCTGCTCCTCTTGGACTGCTCTCAGTGCCCAGCAGGGTCCATGGGGCTCCTGCTGTCTCTGCTGTGGTGGCCTAGCACAGTGACAGCAGGGAGAGGATGAGGGACCTCTGGCCAGTCAGCAAGGAGCTCTCCAGTGACTGCTATGCAGGGTTCAGGCTGGATGCCAGGAAAAACAGAGGCACCATCCAGCAGCCATTTCCAGGAGTGCCCCCCCAGCTCCCTCAGCACAAGATGGCTTCACCCCAGGATCAGCTCGGCTCACTTGGCTACAGAGACACAAGTGGACCAGGACCCTCCAGCCTGCACCTCCAGGAGCCAGGACACTCCAACCTGCACCCCCCAGCCTGCACCTCACTAGCTACCAAGGGAGAGAGCAAAAGGCCAAAGCTTTCCTTCCCCACAAGCAGGAGAAAAGTGCAAAAAGGCTGATTTTCTTTTGCCTTTTTTTTTTTCCAGAGGTATTTGCTTCCTTTTGTACTTACAGAACTACTTTCAGAGAGTACTCCCAACCTCTTCTTCCCATTTAAGCAAGACAGAGTATTTCTTGTGATCTTCAGAGACTTCCCTTTGCTACCCCCCTCCCCCCCAGGAAATCAGCAGCCTGAAGAGGTGACAGCAGCCTGAACCCCAGAGGCACAAACTCTCCTACATTTCCTACATGAGAAAATCCTACTCCCAGTTGCTCCTCTGATCCCACCAGTGCACTAATGAAGCAATCTGAAGTGGAACAATGAGTGCTCTTCAACATGGATTAAAGAAAGCTCTTGAATATTTTCCATACTTGGGAGCAGAGTAATTCCTCCTGCTTTGCTGGCTGCATACACAGGAGCTTAATGATCACAGGAAAGGGGCTGCAAAAGCAACTTCCAAAAGCAAGACCAGCAAAAACTCGCTGCCATCCCAAAGTACCCCAAGGGCAGAAGGCAAAGCCACTCCTGTCCAAGGCAAGGTTTTATAGCAATGAACAAGAGCATGAGTAGGAACCTGCAGTCAGCAGCTATTGCACACAAAGGACAACAAACACAGGAACCAGGGAAAAGACCAAGAGACGGAACGAGAAAGTCCTGCTGAAAGCCACAAAGCTCCAGCCAGCACAGCCTCCCCAGTCCCTGATCTCAAAGCTTTGGCCCTAAAGCTTTAGTCTTTTAGTGTTTATTTCTAAGCAGAGCTCCACAACTTTAAGCAACAATTGGGGATTGAAATCCCCAACAAACAGGATTGAAATCTCTGACCCTTTTTAAGACTTTCTGCCTTCTAGAAGATGGCAATTCTGCACAGTCCAGGTGACATCAATTTTCTTGTTATGAAGAGCTCTCCAAGTTTCTGGATGTCCCAGTAACTCACCAGTGCAAGCGCAGAGCGTGGAGGAAGGCTGAGAGCCCCTCCATGACCAGCAGAATGGCCACTGTCAGTGTGGCAAAAGCAGCAAAGATGAAGAAGAGGCCCAAGCCGCCCCCCAGGCTCCTGACGCTGAGGCCAATGTGGATCACCATGGTCCAGAGCACCTCCGAGAGCTCTGCCGAGAGAAAGGGGAGAAAACTCAGTCAGCAGGAACAGGGGATTGTTTACCAGCAAAGCAAAAACTAAAGTCAAGCAACCCCCTGCTACAATGAGGTGGAAACTGAAGAGGGATAAGAGCTTTCACAGCCAAGTGTGTCAGGACACTGCCTCCAGCTGTCACACAGGGCAGAGCAGAGTCCTTGCTCAGCAGCTGTTTTTTCTGTGATTTTAACTCCATTCCTCCCATTCAGCAGAGCTGTGGGAGCAGACCCTGGTGTGTGGAGCTCACTGGTCTCAGGTAATGCACACACAGCACTGTCCTGTGCCAGCTGAGCCCCGAGAGGCCTCTTGTGCTGCTGCCTCCTGTTGCAATTATGTTGAGACGGACATGACTAGCACCAACACCAGTCTTTTATTAAAAACTTTTCATGCCTTCTCTCAGTGGACTTCTTTCAGGCAACTCTGACTCCTTTCCTCATAGGCAGCTCCACACAGCAGTGACTCCTTCTCTGCTCTCTGCAAGTTTCCTTTGTCCTTCTGCATGATTGACTAAACCCAAACCTGTCCCTTACCTGGCTGCCTAACCCTGTCTGTCCCTCACACAGAATCCTCTTACCTTATCTGTCTCTTACACAACTGCATGTCCCTTACCTCCTCACAGCACAGTCAGCAGACTCCATCTCAAACTGTAATTAGCTAGTCCACTCTTTTATAACACCCAAAAACTCATTGGGCAGGCAAGGCTGTTTTCGCTCCTCAGTAATCAGTAAAGCTGTAATTCATTGGGAAAGAGTGCCTTCTGCACTAACCTTACAAACTATTGTGCTACATTTACAAACTCTTCTACTACAGCCTCCCACCTGCCTGTGCTGAGCAGGCACAGGGAGGCACAGCTCAGCTCCCTGAGGGACACTCACGTGCGTGGGCCAAGCTGAGTGCCCAGAGGCGCAGGTAGGACGCGGTGTTGGAGATGCAGCCCAGGCAGTACTCGATGGTGTGGATGGCCTGGTACACCACGGTGTCCCCAAAGTCAAACTGCAAAGGGAACAGAGGATGAGGGCAGCTGGGAGCACGGTGCAGGCCAGCTGGGCAGGGACACGGGCAGGGGGACTGCTGCTATCACCAGGGACACTGTGTGTGACACTGCACACTGACACTGTCTTCTCCTGGTTCAGCACGACAGAACCACAAACAGAAAATGAATCTTGTCTTGACAGGTTTTGCAGAATGACAAATGCTGTGACATGAATATTGTTTTCTTATTCCGGGATGTGAAAGTCAGATATTCCAAATTCATCCATGGGCTTAGCCAGGAAAAGACTGTTCAGCAGAAGGTGGTGCTGGTGTGCACTCCCTGGTAACCCAGAGGTGCTGCTGTGGGAAGGAGGCAGTGCCCCAAGCCATACTGTGTGCGCCTTTGCTACAGGAGCAATAGGAGCACTTTGCAAGACATGAACCTGCCCTTTTTGAACGCGAAAATTATGCATTAAGCTACCCTGAAAAAGTCACATCTGTGTACTATTCACTGGCAAAGTCTCTGTGTCTCAGTAATTTTCTGCAGTAATAAAAGAAGAACTTATAAGGAAGTCTGCCATGTCGGGCAGTTTCTTATCTTGCAGCTTGGGAAAGCATTCCCTGCAATTTGGACTTAATCCATACTTCAGAAAGTGCTCAGATTTAAGTGAACATGATGTTTTAAATACATCCAGTGACTAATGCTCTAGGCATGCACACAAAGCTATTTATATTCTTAATTCTCCCCTAGCATATCCAAGGCAATAAATATTTCGAACAATTCAGTTAAATTAGCTGTCAAAATCCTAATCCTTTCTCTACAGAACGTGAGCTGTGAAGTTCTTCACTAAAGGCTGCACTAGCCAACAGTTCCAGCTCTGGACACACGAGCCACCAGCAGGAGAGAATGTGGGAAATGTTTAAACAATGACCTTTCAAAGCTGAGTGCAACTGCCAGAGAGAGCAACCACTGAGCCAGGACTGGGAGCATCAGGATTGCTGTGGCACAGTCCTTGTGGGTTGACACATTTTCCCCAGGTTCAGTGAGACATCAGGTACACCAAAACAGGAACCCTGTGCCCCTCCCATGCCCCCCATTCCACACAGGCCTGTGCACAGCAGAGCTCTGAGCAAACCATTCTCAGCACATTTTTCACCAGCAGTGCCCTGGTCAAGCTGTTCTATTTTCATGCCATTTGTATTTTTTGTAGTAAAATTGGTTACCTGATAGTGCTGAAACCTACACTCAATGCTGCATCAGTATTAAACCCCCATGCTTTTAATACTTGTTACAAGTGCTTATGGATGAGCAGTTTCCCAGAACAGAGCTTCTCTCTTACACAAAGCCTCTGGCCAGCTCAGTTCTTGGAACTACAAGAAACTGGACTGGTTGTGCTGCATTTGCTCTCTGGGTTAACCAGCATCATCCTTAATATGGCAGATAGTTTTTGGGAAGAAATCTCTTTAAACAGTTTGCTGCAGCACAAAATTAAGAAGGCCACGGCTTAAAAAGCAAGACTTCTTTGGAAGCTCAGAAGTGAAAACTTTTCAGTTTCAGACCTCCAGCTGAACAGTTTCCCAGGTAACTGGGAACAATCTGCAGACGGGGGATCAGACAGACAAGCTGTATAGATGAAGTATAGAAGTCTGTTGATACACGTGTGTATGAATTAAAAATGGCCTGTAACATGAAAACAGCAAGATCTTTTGGAAAACAAGATGCTGTGACATAACAAGTTTCATTCAGCACATTTTACACCAATGGGAAATGGCCCAGGTATACATGAAGGCAAAGCTGCTGTGCTCTTACCACCTCGTCCTCTGTAGGCTTGAAAACATAAATTTACATTTAGTGCAGTGTTTTGATCACATTAATCATGAACACATTCAGCAATTCCCTCCTACATACGCCACAGAAAGCAGTAACACATCCCATGCACTACAGAGGCAGGATCTGCTGCAGTTGTTCAGAGGCATCAGAAAACCCCAGCTATCTGAGATCGACTGTTTTTCTCTTCTCCCAGAGGAAAGAGAAGTAATTAATATTACCCCCAGCAGTCAAAACGAAAATGTAAACAAAATTTCAGTGCTGCAGAAATACAGCCCCTGAATTTCCACTGGCATGGGAGAAGCAGGTAACATGTGGTACCTGGGAGTGCTGTGCACCCCTGAGATAGTGGCTCTTGGGGGACAAACAGAGTCACATCTCCCAGGATACGCAAATTTTATGCTGCTTTTTCTGGAGTCCTGGGAGCGACCAAGAGACAGTCAGTGAGAAAACTGCTAGGAACACACTTCACTGGGAATGTTGCTGTTTAAACAGCCTGGAAATGAGTAACTACAGTCCCAGTGAGCTCATCCTGCTGCCGAGTGCAGTGCCCTGAGAGCGAGGATGCTCAGGTGCTTACCTCTTCCCCCTCCTCAGAATGGGTAGATAACTGGTCATGTTGAATGATCTCAGCATCCTCCTCCGTTGGGCCATTGCCCACCCGGATCCCACCAAAGTTGTGCGTGCCCTGACACATGCAGAAAAGAAAGAGCAAAGTGTTGTTTGCGTTTTAGTGCAAAAGTGCAGGTTTCTCATGACTCCATGTGCAGCAGCAGCTCACAGAGGAAAACAGAATATTAAATATTAAGGCCCAGATTAAGACAGGTACAATTCTATTTCCCAGCTTGGATGGGAAAGGTGCTGATTCCTGCTGGGGCTGGGAAAAAAAAAGTCTGTCTGAGTGAATCCTTGGTACATTTCTACAGTGTAACAGCAACCATGAGGACAATAAAGGCACACCTCTCAGAGGACATTTGCTGGCTCTGACATGCAACAGCCCCACGTCCTGCCCAGCACGGCTGGACAAGCATGGACACACCACTGCTGGCTACTGGAGCAGGTCATGGAGCTAACACAAACACACACACACACTTGCTCCCACCAGCCTCAGGCACACCAACACCACATGGAAAACCAGATCTTCCCTTGCTCAGAAACCCTACATTGTGCAAGCAGGTCCTTTTAGAGACATTTGTTCTGACATTCAGCATCTGACCCTCAGCTGCAGCTCCAGGACTCCAAAGGGAAAAGAACAACAGACTGAGCTGAAATGTTGAAATCTGGAGCGGTTCCCACCCAACCCCTGAGTCTGACCCCTAGAGAGGCAAACTACACCACCATAAATAGAAATAAAGCCTGTGCCCAGCTTCAGCACTGTCCTGGGTCACCTGTGACACAGGATGTGACCTGACTTGCCACACCAGGACTGCAGAAGTCCAGGGATGCCCATGCAGACGAAAGAGACTGAAGGTCCCATGACCTGGTACTCGCACAGACCAGCAGAACAGCTGCTCTGAGTTCTTCTACCTCCTTTGTCCTTAGAAGCCTACTTTTATTTTAGGCTGAATTATAAACATGCCCAAAATGCTAGATATGAATAGAGATTTTGTCAGGTTTCTAAAAACAAAATTAGGTAGGTGTTTATGCTCTGAAAACAGAAATAAAATTTACAAACCCTCCATATTAATAACTAAGACAATGCTTTTATTAGGATTTTCAGTATCTCTGAAACACCATAAGTCAATGATGACTCCTGTCAATATGCTATTTATGTATTTCTAGCCTGTGTGAACTTGCACTTGAGCAGCCTTTCCCTTGCACTTGACTCACATCCATTCCCTGTAAACCAGCCAACCTAAACACAGCTCCAACAGCTCCAATTGTTTACTTGATCCTTCTAAGCACACTTCACACAAGACCTCCCCTCGCAGCTTCCTGATGGAGATGCATTTCATACACTGGATGGATCCTGCACAAAAGATCCATTTTAATTCCTGACACTTCTGTGAGGAGACTAAAATGTCATGAGAGAACCAGCTGACATGTCCCTCCCAGCACCTCTGGCACCTGGAGAACATGATGTGCTCCACACAATCAGTGAGATTCACACCTCCCAGTCAGCCAGGCAGATTCAGAACTAAAATGCAGCTGAAATAGGTAGCACTGGGGACGGGACTAAGTTCTGGGCTGCCACAATCCTCAGCAGAAAGCTCTGTCAGCAAAGGGCCATCTGTAGGCTTAGAAACACGTAAGTCAAAACAACCACCACCAAGAAGCTTGCTTGTGCACAACCATTTTATAATAATTTCAGATCAAAGTGTGTACAGGACAGATGTGTCACAGATCCAATGATTACTGACATGGAGTTGCTGGAGGCCATCACATCACTTGTGTGTTTGGGAACACGTAATGCAAACAGAAATGCTGCACTGAGAAGAATCCTAATCTATCTTAAACAAATACATAAGCAGAAGAAAAAAAGGGAATTTAACACGGGGGGGAAGATATGGTAGCAGGAAATCCTGTGCTGCTCTGCAGGTTGGATTCAGCAGCACTCCTGCAAGGAAGTGTCTCTGTGCACACACAACTATCATCCTCCAACCTGGGTGTTCATCCAGAATGTATCAATTTGGCTAAACTTTGCTCTTTCCAAGAGAAAGTGTTTTCCACCCTAAAGGTGCACTTGCCATTCCCTTATGAAACTGAGATACATTCCATGCTCCCTCGATAACCAGACACAAAGCCAGCTCCCATCTGTAATGCATCAGGCGAGTTTGAAGTGCACTCACTGTTGCAGCCGCTGCTGCCTCGAGCGCCTGCGCGTTCGTGCTGCCCTGGGCCTCCTCGGGCTGCCCTTCCTGGGGGTGGACGGAAGAAGAGAGAGGGAGGAGGAAGAAAACAAAAAGAGAAAGGGAGGCGAATGGAGGTGACATGGGAGGATGAAAGGTGGTCAGAGAAGGGAGAGGGAGTGTCTGTAACTGAACTGATCTTTGACTCGCTGCACATCCTCACAGCGCTGCCAGACGTGCAGGGAGCACTCGCACGTCTCCGCAGTGCACGTGTGCCCTGTTCCTGCATCTCACACACAGTGCAGATGGAATCCTACAGAGCACCCCAGCAGACAACCTCTCATGTGAGTCTCTAAGCTCCTTTTTCCTTTTTTTTTGTTTTTTAACCGTCCAAGCTGCTTTAACAAAGATAGCTGAAAAGTCTGCCAGCCATTTCCGTCTCTGTTTCCCACTGCCAGCCCAGCCCAGCCCAGCCATAGAAGTGCACCCAGCACCAGTGAGACTGTTCCTAAACCAGCTACCAAAGCCCAAGCCAGAGACACTGTTCTGATCATTACCAACATAAGTGGTTTTTAAAAGCAGGTTTGATGCTGGATCCAGATCTGGGAAGCAGGCAGGCAACACTGTCTCCAGTAACACCCACCTGCTGGTATGGTATGCCCAGGAATATGAAAAAATACTTTACAGGTTTCAGTGCAGTGTGAACCCATGAATCCAAGCTCAGGATGGAAAACATAGCTTTTCAAACAAAACCAGGTTTCATATGTAAAATGTAAAAGGGAGTCACCCACCAAGTGTTTTCTCCTTAAATACTGCTGGCGAAGGACCAGGGGTTTGGCTACCAGCATCCATGGCACACACAGCAAGGCTACCACCACGAGGAAACACTGGAGCCCCTTCTGCAAAAGAAACAAGTCTCAGGTAATTCAGCTGCAGCCCCTGCTCAAACATAAATAGAACCCAGCAAGAACAGCTGAATTCCCAGTATGTGGATACTCCACTACCTCTCTCTTCTGGGAACAGCAATTAAATACTTAACGCCTGCAGCTCTGACTGAGCACAGCATTTAATCTTGAGACTGGGTTAGATTGGGGAAAAATCCAAAAGATCCTGCAGGGAATGAGAATTTGGCAGATGTCTTACACTGCTGGGAGGAAACAGCATTGGTGTCTGAGCTAAACTGAGAGGTATCACATTGCAGATATGGGACAATATTCCTAATTGCTTTCCGTTATTAATCAGGATCCACGTGTTCTGAAGTCACAGTTGACTTATGGTCAAATAAAAATTCCTGGTATAGGAATCATTCCTTCCTTCTTCAACATTACATAGTATCAGCCTTCAGAAATGCATGAAAGATGTTTCATGCTTGATTTCACAATTATGACAAGATTAATCAAACACTCCAGTATCATGAAGCATCTCTGATTCTGTTTCAGCAAGAGCACGCACCTGCCCACTATAAAGCATCTTATTACTGGTGTCCTCATAGGAGAACAGAAACATGTTGATAAAGTGTATTAAGAGGCTTGGTGCTTCCTTGGATGTGTGAGCATCGTAGGCTGTCCACTTGTAAAAGATGAGAATAACAAGGTATCCAAAGAGGGAGGACATGAAAATCATTTCTGGGATAAATCCAAGGTATATGTTCAGTGGCTTCTTAAAATAACTACAGGGAAGAAAAAAAAAAAGTTTATATTAGATTTGGTTAGAATTAGGGCAAAAGCTTTTAATAAGACGGTGAAGAGAGTCTTCGGAATGCAGCTCGACAACAGCTGCGCCTGTAGCACAGGAACTGCCTGACAGGCACAGTTCCACACAGAGCCAGAGACAACTGCACTGCACCTTCCATCAGGAGGTGAGGGCTGGCAGGCATCTTAAACCATACAACACCCAAAGACACTCCATTCCCCCCACCATGAGAAAGCCAGAGCAAAGCACTTACATGTGGTTGAGAAGACTCAACGCGACACCAAAGAGCATCTGGAAAATGCCAAGAATCACAGACATCTTCATCTTAAACGAATTGAGGAAAGCCAGCTTATTGCTGGCAATATTCCAGATCTGTGAAAAACAACACCTAGTCAGATACCAGGGAAAGGAAAACAGGAGAAGGAAAACACTCCCTTTAAGCTAAACAATATGAACCAGTCAGGAAGTGTGAGGCTGAAGGAGCAGGTTTTAAAGAGGTATTTGTCCTACAGATATCTTTTGGGGAAATGAGCAGACAAACTTTCAGTTAGGAACAGTCTGACAGTAACTGAACCCACCACTGAGCATGAATCAAACCTGTTTTCATGGTACCTCAAAGGTTCAGGAGAAAAGAGGCTGTATCCCTAACAGAAAGAATATGATTATCCATCTAAAGGAACAATTACACACAGCTCTGATTTCCTGCACTTTATGTGGAACCCACACAAGGTTTGTCATTTATTACAAGCACAGTTAAGAGCAAAGGTGTTGACGGAGGCAAGTACACAGTGACAGGATTACTGGGAAATGTACATTTCCAAGGGTGACTGAAAAAAGAGATTAACAGCTTTCCCCAAAGTTAAAAAAGTAACTTCAGAAAGTGATTTTCGAGGCTAATCAGTTTTGATTAAAGCACTGCAGTTTAGAAGGGGTAAGAACATAGCCTTCAATGGACCTCAGAACAAGGGTCTCTATCCCAAATCTGGCATCTCAGTAGGAATTCTATTGTTCAGGAATATTCCCACCACTGATGGACTTGCTAAGGGAATGGCTGGGCTGGGGAATCTTTCATAGAACAGTGAACAGCCAGGTACTTTTCTTTCTGCTGATACTGAGGATTTTTCCTAAAAGACTGCAGAGGAAGGATGAGCTCTTACTGGGTCAATGCCAAAGGGGTAGGGCCCACCAAACACCCCTGGGATAGCAGGATCCAGCTGCAGCAAGGGGGTGGTCTCCAGCAAAGCATCTCTGTTTGGGAGTAAGATTACACAAACATTAACAATAGCAACCCTCCTTCTGTAAAAACTAGCAACACTCTTCCCTTGCGAGAGCAAGGAATAGCTTAAACTGAGAGAACTTCAAGGTTGCAGAACCTGGACCGTTCTAAAGATTTTCCCAAATGAATAAAACCCTGTTTCTTGACCTTTTACTCAGTGTCACAAGGAAGACAGGTGCAGGGAACAGGAATCTTGAAATGTCTATGGGGAAATAGGTAAGAAACTGCATTTTTAAGTTTTATGGGAAAAAAAAGTAATTTTGAATCTTTGCACATATAATCCCATTTACACCCCTCCTCCAAATCTACCTGAGACAGAGGTCAGAAATTTTTATTTTCCTGAGCTGAAGGACAATGGGGAAGGACAAGTCACCTGCTTCTCACTGTCTCTACAAAGTTAGCAAGGATTTACTTACGACCAGTTTGCTTTATTGAACATCGGCCGGACGCTCCAGGAGGAACCGAACATGTTGAGAGACTTGGAGAAGCAGTCGTTGTAGATGAGGCCCGTGTAGGTGGAGAACAGCCCCATCAGCAGGATGATGTATCGACCACTGAACACCATGTTGAACATCTAGTATAAAAACACAAAAGGAACAAAGAAAATCCATGAGAACAGGGAAGGTCCCTCTTAAAGCCAAATCAGGGAAATCAGTCTGTTGTAGTGATGCCTTAAGTTTTAAGTTTTTCTGTTCTGCTTTGTGTGCAGCTTTTAGCTTTATATTGAGGGTTACTAGGATCTTTTCACAGGGTGATGAAGACAAAACATTCCAACTGGGGACTCAAGGACAATCTCTTCAAACTTCAGGCCCTAAGCATAAACAATGTGAAAAGAGGAGGGCAGGCGGGCAAGCACGCAAGCAAGGAGGATGAAACTTCATGATTTCAGGCTATTAATTGGAAGTTGATTTCTGTATGCAAATGGCCTAAAACCTATAAAAATGTGAGATCTCGTGACCAAGCTCTCTTTTGCTTCCATCTTGGAGCCAGCTGGGCAGGGCCATGACTGTGGCACTGGTACTGCCAGGGTGTGGCCTTTGAAAGCCCCTCAATAAATATCCACTTTATTCTTCTTAACTCTGTGTAGCCTCTGTTCCAGCTCCTCTAGGTGTCAGTTGGACAAACATCAGCCACATGAACCGAGAGCCCAAAATCTCTATTTCCCCTCAGCAGGGATTAAGGGAGCAGCACAGAGAACAAGGATAACGGGGCAGTGTGGATCTCCACAGGGGAGCTGGGAGTAGCTGGAGAGGACAAACTGCACAGCACAGCCTCATGCAACTCCCAGCTGGCAGCATGAGTTTGCAACCAGGAGCACAGACCCTGTCAGCCTCCTCCAGCTTGGCTAGTGTATCTTAACTCTGGTTCAGCTCCTGTCAGCCCCGAGCCAGCAAAACCAACCTTGAGCAGCAAATAGGAAAAATGCTGGAGATGGGAGATATATGTACAGGAACTGGGAGTTTTGCAGTGGCTAAACCCCACCGTGATCCAGCTACATTTGGGATTTTTTTAGGCCAACTTACCTACTACACTTGATAATTTCCTTCAGACAACTGAAATTAATAATTTCCTATAAATATACAAAAGGAAAACCACGGGAACTCAATACTATTATGAAATTACACTACTCAGTGTGTGGTGTGCTCTTCAGGCTTCCCAGCCTGTCCAAGTACTTCAAAAATTCCAAAATAGGAGTAATTGGCATTGTCATATCAAGGGGAAAAGGATGGAAGTAAACTAAGCTGCAACTCTTTGTTTGAAATGCAAAGCTCAGCATAATCAGCCACTTTACCTCATTGTCACTCTTCTGGGACAGAATCCGGCTTTCCCTCACCACCATCCAGACAGCAATGAGAGTCATCAGGATTCCATGGCCAAAATCCCCAAACATCACAGCAAACAGGAATGGGAAGGTGATGATGGTATAGGGTGCTGTAAGGGAAAAGACAACGTCACCATGTGTTAGCCAGCCCAGATTCACCATGGTACACTTCAGGCAATTTAGCAAATATAATTCCCCAGCTTCCCCTCTGTTACTGAAAGCTGGTGAGTCTACTAGAATTAGTGATTTCCACACAGGACAGGCAATACAGATAAACATCACGACTAAAAAATTTGAGACAGAAGTCTTGGATTTTTCCAAGTCTGAATTTACCTGGATTTATTTCCCGATATGTCCCAATGCCATAAGCATCAACAATGTTTTGAAAGCCAGAAGTAAACTTGTTAGTTTTGTTGTACGTGGGTGGGGTCTGATTGGTTTGCATCCTGTTTAAAATAGATGGGACAGTGGATCCGCTGTGCTCCTGTTTGAGAAAAACAAAGGGAAGATCAGCAAACCCACCCTCGGAGCACTGGAGGATGAAGTCCAACACAGCAGTCCCACTGGCATTTGGAAAACTGCAACGTTGAGTGTTTGCAGTGTACTTGCACAATAAGACACTGGAGCAGCTGAGGAAGGCTGCCAGGATTCCACTGCTCTCTGCTTTGTGTAGCAGGAGTAAAGGTGAACACTGTCTGCACAGGACAGACAAGTAAACAAATGGAAGGACTTCAAGAAACCCAACTCTCTTGACTATCTGAGCAGAGAGTGAGTTTGCCAACATCGTGGAGAGCTCCTTATCCAGACACCAGGACTACAGAGCCCAGCCAGGGAAACTAAGCATAGCAAAAGACTCACACATGGTAAAATCCTTACCATTTCAGCATTCATCCAAACTTTAAGCTTCACACAATGTATTTGTTACTTCTTTTATCTCTAAGTCATCATTCCTGCCTGCTAAATGAACTGTCCTCTGTGAGGGCTGATTCCAACAGCCCAAGGGGATGGTGTTCAGAGCTCACAATACAGAAAAGGCAATGAATCCATGTGGTGCTGCCACAGCTGACTCGCAAACCATTTACTCACAGTGCCTCTCCTGAGAGCAAACTGGATGGAATCGAGGTCAGCAACAGGACACCACACTTCAGCAATCAAGCACTTCTGTGTCACATCGATGTTGCACAGGTTCAGGGTGTGGTAAATTGCCTTCATCTTCCTCACTTTGATGAACCACACACGGATGTTTTTAGCAGCTGCCTGCAAAACCCTCTGGCGATGATCCTCAGTTTGGTTCAGCACCTTTCAGAGAAGCAGGAGAAAGATGAGGCCAAATCATGGACCAAAGCTCAAGGTGCACCAACAAGACAAGCCTTTCCCACAGAGGATGAACGACCAGCCTGCTCCCCCACCCCAGGCACAGGCTGCGCCATGCCTGCAGTCTATGATGTACCCCCATATCAATTAGTTCTGCTGAAAGGCTTAAGGGCTTTTTCCAGACAATTTCTGATTACTTTCCTCCTCCAGCTCCATTGTCAGTGGTTGTTTCAAACAAAGAACTGTGCCAAGATCACATGGAACAGTTTTACCTCCACCCAGGTTAAAAGAGCAGAGGAGTTCTGCAAGTAAAGGGTTTGCTGCCTTGAGAAAACACACATTACTCTGAAAGACTTGTTTACTGAAGGGAAAAGGAGAAAGTGTTTCCTACTGAGGGTGTTTTCCAACTGGAACATATCAAACTCAGGCCAAGTCAGATTTCCAGAGTGGAAAGTCTTAGATGGTAGGTAAAGTGAGGACACAAGGCACATGCAGCTTACAGCAGTTACATTGCTTCTGAGTTCCTGTCTCTACTTTAAAAAATATCTTTTGAGCTACACTGTACAACTCTCAGCTTGAGACAGCTTCTGTATCAAATAAGCATGTCAAATTCAACCTTTTTCCTTCTAGTTTCTGAACTTTTTCTTGATTTTTGTCTCAAATCCCTTAAATCTTTCCACATTATCACATACTGCCTTTCTTCCTCGAAGCAAGCACCAGGTATTTCAGAGGTGGCACCCACAAGATCTGGGTGCTAATTGCTTTTTACCAACACTCATGCTGCTGCACAAGTGATTAGCTGTAAAGCAGAAGCTCTTCAGAACAGCACAACACAAAAATATAAAGACAGGCAGAAAAAAGAAGAGCTATGTTAATGTTAGCATTGTTATCTCAGCTTGGAAAAAAAGTTTAAAGGTTTTCAAAGTACTTGCAGATGAAACAGGCAGTTACACAACATGCTCTCAGAGTCAGAACCTATGGGATCTCCCTACACAAGTTCCTCTTTTCTCCCTGGTACAGAGTTCTCTGTACTTATTTGTATATAATTGCTTAGCTCTCCAGAAAAATCAAACCACCCATCCCAAATCCTGACACAGAAACAACTGAGCAGTGTCCACACACCTCTCTTGCACTGCTGGTCTCGAGCTACCTGAAGCTGAAAACATGGTCATCTAATAGGGGCAAAAATCCTCTTGTTTTAACAGGATCCAAAGTTCCCAAATATAGTTTTCAGCCGTATTATTAAAGAAAAAAACCAAAGAAAGGTCATTGGCTCCAGTTATTTTACCATCTGAAGATCATCAATTCTGGTATTGACACCAGAAGCCATTTCCTTCCGCTCCTGAGGTGTTTCTGGGCATGGGTAGAGGGAGGCCCGGAACCTGGAAGACAGGGAAGCACCTCAGTGAAAGAGATAGAAAGAAGATCAATCAGCCAGGGGTGAGCTAGAGGCACCTTGAGAGAAGTTCTGATCAGCAGAGACTGCCAAGCAGAGCTCCAGCATCTACATCAAAGGGATGCAGAAGTTTGCTTTAGGCCAAAGCAGAAGCTGAGTGGTAAAGAAAACAGAAGTGGGAGAGAATCCTCTGCTCCCTGTGCTGCCAGTGTCTCTAGGCACTGTCACAAGGCTGGTCAGCCATCCAGATGAGGGGGGATGCTGTCAAAGCAGTGCAACTGCTGATAGAAGCAGTCACTGTTGTCTCCACTGTGAGAATATCCCACTGATGTCCCATCAGGCCTGCCCCAGAAATCAACACTGCCTTGGTATTTTGCATTCCCTAGCACAGCACTTGTGTACTTTGAGCATTACAAGCTGGGGAGTGGTGAGTGTGACTGTAAAAAGTGTTTCAGTTACTTATGGCACATTTCATTTGCTGTCTAAGTATGTGCTCCTGCAGCCACTGCGAAACAGGGAGTTGAGAAATACTGATATTAAGTCATATCAGTGTGTTTCAAATAATTGAGAGCTGCCCAGCTGTCAGACTTCCATACCCTTCACAGATCTTCTTGACTCTATTCTTCAGTTGGTCACCTTGGAAGAAGATGATAAATACAGACTTGTGCACATAATCCCCCTAAAACAAAGGAAAGAATTTTAGAAATTAGCATTAGATAATTACCAGAGTTCTACTTTTCCCTTCACTGAGTTTGTTCATCAGAGCTCAGATATGCACAGCAGGTCAAGAATGTACCTTTGTAACACTGGAACAGTCAAAAGGAAAGCAATTTTCTCAGCCTCAGTACAGAGTACCTACACTGTATTTGTGTTTACTGAAGCAAAATGCCCCAGGTAAACATTTTTGATTCTATGCAACACATGGAGATCTGGTAAGATCTCCAAAAATAATGAAGATGCAATGAAGTATTTATCAGCACTTAGTGCAGTCGGCTCACCTACAGAATCAAGCCAAAAGAGTGAATGAAGATAAAAAAAAAAATTGGAGTTTGACCAGTGTGGTTCCCAGGGAGGCCAGAGGCACATTCCTTGCACAGCTGTGTCCGTGGGGGCAGCCAAGGCCCCTTTCCTGCATTTGTTGACAAGTTATTGTTCTACCTTACTTAGGAAATTTTAACACAATGTTTCGAGAATAATTACACTAGGTGTAACCTCAGTTTAAGGAAGTTCTGCACGACAAGAACAAAGTCTCTCCTAGCAGACAGATGATTCCACAGGTCAGCTATTGGTGGTTGGTGGGACAAGGGAACACATCAGCCTCACTTAAAAGTGGCCATTACTGAGCTTCACCTCTTGGATCTGTGCTCCAGGGCAGCCCTTTACTAGGTAAGAGCAAGGGTGCCCCAAGTTTGAGCAGTGCCTACTGGTTTGAGCACAGAAGACACTGGATGTAAAACCAGCTCCAATCATAACATTTACTATTTATTTCTATACTAATGCAAACGATTCTAAGGTGAATGTTTAAACTATTGATTACTGAATTAAGAAAAAAATGAAAGGTTCAAGTTCAGAGAAATGAGCTTCAGATATTACACACTGCTCCCATCCCAAAGAGCATCTTCCATGGAGGATCACTACTCATTCAGAACTGCACTTGCAGTTTGGGCCAGAGAAATCCCTAGGCCCTGCCACAGTCTGTGTTTTGAGCTGGTTTCCCCCTTCCAACAGCACTCCCCATCCAGCCTCCTATTTTTGTTTTATTTAAACGGAAAACTTTTGTTGATGAAGCTCAGAGGCTGCAGCAGGTGCTGGGATGGACCTCACTGAGGGACAGATGCTTTTATCTACAGATGCACAGCCCTAGCTCCTGCTGCTGTAGCCAAGAGCTCCTGTACCGTGACGGGGTCCTCGAGCGGGTTCTCGATCTCGGCCTGGCGCAGGAACACGTTCCCGCGGCACACGCGCCACAGCATCCGCTCGAACGTGGGGATGCGCTCGCGGTTGATCACGCCAGCCACGAACCTGCAAAGGGACAGCACAACCTGAGGGGCTGCACCAGAGACACCCCAGAGACTCACACCCAGCACACGATGGAAACTGGTGGTCGGCACTGCACCAAAAGCTGCAAAATTCTTATTTTAACTTCCACAATGGAAGGTTCTCTAAATACATGGAGGTAACACACAACAGAACAACTGCACTATGGCACAGGCTCTGTTTTTTAACAGAATGAAATAATCTTTTAATATACATAAATCACTGCTTACAGGAGAAACAAATGCATTTAGATATATAGTTTCTAGCTTTCATTTCCCTACAGCCCTGGTACATTGGCTGCAAGGCTTACAGCAGCCACGGCTGCCAGTGACTGTGTCCTGGGCTCATACCGGACCTCATTGGAACAAATCCCCGCGTCCAGATAAAGTATTACATGCGTACAAGGAAGCCTGGAAGCAGCTGATAAAGAGGATGTAGAACTATACAGTTATTTCAGACCATTATGTGCCCACAGTAAAAAAAGTTAAAACTTTCAACAAAGCTCTGAGATCTCAGAATGTCGAGAAAACAACGAGACAGGTTTACATGGAACAAACTGGGTTAACTGTTTGGTGCAGAGAGAAACTCTGAAGCACCAACACGAACAGGGAAGTTAATATGGGCAGGAAAAGAGCAAAGAGCAACAGCCAGTTTTAGATCAGCTTTCATCTGCTTGGTGTGGAAAGTTCCACAACTGTGATGAAATTATTGCTGCTTCCACAGGCTGATAATCCCTAATCCAGCAATCCTGAACTGCAATTACCCGAGTCGGAGCGGGGCACCCCTTCCCATCTCGCTCGGCTCCAGCAGCGAAGAGGATTCCTCCAACAGGTCTGGATCCGCCATCTGCTGATGATGCAATTCAGCCTGAATTCACAAATCAATTAATATCTAATGAAACCAGTTAGTGGCATGCAGGGAATGAGGAGCCAGGAGATAGTTGTGGGAGACAAAGAAAGAAAAGAGGAAAGGAAAGGAAAGGAAAGGAAAGGAAAGAAAAGGAAGAGCAAACATAAGACAGCAAAAAGAGGAACAAAATGACAGAAAAGACAGCAAGAATCACATATGGAAGGAGAAAAACAAGAGGAAAAATGGAATGGCTCAGCAGGGCTTCCATACAGGAAAGGCTTGAGCATATTGCAACAAAGGGGCTGGGAGATATATAAGCCTGAAGAGAGGCAGAATTTAAAAAAAAAATTTCAAGTTCTAAACAAAAGTGATGTTCCCAAGAACCATTTTTAATGGCACAAACCAGAGAAACACACTTGACTCATGTACTTCCCCAGATATTCATTTAATTTATCCTTATTCACCGTATGGTTGACTATCAGATCCAAACACTGCTTAGAGCAGGCTGAAAACATGCCTCATCTCTTGGCCAGTCAGGCACTGAAACAGGACAGTTTTACACCATCCTTCTTTGGAACCCATTTGCAGGCTGCAATTCTTAGGAATATGGCTTGTAAGTGTTAGAAATTCAGGTCAAGGATGCTCAAATCATATCGTCTTGTGCACCATCTTCACACTTGTTCAATCCCACCTCACACTTAGTTCTACCTCTGCAGCTTATATAACGAAATGCCAAAGATTACAGCTCCTGAGCACAACCAGAGGGCCAAAGTCTTCCCTCTGTGGTATGCAGGAGGTCTTTCCCACAAAGCCATCAAGGGAACTTGCTAAATCACACTGAAGGCAGAGTTTGACCCAAGGACATGTCATATCCACGCACACACACAGAGCACAGCCTTGCAAAATCTGTGGCAAGCGCAGTAACTTTGCCCCAGTCTCTGTATTCGGGCAATAGTTCTGTCAGAGAGAAAGTCTCTCCAACACTTTACTTGCTTGTTAAATGAAAGTGTTTGCCATATACAAGAGAGTTTTTGCAAGGATGACACCAAATGCAGCTCAACTGCTTGTACACACGCTGCAGCTTAAGATGTTACATGAGGGAGGGAGCCCTTCATTCGGCCTGGAAAAGCAACACAAGGAATTCCTGATCCATTCATGTTTAAGACGACTTGTTGCAACATTAAAAACTGAATGAAAATTCAGTTCATAGAGAACACAATTAAAATAAGAAAGTTTGGTACCTGAAAACAAAACACAGACCAAACATCCCAACAACTGTTTGACATCTCAATTTCAGGATGTTGAAGAACAGTAAGTTACAATTGTTAGAGGCTTGTATTGTATTTTCAGTAATCAAGACACAGTTTGCCAGAATTTTTTATGATGTGCAGCACATTTTAGCAGATGACTGATGAAAAAGGAAGCACAGCACAGGTGACACCTTTGGATTTGCCTCACCTGAGAGAGAATTTGTTATATATGTTTAATATTAGCTTGGCCCATTTGGGCTACGTGTCCTTTATTCAGGACAAGTCCTGCTTAGTGGGGGTGGAATTACAAAGCAAAACAGTTTAGAATAAATGTGGATTAGACTAGTTTAACTAAAAGAAAATCTTTTGCAATGATTATTTGCATTACAAATTCCATGTTCCTTAAACTCATTTCTCAACAACTCTGATTTGATGAACACACCTTTTCTAGAAAGGAAATGGCACAACAGCAGCTCTGCACCAGTAAGGATAACTAAACCACTGCTACGGGATTTAATAGAAATAAAAAATTGAGACCACGCAGAAATGGAAGAGTTATACAGTTCCAGTGCAGGAAAACAGGATTCTGGGAAATCTACTTTGAATGTGAGATTTTGCCAGAGTGAGTGAAATGTCAGAGTTATTGTGGAGTATTTTTTACTAGATGAGGTTGTTCAGGATTGGAATGCCCCAAGCATTTCCATGACAGTAATCAAGAAGCATAATAAAGAGCTTCCATTATTAAACATGCTTAAATTGCTTATTGATCCCCTGATCCACATCCAGATCAGCACGTCTAATCTCAAAAAAAGGTTCATTTTCTACACTCATGATTCCAGTCCTGTCCTGTGACAGTTCTGGATACCTAGTGCAAGCCCATACAATTCAAGCCCCTTCCAGGTCACAAACAGGACAAAAATCAATGTTCACAAGAACTAAAAAGGATTCATGTCACCATCTATTAACCCAGAGCCAGACAGAAGTGACAGATGCAAAGCAAACAGAGAAAAGCAGATGGCAGAAGAGTCAGAGGGAGGAAGAAGGGACTGCATGCCATTAACCGTTACTTTTCCAGTCTTCTTTTACGCTCACACTCTAGGCAAAGCTCTCAGAGAAATCTCTCCAACTCATAGTGCTCTTCACAAGCAACGACAAGAAGACTGAGAAAAGGAGCATAATCATCAACATGGTGTGTTGGAACAAGAAATGGCTGCTTGGGCTGGAATGGTCACAGGAAGAAAAAGGGGACGTTTTGCCACCCTCCCTCCCACCATGTTCAAGCTCTGGAGAGCAAACGCCAAGCATGAAGAAATTGGAGCGTCAGCCATTTCTTGTGCCACTCATTACTATGAGTAACAGTCTTAATTACAAGTTACTGTAGTCTTCAAGTGCTGAAAGTGCTGTGCAATGGCAGCAAGGAGGAAGGGAGTGTTAGCCACTCCAGGATGGTGAGCAGAGGCAGCTCTGTGCTGCTTGGGGCTCTCCCCAGTTGTTTGCTGAGCACAGAAAGCTGAGACAGGTTTAAACTGCCCACACTTGTATTTTACTGAACATCACCTATAAGCTGTTCCATTTGCTTTTACATAAAGCAGCACATGTTATTTGGTGTATTTTGTTTCATTACTACAAAAAACAGTTATAAAAGAGAAGTAGAACGTATCCAAGCTTTCTGTGGCTGGTTTGTATAAGGCTGTGGGTGACCTGCCACAGACTGTTTAGAAAATTGATTTTGATCTTTAAATTTCGTTTGACCCCACTGCAGTTGAAGAAGAGCAGTAGGCAGAGAGGACAGTAATTAACAAGGCCAGGTTGGATGGCACGGAGCAACCTGATCTAGTAGAAGGTGTCCCTGCCCATGGCAGGGGGTTGGATGGGGATGAGCTTTAAGGTCCTTCCCAACCCAAACCAGTCTGGGATTCATTCTTGGTACAGAAGTGCTCAGCACTTGGTATTACATGATACTCAGAACAGGCAGTGCTTTACTTACTTTAACTCAGCAAAGTAATGGATTATCAGGTTAATCCTGTTTGTCCAAGGGACACTTGTAAGTGAACATTCAACACTCGAAGACAAGGGTTTTTTTGTACTGAAATCAACCCCACAACCCAGCAGCCCTCACACCAGCAGCAGTATCTGTGTCAGCAGTGACTACGACTGGCACAGGACCAACCTTAGTGCCTGAACAGGCAATACCTTGTGCCAAAACAACAAAAAATAAACGGTTAGATAAATGGCCTGAAGTGTGCAGGAGTCCAGCTCCACTTGACAATAGCCCTTGTAAATACCAGGAGCCATTTCCGTTAAGAATTCTTTGATCAAATCCTGAGATCAGAGGAAACAGGACATCTACTCAGCAAAAACACGTCCTGAAAAACATACAGGAGCTCTTTGAGAGAACTGCCAAGACTCTTGAGATAGTTCAGCTTTACAAGGAAGGGTTATGTCTTCTCCCAAGCAGGATTTATGTCAGTGCCATGAACGACATCGGAGAAGCTGCTCTCAGGTCCAGTGAAAGTTGCCAGTTCCTGGCAAGAAGAATGTTGAAGACTTCAAATGTCAGCTTTGCTCCACAACTGACCTCTGAAAGCTTCAGGGTTTGATCAAAGGCTCAATTAACTAATTAATTTATCTATTCCTTCAGTGGACTTTGTACTGTAACCGTGATGAGTCTCCACATAACATTTTAAATGCTGAAGAGAAATTCAGCATTGATCATAAGTCCTCTGCATGTGCACCAAAGAGACTCTTACCCACTAGGGACAGTGCTTGCTGTAGCACCAAATTTTGGGGCTGTTGATGCGCTTTCAGAACTACTTACATCTTAATTATTTCACACAGTTTTTAGACAAACCATTGCTTAACTAGAAAAAGCCCAAATCAGCATCATAGGAGGTAAATCATGGGTAGCTATGTGTACTGCATGAAAAATGGAAAACAATTTGTGCAGCTTTCTCAAACGAAGCATAAAATGACCCTGCTGTCCAAAACAGCAACTAAAATATATTTGAGAATAAAAATGGTAATTTCCGTGAGAAGAACCAGCTCCCCAAGTGTTAAACCCCACCGGTATTCTGACCTCATCAAAAAACTGCTGAGTTTTACGCAGTATAAATTTCAATTCTGTCAGCTCCAAGAAGTTTCTCTTCAGAGCCTCCTGGTTGGTGTTGATTTCTTTAAGCTCATTTTCAATTTTCTCAAAGTTTGCCTGGAAGATGTGAAAAGAAGAAAGAAAAAGGACTTAAAGTAATTCCATAATTAAGTGCTGTTCAGTCTGTCAACACAAAGAGGCAAGTGAGATACTTCATATCCCCACCCAATTTGCATGGATTTACAGGTGCATCTCCAGCCTGCTGTGGCACAGATCCAGATCTGCCACATCTGCAGGCAACTGCAGACTTTTCACACTCAGCCAGATTTTTATGGACTGGATTGATAGAGTTTCTTCAAATCAATAATATCGTGATAAACTTTATGACCCACCACCATAAATCATGCGGTTCCAGCAGTTTTTGGCTTTGCAGTGGCGAAATTCCTTTTGAGTACTCTCACTTCTGTATTTGGACAAATACCACCAGCCCAATGTGAGCTGGCAGAGCTGCTTGCAGGGACAGCTGAAGACTGAGCTAATGCCCCCTGCCACTAAATTCTACAAGCATCGACCAACAGAGATAATTTTCCCTGTTTCCATCCAGAGTCAAATACTAGTTTAAGTCTTAACACATCATCATTACCTCCAGGTCAATCATGTCACGTGGAAAAGGCACCTCTGGGTTTTCGCCAGTGTCCATGATAGGAATATTTGCCTTTTTAATCTCCTTCTCCACAAACCCTGCCGAGACAGCATTAGAAGTGTTGATTACAGATATTTCAGTGTCAAACAGTTACCCCAACCTGCACCTGGCCCCAGCAGCAGCTGATTCCTTCATCTCCTATTCCAAGATTGTCTGACTTGGCCAGAGTTATCTTTTGCGGGGGGAATGAATCTCTGGAGGCAGCGAGCCCTGCCTGTGCCCTCAACCCTCTGCTCTGTCCCAAACGCTGCCCTACAGCTTCAGCCTGCCTTGACTGGGGTTTTTTTTTTAAGCAAAAGCTGCAGGGTCAGAGCCACATCAACCCCAGCAGGAACGTACGGAGCTTTCGATCCATTTCCTCGCACCTCCGGACTTCATTGACGAATTTACGGTGGAACACGTTCACGTCGGGGTTCAGCTGCAGGGAGAGACACGGGACTCAGCAAACCCCCGCCCCCAGGGCCGGTGCGGCCCCATGCAGCGGCGGGCACGGGGGCGGGGCCGGCCGGGGCTCCCGATCCCGCGGGGCTCCCGGTGCTCCCGATCCCACGATCGCCCCGGTACCGCGGGCCGCGCAGGGAACACTCACGTCGCGGAACTGGACCTTGCCCAGCTCGCCCAGCTCGCTGACACAGCAGTACGCGGCCTCGGACTGCAGAAAGAGCTGGGCCAGGGTCATCTCCTCGCTGCGGAATAGCTCCCCCATGGCGGCGCCGCTCCTGCCGCGGCCTCTGCGGAGAAGGGCCGTGAGAACCGGGTCAGGGGCAGGGACCGGGGGCAGGGACCGAGGCCTTCCCGCCTCCACCGCCCCCTCACAGCTCGGCTGCACCTGGACCCCACCCCAGCCCGGCCCGGCGCGGTGTTCCCATCCCATTCTATCCCGTCCCCATCACATCCAGCCCCGTTCCGTTCTGTTCCGTTCCCCGCCATTACGTGCCGCCGCTGCCGCCGCTGCTGTTGTTGTCACCGCCGCCGCCTGACCCGAGCCGGCTCCCGTCCCGGCGTCACCGTCCGCGCGGGGCGGTGTCACGCGCACGTCTCCTGGCGACCGAGCACGGCCCCGCCCCGGAAGTGATGGTAGAGTTCCAGCGCCGATGTCGATGACGTAATGAGTGGCGCCGTGACGCAGCGATGACGTCACGGGGAGCGTGTCGTAGGCGCGAGGTCGCGGCCTCTCCCCGCCGGCCCGGCCTGGTATCGGTGGTGCCGGGGGTGCGCCTCCGTGTACGGCCGGGGACAGTGACAGCTGAGGCACGGTATGAGCGAGGAGCAGCCCCAGATCCAGCCCTTGTTCCCACTGGAAGAGATCGACTCCAGACTGCGGCTCCGCAGGGGAGGCTGCACATTCCGGCCGTTGGCTGTTCCTGGTGTGTCTCCGCAGCAGAAAAGAGACTGAAATGAAGTTAATCCAGACACAGAAAATAACTCGTGGTGTTCCAGCCCATGGGAATTCCAGCCCAGGGAACTGCTGTGGGCACAGAGGCACCGAGTGGGGCACTTCAGCCCCCCGAGCCCCAGGAACAGATGGACATCCCTGTCGTGTGGGTTGATCTGGCTTTATCCAGACTGACTTACCAAGGCAGGGTTTTTTTTTATTATTCCCAAATAGACGTCCAAAGGCAGAGAGATTCATTGGAGTCACACATGGAATGGATGTCGAAGACTTTAAATTCTAGCTTTGCTCCACAACTGACGTCTGAAAGCTTCAGGCTTTCATCAAATGCTCAATTAATTAATTAATCTGTTACTTCAGTGGAATTTGTATTATGACCCTGATGAGTCTCCACGTAACACTTTAAAGGCTGAATTCAGAAACTCAGAATTTCTGAACACAAATTCAAGGAGCTCTGCCCTGCATGTGTAGTGTCCTATACCTGAATCCCGACACATTTATCTGTGGAAGCCCACCCTGGAGCAGGTGACCCCGGGGAAAAACAGCTCTTGGCCTTGGACTGGCTGCCTACAGTGAGGGTTTTTCATGGAACTCTCAGCAGCAGCAAACACTGGAAATAATGCTCTGGAAAAAGTTCCCTCCAGGAAAGAGCAGTGTACAGAAAGCAGCCTGTTTTCACTATGTGAAACAACGACTGTTGTGGGGGCACAGGGACAATTCTGTGATCCCAGAGCCACCAGGCCCAGGTCAATGGGGACAGTGAGCAGTCACGGGGCAGGGACATGGCAGGGAAAGTGCTGACTGCTGGGAGCATTGTGAATGAACAATGTCCCTCTGCATCTGTGGGACCGGGTTCCCCAGCATGTAGCTGGGATGGATCATTTCCCCCAGTCTGCCCTGAGGCAGCTGAGCTGGGAGGAGCCCAGGGCATTCCTGGTATTTGCCAGCCAGTGGCAAAGGGGGAGAGCAGACTTGGCCTGGCAGGAGGTGCTGAGGATGAATAACAGTTGTCAAAGCTGTAGAATGAGGGAAGCTGCCACCTTCCCGGTGTGCCCACAGTCTTCCCAAGGGGCAGCTCTGTCCATGGGCACTTGGTTCCCGACCCCAGAAACAGTGAAGGGTCTGGCCCAGGGTCACTCCCAAGATCTGAATTTTCCTTCTCCACATTCTTGGCATGTTCCAGCTGGGTTGTTGCAAAGTCTGTGGTGGCGCCTCCCACGTGTTTCCCTGTTTTGAAAAATTCAGGGTTTTTACCACTAAACCCACAAGTAACCCACCGGATTTGAGCTTTGTTTACAAGCAGTGTACACTGCAGCGTGTCCCGCATTTAAGGTCTGGTGACCGGATTTGTAGAAGGCTCGAGGATTGCGGAGCTGGGAGAGCTCCTTTAGGGGGAGTGCCCAGCTGCCTCACTTCAGCAGCGAATTACTCTTCTCTATGTTAAATCTCTGTGGAGTTGTGTTGCACCCTGCATGTACCATGCATGCCTCTTGTACATTCACATACATGGGAGGGGGCATTCCTAAGATACAGACGTTTTCATGCTGTAACTACTGAATTTCAAATTGGAGCATTTCTTTAAAAATACTGAAGATCGGGCTCTCGTAGTCCTGGAAAAAAAACCTAAACCTAAATATTGGCAAAAGGTCTGAACTTCCAGCTGAACTTCAGCATGTGCTGTTGTTTAAACCAGCCTTCAGTGCACACAGCTGTGCCCAGATGGGGCTGCTTGCTTCCCACTCTCTTCCCAGCAGCTTCCCGAGCCGTTTACTAAAGGATTTTGTTTTTTCCTCCTGGAACTTCAGTGCCTTTAGACTGAGGGTAAGGAAGGGGCGGCTGCAGTTCCAGAGCTTTGCATTCCTGGCTGAGCTGTGCTTGTGTTTGCATGCAGAGCCATCGTCTCCCCTCCAACTATTTTAATCATTTCAAAAGGGTGGGTCAGCAGACATTTGGCAGCGGCTCCTTTTCTATAGCTGAGGTGGAGTCAGCCAATGACCTGCAAGCCTGGAAAATTTTGCAGGGCAGTTCCACTGGACGGCTGTGCGGAGCTGTGCCATTTGAATTTCAGCACAGACACTCACTCACTGCGCTCCCCATTCCTGGCTTGTCTCCCAGTGCGGAGTTTAGCTGAGGCTCGGGCTCAGTTTTCCCTGCTCTCTCCCTGCAGTGACAGCTCCTCCGGGCTCCATGAGCCAGGACTCCCGAGCGACCATGGAGGACACCACCTTGCAAATCATCGAGCCACCCACTGTTTCTGAGACCTCGGAGGAGCAAGCGCCTGAGGAGCCCATCAAACCAGACCAGATCAACGGTGTGATGGTGCTGACCCTTCTGGACAAGATCATCGGAGCTGTGGATCAGATCCAGCTGACCCAAACACAGCTGGAGGAGAGACAGCAAGAGATGGATAGTGCAGTGACCAGCATCCAGGGAGAGCTGACCAAGCTGACCAAGGCACACACCACCACCAGCAACACTGTCAACAAAATGCTGGAGAAGGTGCGCAAGGTGA
Source organism: Rhabdornis inornatus (assembly GCA_013397075.1). Lineage (NCBI taxonomy): Eukaryota > Metazoa > Chordata > Aves > Passeriformes > Rhabdornithidae > Rhabdornis > Rhabdornis inornatus. The sequence goes on from VWZS01004572.1 coordinate 509,049, forward strand.
GCGTCAACGTGAAAACAGTGCGGCAGAACCTGGAGAAGCAAGCTGGGCAGATCAAGAAGCTGGAGGCCAATGAAGCGGAGCTCCTAAAACGCAGGAACTTTAAAGTCATGATCTATCAGGTAAGGAACAGTTTCACTATGTGTTTACATCCTGTTAGTGGGTGTTTTCTTTGCTGAGGGTCCTGTCATGCTGCATGTTCGGCCCAGCCCTCTCCCAAACTCCCCAGACTGTTTGCCAGTCCAAACTGAGGCGGGTCCCCCGTCACTCTCGCTCGTGGTTTAACATTTTCTGTGTGTCCTAAGACAAAGTTTGACAGAGTTGTCCCATTTAACAGGAATTTTAATGCAGATAGGGAACAAGATCCTAAGAACTCACTGCAATTGGCTAAAAGTATCAAAATAATTGGGAATTATTTTGTAATTATCGATTTTACTGCTTAGCTCGACAAAGACCAAGAGTGCTCTGGGATCTGGAAGGGGCTGTTGTAAACCCATCTGCCAGTGTCTCTTCTACCAAGAGACACCATGTGTATGGCTACGTGGAGACTGATAATATTTCAGATTTGTGACATGCATCTGGTAATGAGTGATAGTAACCCCAGCCTCAGGGTTAATCTGTCCAGCCAGGGCAGATAGAGCTGTCAGAGAAAATCCGGCCCAGCCCCCTGAGCTTGGCAGTGCTCGGGGTGGCCTTTGCCGAGGGCTTGTATGATTCCCATCTTTTTTCTTCTGCATCCTGCAAGCCTTGAACCTCCTTGTTGTTTGGTCTCAATAACAGCTTTGGTTTGCTTGATGTTCAATGTTCACCCCCTGCACTGTGTTGGAGTTTTCACTTAACATTAAACATGGAGAGAGAGAGAGGAACGTCATTCTGTCAGGTTTCCTGCCTGAAGTTAGTTTTCTACATCAGAGCAAACTCTTCTATTGGGCCATGGGAGAAAAGTGAGTGAAACAGTTAATGCTACAGTTGAAAGCCTCTGGGTTAATAATAGCCAGCACTAGGAACAAATGGAGAAGCTTCGAATGCTGATCATGGGAAGAAAAAGAGGAAAAGCAGAATAAAAGGGAGAATGGTCCTTACAGTGAGGTTTGAGGGTGAATGGCTCATGACAGGCTCAGGGGTCAGACATGTACAGGGCCTGTGGGTCTGCTTGGTTCAGAGCTTGAGCATTTGTTGTTTTATCATGGCTGAAAGGCTGAAATACTTGGGCCTGTTCAGGAAACTCAGGAAACACTACCAGTTATAGATAGATATATGTGTATGGATTTATATGAGCTTTTTGTGTCTATCTTTCCATGGAAAAATAAAATACAAGCAACAATCTCTGCGAAGTGACAGGAGAGAAAGGAATTGTTTAAACATAACATTCCATGTCAGTTACGGAAATAGGTAGGAAGCTGGCAAGGTTCAAGGTCCTTGGGAAGCATCCCAAACATCTGCAGGTTAGTGTTTCATGAGTAGTTTGTGTTGGTTTGCTGTGCCTTATTGATATTGAGCAGAGTTTCTTTTTGAATATGAAAAAGCAATCCTGCTTCTAAAGGCTTGGGGCCTGCCCTTGCTGCTGTGGTGAGGACAGAGCAGCCTTGGAGAGAGTTGTTTTGCCGGGGGCTGTACCAGGGACTTGAGGAATCATGGAGGTATTAGGGGAAGATATTATTTGGGATTTGGGATAATTTCCCAGCATGGAATTTAGTGTGGTTTGACTGTCACAGAGCACAGGTGAGGAATTCTCCAGGTTCGCAGCGTGTGAAATGGACCCGTATGTGCCGTCATGGACGTGCTGGCACTTCCGTGCAAGGAGAGCAGACCCAGCCCCACATGGAGAGCATCCAGCGCTGAGGTCCACCCTGGGGGTTAACTGAGGAATTCACTGTGCTTTTCTAAGGGTGTCTACAGTTAAAACCAAATAGTTACAAAATAACTCTCATCTGATTCAGTATCTCATTTCTCAGACCCACCACCTACCGAAGTGTCTGTTAGGTAGTTACTGCTCGTGTAATTAGTTCTGCGGTGCTGGGCACATTATCGCTCCTCTCTGACTCAGGGAAAGCTACTTTCCCAAGCTGGGGGTGACTCCTGCGTGTTTTCAGTTGCTGTGGCAAAAAGTCCAAAGATTTATTAGTCTATTATTTTGGAAAACAAGAGATAAACTCATCCTAAGAGACATAAAATATTCCATAACCCCAGCAGTGGCTGTTTTCAGGTGAGAGATCTGAGCAGAGCAAGAGTTGTGCTCTATAGGGTTCAGTATTGCACAGTTCTAGAAATGTAAAGAAGAAATGTAAAGATAAATGAGCTCTTTTGCTGGTTCTTGATGTTTGATTATTCGCTCAGCACTGAGTCTTGAGACTCCAGCCATTGTGGAGGGATTATTTCAGGAGTGCAAATAAAACTTTTTGTACCTTGGAGGGAAGTCAGATTGCCTGTGAGAATTATGTTTTGCTCGCTGTAGATTAGGAGGAGATGAAAACGAAATTTTTATCAGGGAAAGCCTGACCTGTGGCATGATCCTGAGCACATCTGCTGGGGTAGTTTCAAAATTCGGAGGAGAAAGTGCAGGGCTGGATATCACTCCCACGTCCTGGCTGAGGGGAGGTATTGAGCAGAACATTTACAGGCCTCACTCTCAGTCCCATCCATGCTTGTGTTTTCTCACTTGCTTACCCTCTTTGAGCTGATTTTGCCAGGAGCTGGTCTGATTTCTCTGAGTTAAGAGTTTTTGTATAGACTTAATGTAGGGAATTAGATCAATTCTTTAGAATAAAGCTTGAAAACAACCATACCCCTCCAAATTGTCCCATCTTGCTCGTTTGAAAACTTGCTGAGCCAAAGCAGAGGTGACAGCTTTGACAGGTCACTGTGTACACATACATTGCCTTCCTAAAAAGTCTGATGTCAGTGGGTGCCTTCACTGCTCAGCAGCCCCTGGGAACAGAGCTCAGAGCTTCCTTTGTGCCTCTGTCCTGGGCTCTTGTCTTTCAGAGGAATCAGGACAACAAAAAATTCCGTGAGAGTGGTTACTAATAAAAACAAACTAAAGTGACTTCATCCCAAATCTCCTGGTTTTGGGATCCTGAACATGGGGCTGGTTACTGCAGTTCATAGTTAAATAATGGATGTCCTGTGCAAGCAGCTACTGCTCTGAAAACAGACTTTGTGCCGTGTTCAGCTGGAGAGTGGCACGTGGCAGTTTATGTAAGCTTGGCATTTTCCTCCAAACGTTTTTTGACAATTAAACTTTTTCCAGCAAATGCCAAGGGCTGATTTTGTTACAGCCGGACAAACTCCTGCAGCACTCGGCACGCACATGGAATATTGAATTTCTAAAGTGTGCCGGTCCTTTATTTTGAGGCTCGTGTGGGCGCCGAGCTCTGGGAGCTCTGGCTCGGGATGTGCAGTGTTTTTGTTGGGAGGAGCAGCCTTTGTCTGAGGGGTGTGAGGCATGCTCCCCACATTGTCCTGTTTGGAGGCTCCAGTGGGGCTCATCTGCTCTTCAAGGGGCTTTGGTGGCCACTCTGAGCTGTGTGAGATGTGAGTTTTTGTGGGAAGGGCTGTGCTGTTGGGAGAACAGGGTGGGACCTGGATCCCAGCCATGCAGTGTTGGGTGGGTAGGGCTGGGCAAGGAAATATAAATAGCCCAGCCTGGCTTTGTGCTCGTGTGGGCCTTATACGGACGGGAGCAGCGAGGCTGTACATCCAGAGAAGGAGGGGTATATTTCAAACCCACACATTAATGTGGCAGATTCAGATGCCAGACCTGAAATGCCTTGGTTTTGGGTCTGTGCTCCTCCAAAGAGAGTGTGGGAAAGGACATGAGCTCAGGGGGCTGAGGGGAAGCACAGGGCAGGGAGCCCAGGGCATACAAACCCACTGCCCCCGGGCTACAGCCTTTCTCCACTGCCCAAACAGAATGGCAGCTGCCCTGAGCTATGATTTTGTTTCAAATTAATCATTCAGAAACTCATTCATGATGAGTTTAATGAGTGGAGCATTGACAAGAGCCAGCAAGATCCACAGGCCTGAAGGACAGCCTGGGTGGGTGATGTGCCTGCAGTTCAGTGGAGCTTGCCCTGCTGCCAGCATTAAAAAGTAAATAGGAATTTCCAAAGCAATTTGGGTGACAGCGCTGGGATAGACATGGGCACCAGGTACCCACAGGGTGCTTTTCCTGCAAGATCAGCTGGTTCCACTTGCTGGAACATCCAACTCTCTTCCCGGTGGGTCACAGCAGGGATTTGCATTGCAGCAGCCACTGTATTTATTTTCTGATAATACTTTAAAATAAAAAGTTGGTTTCACTTTCACTGCAAATCAAAAGCAGCTCTTGTCAGTGCTGCCTCCATTGCAGGGGGACCGCATGAACATCCCAATGTACAAAAATCTCGCATATTCTCTGCATATTACGGAAATGTAAGAGTCTCAAGATAATAATTCAGAGGAGACAGCCTTAAAAAAGTCAGGATGTTAATAACTCTGACTCTTAGGATTTTTTTTAGTGCAGATTACCAGTCTACCAGTAGACAACTCTGGAGCATGGATTTCTCTGTTGCAGTCTAGTATCAACTGCATTAATATTTCATTGCTCAGCTATTATTTATAAGCAGTTGGTGCCAAAACTGTTTGCTTTGCTAAAATCCTTTCAGCATTCTAGTTCCAGACTGAGCTGTGCAGCCATGAATTGTCTCAGAGCAAAGGGCCAGAGGCTGCCCAGCCATTGGGATGGGGTTAGACTAGATGAGTAGTGGCTCATAAAAACAAACCCAAGGGTAATATCCCTCCTGATCACATATTCCTCCCTCTGGCCTCTCACGTGCGTGACCCAAAAGGCACAGCAATGACTCATAAACTATTCAGCAACAGGCTTAGCCCTCTTTTATCCCATTTGGGATTGTTCTCTTGATTCTGCAAGATCTCCTACAACTTACAAGGCACCTGAAGAATTGTGGGTCCACTGTCCAGCTGTGAGATAAACAGCAGAAACAAAATGTGCAGTATCAGTAAAGGGAAATCAAATATTTAGAACAAAAAGTCTCAGGATGTTTAGTCTCCAGCATTATGTGAGGAGGCAAATGTCAGTGTCTGCAAGTCATCTGCAATACAAACCCCATCTTTGCTGCTTTGCTGTTCAGGAGCAGCTCTGGAATCATCAATCAGCTTAGACATGTTTATCTGGGAGGAGTAGATCTGAGAGCAAAGCCAGTGGTACAAACAGACTGATAATGACATCAAAACTTTTTAATGCTGTCAGAGGAGAAAAAAGCTCCTTTTCCCTCTCAGTCTATTTACTTCTCTGCTTCCTACAGCCCTGCCTCTCTTCTGACTCGCTAAAGGCAAAAGCATTTTTCCAAGCAAAGCCTCCTCCTCTCCCCACCCTCCCTCCCTTCCTTTGCACCAGCTCTGGTGCGTGTACCAGCCTGCTGTTTCTCACAGCTCATGAAGCAGATCCAGCTTTTCAGACACAGCTTCCAGGATACAGGGGAACTGGATGTGCCTGATAGAAAGAAGTGCCAGGCAGATTGCACAACACTCAGAATTACAGAGGCTGGGAGGACTCTGCTAGTCAGGGAGATGCTACTTGACAATGAACTATTTATCCCTCTGATATTCACCTAATCCCAACCTAATTTGCTTTCTCTCCTCATATTTTAGATCTTTTTCTCTCAGCAGTATTCCTTGGTGACTTCTTACTGCAGGACCCAAAAGTCTCATCTCTAAAGGCTCGAGGCTTCTCTTTTCGTTAACCTCTTGGCACCACTATTGGAGACAAAGTTTCTCCAGCCGTTGGAACCCAGAATCAAGGCCATGCCTGACTTTGCTGTGTCACTGGGTGCAGAGATCTGGGAGATGCTGGGAATTATCTGGCGCTGGTTTAGGGTAAGGTCAGTACGTGACAAAAACAGCGGATAGAATTCTGGAGTTGCACCCGCCTGTTTCAGTCTCTGCAGCCTCTGCACTTGAATCAATAAACACAGGGTTTTAAATCACCACCCTTTTTTTCATGATCTTATACTTACAAGCAAACTCTGAGTTCAGCTACACCACAGCAAAGGGAGACATGTCCCCAACAGCGACACTGAATCCCTGTGACCGTGAGCAGAGTCTGGCCGTGTCTGAGCAGTGTCAGTGAGAATGTGCCTGAACCCACAGAAGGGATCCTGTGTCTCCTGGGACCTCCTGATTCAGAGAAAGACACTCTTCCATCTCACAGATCTTTGCTGACTCTCTTTTCTGTCAAATTTTGCTTCCTGGCTTCTCCCTTTACTAAAGCATACTCCTGTGCCTTTTCTCTCTGCCTGTTCTCATGCTAACCCGGATCCCTGTTGGTGTGTTCCTAATCAGATTCCCGGCAGGAACAGGTAAATGTTTCCATTGTGCTTCCTTTCCCTGGCCATTGAAACGCAGTTTTCCTCATCTTAGCCCGAGAAGATGCCGCGCGTGTGCCTTGAGTCTTCGCCAGGGACTGCCCTGTGAGCCCAGCCCGTGGAGACAGGCCCAGGGCAGCAGAAGACACGCCAGGAGGCAGCAGTTTAGGGCCTCGTCAGCAGCACCCCCGAAGATCACTCTGAACCTCTTCTGAAGCTCTGGGAGCTGCTGATTCTGAGCCTTTGCTTCTTGACTGCTTGGGGCTGCCTCAGGCTCTCAGACCTGCAAGGCTGCTCCTGCTGCTGACTAATGTGCTTGCTGCATGAGCGTGGGTGTGAGGAGCTGGGATTTTCCCTCCGGCCATCTGGGAGGGAGGAGCTGCTGCGTGGCTTGCATGAAGGGCAAGTGGCCAGGGGCAGTTGGCTCTACTGGTGTCTGCTGTAACTGGGCAAATGCCACCTGTTCTTTGGGCTGCCATTTCTCCCTCTGAAACACGGCCCTGGAACACCCACCTCCTCAGGCTTCTTGTGAGCATTAGTTTGTGATTGTGAAATGGTTTGAAGTTGTTGTTTTAGACAGGTAAAACAGGCAAAGAGCATGAACTGTGACATAAACTTCCAACGCTTCAGGCAGCCCCTGCAGCATTTCCCATTTCTGTCCGGCCACAGCCCCTGGCGCTGCCTGCTCAGAGTCAGGCCCTGCACACACTGGAGTGGTGACTTTAACTGCTGTTCATAGAACATTTAGGCCTCAGAGGCCACAGTGGCCTATTGCCTTCCTGTTATTGTGCAGCTACTGGACAAAACACCCCAAGCTCCAGCTGCCCTTTGTGGGTCACCCAGCAGCGTGTGCAGCACTGTCCAGTGGGAATGGCCACCTGGGTGGACAGGACTATTCCAAGAGCCAGGTGAGGGTGAACCAAGTCCAGGAATTGTGGTCTCTGGGCAAAGCTGCCAGGAAAAACTTATTCTTTTCAAGGACAGTGTCAGATGTAAGGAAAGCTTTTTTTTTTTTTGTCATCTAGAAAAAAAAATCTAGCAATCTAGCAATTTCAGTCTCCACAGAAAAGGTCTGTTCCACCAAGGCACTGGAGAGGAAAGCACAGCCCTCTCTGTGCAGGGTATCTGGACACTCCTGAGCCCTGCTAGGCTCAGGGTGCTTCTCAGACATACTGCTGTTACTCAGGAATAGCTGAATCCTCCTTCCCATGACACTGCTGGAAGGTCAGCACAAAACAGTGTCCTCTGAGGCCTGGCAGAGCAGAGCAGTTATCATGGCAACAGGAGAGCAGAACTTGTTCTCCTCTGGCACGGTTTGACCTGACCTGGAGGCTGTTTGCTGCCCAAACTCCTAATCCTCCCCGGGTCTCCCTGAGGCCAGGGCTGGGCTGTGCTGCCCCGGGGTAGGCAGAGGGAGGGCTGGGGTGCAGAAGGGGCTGCAGTCTCCAACTCACCCAGCATTGGCATCAGCCCGATTTGGTCATAATGGAGCCCAGGAATGTGAGCTGGTAATTTTCTGCACCTTATGGCTGCAAATGTCAACCAAACTCACTGTTTGTGCTGTTGCAGTTGTGTAAAAATAACGGAGTGAAATGAATTGCAGATGTGATTTGCATGTGCATGTGAGAACCTTCCATTAAACCTTCCGAGAGAGACCAGAGTGGCTGGGAGTGCTGGGACTCTGTTTCTTACACACTGACTGGGAATGCAGCTCAGCTCTGTGTCTCCTTGGCCTTTTATACGCCAGGGGAAGTGTTTACGTGTGTTGTAGCAACCAAGTGGGTGTCCATGGATGTGGGCTGCGGGTGACTCACTGCCAGGGAACTCGAAAACAATGTCAGATAAAAGCCCACTCAGGGGAGCCGGGGAGAGACTGCTGTGGATCTAACAGCTCGGAATTGTTTGAAGTAGGAGGACACACAGCAGCTGGCAGCCAGCTGCCTTTGGGGCTGGCTGTGGGCACTGGGGCCCCTCTGGGTGCCCACAAAGTCCACAGATGGACCGGCCCAGTGCCAGGGAGCTTCCCAAAGCACAGCTCATCCCTGAAGGTCTGTGCTGCAGGGACAACGCAGGCTCCCTGTCCCTTTGCAGAGCCTGGGTGCAGCTCTGCACTGTACACAGAGCAGGGAGTACACAGAGTTTGCTGCTGCTGATACCAAAGTCTTCTGAAAAATGTTGTTTACCCGCTGTCCTTGTGCCAGTTGGATCCAAGCAGAGAGGACGGAACTGGTTTGCCTCTGCTCATTGGGAGCCAGGTTTTGAACACCCCAACAGGCAGGGATGCCAAGACCCAGGATTTTGGACTCACCCACTTCAGGATCAGTGTTTTCCGAGTAAAAATAGAGTGCCTGATGTTAAAAATGTGGCTCAACTGGATGAGTCATGTGTGAAATGAAGTGCAGAGAGCATAGTGGCTTGCTCAGAGCAGGGATTTGTGCAGCAGCCACCCGTGGGCCTGGGATGGTTCTTGATTGTTCCAGTCATGTCCTATTATCCTCCTTGCCTCTGTCTGCAGGCATGTCCTGCTCACACCAGGCAGCTCCCCTTCCCCATTGGAGAAACCTTCCAGGCAGGGAGGAAGAGACTCTTGGTGGCTTTTTGGGAGTGCCTGGGTGCAGGAGGGAAGTACATGCAAGGGATGCTGAGCAGGATGTGCTCATCCCCATTAAGATGTGCCAGAGCTGTGGATGTTCTTGTACCAGCTGTGCTGTGCCTGAACCCACAGGAATGCTCCCTGAATGCAGGTGAGCTGGGACTCTGGGGACTGTCCCTTAGCACACTGCTGAAAATCCTCCAGCTGTCCCCCAGGTGATCTACTGGTCAGATCAGCAATCAGTGAGGAAGAGATGGGCTGGGGGTGGGAAATGAAGGAATTGTACCATGCTTAGGAGAGAGAGAGGCCAGGAGCAGGACTTGAAGGGTTTCCCAAGCACAGCTGAAGAAAAGCTCTCGGAAACAGTCCCAAGGGGGAAGGCTGGGATCCTCACACATGGGAAGGACTGTGCTCCCTCTGTGCCTCTGGGTCTGATTCATGAGGTGCCTCCTGACAGAGGCAAGAGCAGAGCTGTGAGTGCTGCGGGGCTGGGGCTGGGCTGTGGGGATGAAGCACGGCAGGCAGAAGTGGGAGAAGTGCCTGAGTGCAGCCCTTGGGATCACAGAGCTGGGCAGCAGCTGCTCTCTGAGTGAAGTGCAGGATTAGGGAGAGCTGCAGGCAACCCAGCAGGGTTTGCTCCCACTGTTCCGTGTATCCAAAGCCGCTGCTGGCAATGTCTTCGTGGCTGTGAGGGAAGAGCTGCAGGATGCTGCTGAGGCTGGATGGGAGCATTGCTGGTGCAGCCCATCCCATCACACTAGAAAATTCAGTCAGGAGCTGGATATACTGGTGTAGCGTGAGGAAAGGTTGCTATTTATGTGACAGATGTGGAGTTTTTGAGGTGATATTTCTTTCTGCAAACACATATTCTGGAGCTCACAAGGGGCTGATAGGATCAGGGTTTGCAGGATATGGCCCATTTCCAGGGATAACCCTGCCAGGGGAGAGGGGGATGCCTTTGTTCTGGCTCATTGTGTTGCCTCAGAGGGAAGGAAGTGGCTGGAGTTCCTGATGTTCTTCGGGCTGGGCAGGGTCCCTGGAAGTTTCTGGGATTGCTCTGGCAGGTGTTGTTGTGGAGAACAGGATCCCTGCCTTCCCCGTGATGTGGGTTTGCCCTGGACTGACCTGTCCCTCTGGAGAACGTGTCTATTGTTTTCTCCCGAAGTGGCTCAACAAATGAAGAAAACACATGTTGGCTACTTCACCCCTTAATCTCCACAAAGTGTATGAGACGTGACCTGTGATCTGGAGGGTGAAGAGCTTCACCCAGCAGAGTTCTCTGCTCTGAATAAAACCCAGAATGAAAGCTTTGCCCCAGCAGGCTCTGTGTTTTCACCACAGACACTTCAGCCCGTACCATTCTCGCTGAGCTCAGTGCTCCATGGAGCTGGCTTTTCACTGCTCACAAAGGATTCTCCAGCTGCCTTTGTGCTTCTAGAACTTCAGCTGGCCCAAGGAACAGTACCTGTGCTTGGGAAAAAAATGAGAAAACAGCTGAGAGCATCTGGATTTCACCTAGGTGAAGCTGTGCTGGAGTCACATATTCAATGAGTTGTGTCACTTCTCCAGGGGTGCAAGGGAAGAAGGGGCTGGTGACAGCACAGAAAGCTGGCCACAGCACCTGTGTCTGCAGGGAGGGCATCTCCTCCTGCCTCTGTCCAGGAGCTCAGGACAGAGCCACAGAGTGGCAGTGACCCTGGTCAGCCAGGGCAGTGGTGTGCACTCAGGGTGAGGGTGTGCACACATGCCATCCCTTCCGACACTGAGCAGGAACCGGGATGTTCTGTCCCATGACAGCGCCAGGAACACCTCTCCTCATGCTTGATGTAATGACCATCCCCAGTGTCCTGGCTCTTGGCACCTGTGCAGCTCGTTGGTGCATGGCTGCAGTGGAGCAGTGGCAGCTGCCGTGACATGCAGAGGATGGGAGGTGCCACAGCAAAGTCACCCTCCTGGGTCCCCAAGCCAGGGGCACGCAAATCACTGCTGGTGTTCCAGGGTTTGCCATGCACTTCAAGCACTGGGGGTACACCAGCGGCTGCCCCTTGATTTCCCTGGGCCCGGTTCCTGCCAGTGCAGGAGTGGAATCTCATCCTTGCTCCGTTCTGCTGCTGCCTGCCCCAGGGCCCAGACTGGCACCTGGCTGTCCTGCTCCCCAGGCTCTTCTTCAAACCTCAGCCCAGCAGCTCTGTGTGCTGTGTGCCCGTTCCACACATTGCCCTTTGGCTGCTGCTGGATTTCTGACAGCGCTGGTCCTGGCAGCTCCCACCTCTCCCACCCAGCTCTGTAGATTAAAACTGCTTGAGCAATAAATTTCCAAGCATGAGCCACAGCCCTGCAGCTGTGACGCTCTGTACAGTGATGGGCTATTTCCAGCCTGTCCCAGGAACAGAGAGGTGAATCACTGCAGCAGGGACGCATGCTATGTGCTGCTCAGATGAAAACCAATCCTGCTCCAGACCTGTGCTCCTCTCCCAGGCACATGCTTGTCCTCTGCCACTGGGATCAGAAACTTGGCTGGCTCAGGCTCATGGAGAAGCTGAATGGATCCAGCCCTGTCCCAAGTAGAGCTCTGTATCCTTGCAGACCAAGCTGTGTGAGTTGAGACCACTGCCTCCACCATCTCCAGATATGGACTTGGGCAAATTCTCTAACTTATTCCCCAGTGGAGAAATAGGAAAATAAAGGGCAGCTTGCTGCATCCCAAGAGATGTCCCAGCCCCACATCTGGATCCTGAGGTCTTGGGAAAGTCTGAGTGCAGCCTGGGGGTGGCCAGGACAGTGTGCACACTGGTGCTGTGGCCAGACTCAGCTCTGGCTGTGCCTCTGTAGCCCTGCACTGCACCCGGGGCCCCAGCTGGACCTGGCCAGGCTGGAGACCTGCAGACCACTGTCCTGCGGCCACGAGTGAGGGGCTGTGATGGCCAGGTGCTGGAATAAAGATGAAACTGGACGGCACAGGACTGTGACACAGGCAGAGGAAGGAAGGAAAAGGCTCCAGTTTCAGTGGTAGGATGCCTTTCCCATACTTCAGGTGTCACAGAGGAGTTTGGAGCCAGCCTAGGGTGAGCAGCGCTGGTGCCTGAGTCTTGCTACAGGAGAGTCCTAAGCAGATCTTCTTCACAATAACTTATCAGCTGCCGTAAGGGAGGATGAGCCCAGGCCTGAGGTACCTGGGTGTGATTAGCTGGGTGGAGGCTGATGTCTCTGTAGCACCGTGGGAGGGAGGATGGGCTGGCTCCAGGGTTGCTGGTGTCTGTGTCTCACTGGCTCCGCTCTGTGTCTTGCAGGATGAAGTGAAGCTCCCATCTAAACTGAGCATTAGCAAGTCTCTAAAGGAAGGTGAAAAGCTGGAGAAGGAAGGCGAGGGTGAGGAGGTCCCTGTGGGTGAGGACCATGCAGAGGAGGACCACATCCAGCTCTCCTCAGATGAGGAGGTGGAGATTGAGGAGATTATCGAAGAGTCACGGGCAGAACGCATCAAAAGGAGCGGCATGAAAAGAGTGGATGACTTTAAGAAGGCATTTTCAAAGGAGAAGATGGAAAAGACTAAGCTAAAGACCAAGGAAAACCTGGAGAAGACCCGCCACAACTTGGAGAAGACCCGCCACAACCTGGAGAAGAGGATGAACAAACTGGGCACTAAAATTGTGACTAACGAAAGGAGAGAGAAGATGAAGAGCTCTCGGGACAAACTGAGGAAGTCTTTCACTCCTGACCACACCATCTATGCCAGGTCCAAGACAGCCGTCTACAAAGTGCCACCCTTCACTTTCCATGTCAAGAAAATAAGAGAGGGTGAGGTGGAGGTGAAAGCCACAGAGCTGGTGGAGGTTGGTGGAGAGGAAGGAGAAAATTCAGATCTGATGCGTGGGGAGAGCCCCGACATGCACACACTGCTGGAGATCACAGAGGAGACTGACGCGGTACTGGTGGACAAGAGTGACAGCGAGTAGGACAGACTGCAGAGCACAAGGGTTGTGGACGACAGCTGAACACATTATCACTCACATTTCGAGCTCTCCCTGCCCTGGAGCCCCAGGGAAGTGTACACAATGCATCCTTCTTACCCTGCAGAGCCAACGCCAATCCCCTGCCTGCTTGTACAAGGTGTATTTTATATTTTAGTTTTAGCACATAAACATTAGGAACACGGAACTGTTTTTCTTACACTACTAAATCACCCATGGAGACCATTCCTGCTGCAGCCTTCTTGCCCCACACCTGAAGATGGGCTTTGAGTGACAGGGCCCTGACGGAGCTGGAGAGTGCTGATCCCAAGATATTGGCTGCACAGCTGAAAGTTCAAGAGTCCTCCGTAAGATAAACCTGATGTCAAGAAAGCTTCCTGCAAGTAGCCCAGCAGCCGACACCACCCAGCCCCCTGTGCCAGGCTGCGCAGCAAGAAGACTCCCAGCACCCAAACCGGCTGCTCCTTCGGGGGACCAGAGGAACTGGGATGCAGCCGGTGCATGGGAGGGAAGAGCTGAGAAAGTCCTGTTGATGGGCAGTGCATGGCAAAGCTGAGCTGGCGTGGAGCAGGTGGAGCTGCTCCTCTCTGTCCTCCCAAGGACTGGGTGACCTTTGCATGAAGCCACCCTGCAGCTGGACCTGCCATGGGTGCCTGTGGGGTGTCACACAGCTGGGGCCCATTGCTCCTCCCCGCTGTGCCCCGGGGCCATGGCAGGAACAGCACAAGCTGCAGTCTTTCTGCCCAGGTCACAGATCTGGCTGCCAGAGATCTGGAGTCCATGGCGAGTCCCAGAGGCAGGGAGCAGCATGGAGGTGGGGTGCTGGATCTGCTCCCTCCACACCCACAAAGGTGGTGGCAGTAGGCAGTGAGGTCCATGCTTGTTGCCCTGGGAGAGAGGGACACCCAGGCAGCCATGCCAGAGCAGCCCCCACGGCTAGGGACTTGTTTCCTGAGGGATATGGGATGCACTGCTGCCATGTGAGGCTCTAGACCATCAGAAAGAGGCCTTGACACCTGTCCAGCACCAGACCTTGAGCATTTCTGAGTGTCTGCTTTCTGCAGGGGTCCTGGAACAGCTCAGGCTCATGCCCATGCCCACGTCCTGTGCTTTCTTCCCTGTGTTCTGCTTTCTGCAGCTTCACTCCATGCCCTGAGTGAGGCAGCATGAAGGCAGCACACGGTGGCTCAGTGGCTCAGCCCCATTTGGCTCTTACACACTCAACCCCTGCTGAAAGCTCCAGCCCCGCATTCCCCATCCTGCTCCCCCCAGTACGAGGCTGCTGCTGTTCACATAACCAAATATATAAACTTGCTTTTCCTTTAAGAATTATTTTCCTCCAAATTGTCCAGTGCTGTCCCGGGCTCGGGGTCCTGCCACAGCTTCCCTCCCCACAGAAGGTGTGACTGGTCAGTTCCGTGTGCCGGCTGCAGGCAGCCCTGAGACACCGGTGGCCCCCAAGGCTCCCGGTGTGGGGAGGCACTGGGCACCGGCTCCTGGCTGCTGGTGGTTCCCAGCCCAGCGTGGGCCCGCAGGTCACCTGCCCTCACGGAGTCTCTTGCTGGCCCACAGGCAGTTTTCACGCAGGTTTTCTCTGAGCGGCAGGGCCAGGACAGCAGGGCCAGGGCGGCAGAAGCCCGGGTGATCCTCGCCTGTCCCTGGCTGTGCCCAGGCAGCACAGCAGCAATAAAGTCTCTTTTGTAAATCACCAGTGTGCGGCCTGTCCATGGCACTGGGCCCTGGGGAGGGGCTGTCACACAGGGACTGATCCCACAGTCCTGCATGGGACTGACACTCAGAGTCCCACAGGGATCCATCCCCAGAGCTTCACGGGGATTGATGCCCACAGCCCTACAGGGCTGATCCCCACAGCCCCATGGAGATGATCCCCACAGGGATTGAGCACCAGAGGGCTGATCCCCACAGCCTTACAGGGACCGATCCCCACAGAGCTGGTCCTCACAGCCCCACAGGGATCGACCCCCACAGGGACCGATCCCCACAGCCCCACAGGGATCCATCCTCATAGCCCCACAGGGATCCAACCCCACAAGGACCGATCCCTACAGCCCTATAGAGCTGATCCCCACAGGAATCCATCCGCACAGAGATCCATTCCCGTTAGCCCCATAGGGCCGATCCCCCTTTCCCCACGCGGGGGCGCTGCTCCCAGCACGGCGCACGGGCCCGCCCGGGACAACGCGGCTCCTTTAACAGGCAGCGGCGGTGGCGATAGCGACCGCGTGACGTCACGCCGCTNCCGCACCCCCCCCGGCCACCTGCACCGCCTCTGCCTAGCGAGGTCTTGCGGCGGGAGGCGGTGCCATCCGGGAATAGCCGGGGGGGCAGCCCCCTCGCCTCGCGCCGTGACGCACCACGCGATGGCCGCACTGATTGGCTGTCGGAGGCCGGCTGGGGCGGGGCCGTGGGAGCACCGAGTCGCCATTGGCGGTAGGATGGTGACGTAACGGTGGGGTGGGGTTGGGCCGCAGGAGGTCCGGTTCCTCAGCGCAGCAGGACGCGGTCGCCGCCGTCACCGGGAGCCGCCGCCCCGCCCGCCGGGACCGCCGGTGAGCGCGGGAGGCGCGCGGGCGCTGCTCGTCGCTGCGAGCCGGTGTCCCCCGGGCCGGTTTGGGGCCGGGGCGGGAGCGGGGCCAGCATAGTGAGTTAACGGGGGGGGGGGC
>VWZS01004572.1:524683-563245 GCA_013397075.1 Rhabdornis inornatus
GGGGGGGGGCCTGTCCTGGCTCCCCCGTCACGGGAGGGCCGCGCCCCGGTGCAGAGCGGGGTCGGCGTGTTCAGCCCGGGTCGATCTTCCGGCCTGGTACCGCATACGGCCCGGCACAGGGGCAGCTTCTCGGGGAGCGAAAAGCGTCGGGACCGGCAGGGCCAGGGGAGGTGCGGCTAGCACGGGTCTGGCCGGGGCTCGGCCGAGGCTGACACGGCTCCGGGATTCCCTTGCGGAGCGAGGCACGGGCTATTGCAGCTTGTCCTGGCGCTGGTAGCATTGTGTTGAGGGCAGGACTCAGAGCCAGAACTGGAAGGCGAAAGGGTGGCCCGGGCACAGCGGGGCTGACAGACCCGGCTGGGATCTGTGGAGCTGCGGGCTCAGTGCTGCCACACGCCTCTTGGACTGCAGCAGCAGCTCGGGGCCTCCTGCCTGCACCGGGCCTTGCCCCGGTTATTGTCCCGGGTGTGCTGGGTGTGACGAGCAGAGCAGTCGTGTTCTGTAGCTCGGGAGAAGGAGCGGCCCGAGAACTCTGCGGGGGCTGACAGCGCTGCCCACCGCTCCTGCCGCCCCGGCTCCCGGCACCGCGCTGCCCGTGTGCAGGTGGCTCCTGTCGCACGGGCCATGGGACACCCCCGCGTTCCCGTGGGAGGGACACAGCACGGCACTGGCACTGTGGGTGGAACTGAGAGGGTGGGCTGCCCTGGGCCCGCCCCTGTGCACCTGCGGGGTCTGGCCTGCCTGGTGTGCACACTGCAGAGTAGTAGACCCGCTTTCACCCTGACGTTGATCGCTGTCACTGTCACTCCCCCAGTTTTCTGCTTCCTGTGCATCTGTTGGAGCTGCTGGAGCAGCAGTGACAGAGGACAGGAGGGGCGTGCGCTGGGTGTCCCGTGCCCTGGGGTGGATGGTGACAGTGTCACTCGCAGCTGCTGCAGTGTGAGTTCTGCTGGGATGGACCTTGGAAAACTGTGATGAGGAACAGCAGGCCGTGGCTTGCGGGGTGATCGGAACTTATGCTGTGGCTGTGAGGTTGCCCAGAGCCATATCCCTCCTCCTGTTGCAGATCTCTGCATCACTGTTTTCCACCTCCAAGGCTGGCTTTGAAATCGCTCCAGAGGAGCAGAGCCAAATTCTTCTAGCAGCCTTTCCAAACTGGCTCTTGTGCTGCCAGAGTGACTGGCCGCTGTGTCGAACAGTTTTCCTTCCATCAGGCTGCTGATGGTTGTGTGGAAGAGGGCGCAGCAAGGTGGATGGTGCAGGGATACTGTGAAGTGTTGTTGTTGATGGCATCTGTCATGACCGTGTGATGGCACCATGATGATGTGGCCTGTGCAATGCTGTCAGTGACTGAGCTTCATCCTACTCATGTCACTGCAGAGGACATGGACTCCCCCATACACGTTGCCCTAGGGCGCATTGCTTGTGGTGGGGGCACAAGTGTAGGGTGTTCCCAGGTGTGTCCCAGAGATGAGAAGGCAGATAGAAAGCAGTTGTGGGGTTGCTTCCAGGGCAGCCCCATTTTGAACAGATTGGTTGCAGTGTGCAGAACTGTCCCAGAGCCTGTGGGTGACACTGTGCAGCTGGGCCTCTCTTGTGTTCTGCCCTTGCAGGGAGATAAAGAAAGATGAACTTTAGCTCTTGAGCTACTTTTAGCAGCTCTGCTCTGAGCTCTGGACAGCATGTTTACCCCCGAGCTTGCATCATGCTGTTGGTCCTGGCCATGTTGGCTGCTCTCTGGCTCCGTTTCAGAGATAGAGGAGAAGCAAACCACGGAGATGGGCCTGGTGGAATCAGAAAGGTTCAGCCCTCAGATCTTTAACCCAGGCAAGGGTGGCTTCTGTTGGTGGAGCTGGCCAAGCGGAGGCTCCTGTGTGGAGTTGCAGGGCTGATGGGGTCAGAACTTCCTTGACAGTGGTGGCTGCTGCTGTAAAAGGAGTGTCTTCAGGACCCTTTTCCTCCAGGAATCTCAGAGTGCCTTGTGTGGATGCCAGGAGGAACTGAAGTTTAGTGCTGCAAGCTGGCTCGTCCTGCAGCTGTTTGTGGCTGTGGGAAGTGGCTGAGTCCTGTCCAAGTGCTGCTGCCGTGTGGCAGCCTGGGAGCTTTGCTTTTGGCCTTTTGGCGCTCTCAGATTGGGGCTCCAGCACTGCTCTGAAATGCCGAGATTGTGGCTTTCAGGTGGAACATCTGCTTGGATCATGCGTCCGGATGTGGCATCTGGTTCAGTTTCTGCAGCCTGGTGTGGAGGTCTGCCTGGGAGCCATTTGGCACCGGGCGCTGCAGGGGCTGCCCAGGTAACTGCCTCCTGTGCCATGCTGCCACAGCACTGTTCTCAGAGCTGGAAATACGGCTCTGGCAGAAGCTGGGCTGGGGCAGCAGCTGCTGCTGTTTCCGGAGGGGCTGGTGCAGCCCCCCCCCGCCCGCGGTGCATGGCGCAATAGGAAGCGAGGCGGGTGAGGGCTGAGCTCACCGTCCAGGCGGGGCAATCTCTGCGGGGCTGGTGGGCTTTCATTCTTGCCTGGACTGTGTATTTGTTGGGTTTTCCCTCCAGCCTTCACCACTCATGCTGCAGGTGTAGCCTCCAGGACCGAGTGGAAGGGCTGGAGCCCTGCAGCTGCTGGGGCAGAGGGAGCATTTCCTGAGCTGCTGCAGCTGAGAACTGGCCACAAAGGGCTGAACCCCCTGTGGAATGGGGGCTCTGCTGTGCTGCTCCACATGCAGCTCTGGCCCATAGCTCACAGCCCAGCCCTTGGTCTGCAGCATCATACAGGCTCTGTCACGTCAGCTAGGTCTGACTCCAGGACTGTAGGAGGACCTATCTGCAGGACCTTGCAGGACCTGGCTCTCTTCTGTTGTGTTCACTTGTTGCTCCACTGAGAGCAGGTTTGGTTCATGTGGACTTCTCTGAGGATTGCACCAGAGGGTTGTAGTTCAAGGTTAATGTTGCTGCTCCTGCCTTTGGGGCTGTTCAGTGCTGTGAAGTACTAAAAGCCTCTCTAACTCCCATGTCAGTACCAATGTCTGTCCCCTCCTGGTCCCTCAGCCCGCAGAGAATGTTTTCACTTTCTTTCTTCACAACCAGACAAATGGGGCAAGAGTCCCTCAGGAGAGCAGACCATGCAGTGATGCTGCATCACTCAGCACAGGGACGTTTGGGAAAAGCAAACCACTTTCTGCAGGGAAGTGACTGCTGGTGTCATGTGGAGCTCTGCCTTCATTTGCCAGCACAGCTGGAGTTCCCTCATTAGCGTCAGTTTGATTTCCATTCATACAAGTTGTGAACTTGAAAATTGCTCCTTCCTTGTTTCTGTAGTTTCCTGGCAGTCTCCGCCTTCCTCACTTACTGTAAGCTCCACAACCACTTCCCTGCCTCCCAGCAGGGCTGACCAGGGGTGCCTTTAAGTCCAAGTTAAAGCCTCATTCCTACCTGTTGCCAGTGACCAGCCTGCCCATGCCAGCTCTCCTGGAGCCCTGTGCCCTGGGCTTGTGCCCTGGCTGTCTTTGATTCTGGCCAGAGAGAACCCTGAGCCCTTTTCAGGGCGTTGTAGTAGTCACAGCTGGGTCCTGGCAGGAGTGTGCCAGGAGCCCACTGGGAGCCAGCTCTGAGCCACCTGTGTGCCCATCCCTCAGGTCTCCGGAGCTGGCCAGGATGGCGCAGTGGAACCAGCTACAGCAGCTCGACACGCGGTACCTGGAGCAGCTCCACCAGCTCTACAGTGACAGCTTCCCCATGGAGCTCCGGCAGTTCCTGGCCCCGTGGATTGAAAGCCAGGACTGGTAAGGCTTTTTGAAATGTCAGTGAGGGGACTTTGCTCGTAACACCCACCCGCAGGGGCTCAAGTGGGCTGGAGAAGCTCTGTCACTTTCCCTGGGCCCCTGGTGTGGTGGAACTGGCCTCTAACCCTGGGGCTCATGTGGCATCAAGGGAAGCAGTACTATATGTGGAATGGGACTTTGTGCACTGGACCAGGAGAAGAGGTAGCTCTGAAGCAGGGGGATGTCCCCACCCAGGGCTGGTTAACACTGACCTCTGTTGTAAAGGGGGCTGACACAGAGCACTGATCCCTGGATTCTGTCCATGAGCATGTGGGACGTACTCACAGACATCAGGTGCTGCTGTGCACTGTCTGCCTGGTGCTCTGGTCTACTTGACCAGATGGTGATTAGTCACAAGTTGGACTCGATCTTAGAGGTCTTTTCCTACCTAAATGATTCTGTAAGTTGCACAGGAGATGGTGGGTGTGAGCAGAGCCCCCCTGCATGGTCTGCTGCTTTGCCCTGTGCCAGGCACTCAGGGCTCTCCCTCCCTTGTACAGGGCATATGCTGCCAGCAAGGAGTCACATGCCACACTGGTGTTCCACAACCTGCTGGGGGAGATCGACCAGCAGTACAGCCGCTTTCTGCAGGAGTCCAACGTCCTGTACCAGCACAACCTGCGCCGCATCAAGCAGTTCCTGCAGGTGAGGTGGGAAGTGCCAGCTTGGCAGGGGTAGGCATGGTGGGGGAGCTGGTGAGAGTCCCAAGTGATTCCTTGGCACAGCTCATCATCCACAGCCCTCAAGGATGAGGAGATCCAGAGGGTTGCCTTGTGCCTGCTGACCGTGGGGTGTTTGATCCTTTACAGAGCAGATACCTAGAGAAGCCAATGGAAATAGCCCGCATTGTGGCTCGCTGCCTCTGGGAAGAGTCCCGACTCCTCCAGACAGCTGCCACTGCAGCCCAGGTCAGTGGCCAGGTATCCCAGGGCCTCCATCCTGAGTCCCAACAGCCAGGACACAGCCTGAGTGTTCTGGCTGGGTGTGGTGAGCTGGGTGCCCACATCTCTCCTCTCCTCTCACTGACCCTGTGCCACCCTGGGGCTGATGCTGAAGTGAACAGCCAGCTGCCAGTGTGTGTTCAAGATGGGCAAAAGACCCTGCAGAACCTCCTCAAGCTGGGAGAGAGCATCCCCAGGTTACAGCCCTGTCCTTATACCCTTCTTGTCCCTTCTGCAGCAAGGGGGACCGGCAACACATCCCACAGCAGCTGTGGTGACAGAGAAGCAGCAGATGCTGGAGCAGCACCTGCAGGATGTCAGGAAGAGGGTGCAGGTATGTGTCTGCCTGGGCACCTTCTGCTCTCCTCACCATAGTTCTTGAGTGCTTTGAATGAAATCACATCTCTTGCCTTGCAGGATCTGGAGCAGAAGATGAAAGTGGTGGAGAATCTCCAGGATGACTTTGATTTTAACTACAAGACTTTGAAAAGCCAAGGAGGTAATGACAACTCATTAGCATCTGCAAACCACAGTGTGTTCCTGCAATGAAACTTGCTGGAGAGGTATTCCAACCTCCACTCCCAGCGGCAATGTGCTCAGGCTCAGGGCATTTGCATGGCAATTGGAGAAACCTGGTCTTCTGTTTCTGCCGCTGATACTGCCCTTGAGGGAGCTGAACTGAGCTTTGCTGTAAGCACAGCAGTGGGATGGGGCGGGATTGGCCTCTGTGAGTGCAAGAGAGCCACAGAGGTGCTTGGAGGCTGTGTCAGATTCCTGCTTGCCTGTAGGGTGCCTGCACTTTGCTGTGGGAGTGTTGTGATGTTGTGACACTTCAGAAGGTGGGAAGAGTCCATGTGTTTGGCTGAAGCTTCTCACCTCTGCACAGACATGCAGGACCTGAATGGGAACAGCCAGTCAGTGACCCGGCAGAAGATGCAGCAGCTGGAGCAAATGCTGACGGCGCTGGACCAGATGCGCAGGGTAAGTGGGGCAAGTGGCCCTCCATATTGCCCTGGGTGCAGATCCCCCTTCTTCAGGGTCAGAGTTCGGTAGTTTCTGTATGGCCAGAACCAGGAGCAGTGCAACAAGCACAGCCCTGAGTGACTTCTTCCTTGCCTGTGAATGTGAAACTTGTGGGTCCATGGGGAAGTCACAGGGTGCTGAGGGTTCTGCTTTCTCTCTTGGCAGGGCATAGTGAGTGAGCTGGCTGGGCTGCTGTCGGCCATGGAATATGTGCAGAAGATGCTGGCAGATGAGGAACTGGCAGACTGGAAGAGACGGCAGCAGATTGCCTGCATTGGTGGCCCACCCAATATCTGCCTGGACCGGCTCGAGAACTGGTGAGAGCTAGCTGGAACTATGTCAGTCCCCAGAACAGTGGCACTCTTACACCTGTTGTGGAAATGAGTTCTTGGTCTCTGGAAATGTCCTTGCAAAATGGTTTCTGATGTTTGCACGTGTGAATGTAGCCTGCAGCTTAGACTGAGCCATGATGGTGAGCACGGTGCTGGAAAGATGTCTCACTGTCCCCAGCTCCATGCCTGGGGGATTCTTAGGCTGCTGAAAAGTTTCTGGCCCTGAAGTCACCTGGGCACGTGTAGGTTTTGTTTGTAATGCATGGCCTAGAAAAATGCTCTGGGCTTGGAGCCACAGACGGACTCAGTTCTTGACTGGTTTGGCATGGAGAATGTGTTCTTGCATGGGAAGAGGAGGGCTCTGCAGGCTGGACGGTGCAGGCTTGGCAGCCAGAGCTAATGCTGGTTCTCCCTGCTCCCCTAGGATAACCTCTCTCGCTGAATCACAGCTACAGACCCGGCAGCAGATCAAGAAGTTGGAAGAGCTGCAGCAAAAAGTATCCTATAAGGGTGACCCAATCGTCCAGCACCGGCCCATGCTGGAGGAGCGGATTGTGGAGCTGTTCAGGAACCTGATGAAAAGGTGCTGAAGGCAGGCGGGAGCCACAGGCAGTCCTAGTCATGGCCATGGGTGGAGGGTGGGCAGTGAGGTCTGACTGTGGTCTCTGTGCTGTTCCTGCAGTGCTTTTGTCGTGGAAAGGCAGCCCTGCATGCCCATGCACCCAGACAGGCCCCTTGTCATCAAGACAGGTGTGCAGTTCACCACCAAAGTCAGGTGGGTCACCTCCTCTGCAGGTGAGGGAGGGGAGCTGAGCAGGGAGGGCAGCCTGGGATCACTCTCTGAAGATGCTGCTGCAGATGCAGCCCCCCAGCTTACCTAGGGAGCACTGGTGCTGGGAGGGGATGGATACCAGCAGGATAGATCCTAGAGGGATGATCCCAGTGGGCTGGAGTGCTGCCCACATGACTCAGTGCAGGGCTGGCTAGGGATCTGCCGTGTTCCTGGAGGCAGCCGGGTTCTGGTAAATCCCATTGCGGGGGTGGGAAGCATCAGCAAGTCCCTGGCCAGCTGCTGCTCAGCTGGGCCATGTTCCCTGCCAGCCTCCATGGAGGGAGCCTGCTCTGGCACTGGGCTCTGGCTGGAGCTTCCTTGCCATTTCCCAGCTGTGCCTCCATGGCAGCCTCTGGCCTGGAGTAGCATGGAGGGTGTTTGTTCAGGGGCTGGTGTGGGCAGTCAGCAGCCCAAACAAGCTCCTCAGGATGCTCAGGGGAGCATCAGCACCTCCCTGGTTCTGGGGACAGGTGCCAGGGCTAACATGTCCCAGGCTCATGTGAAGATGTGCCCAGGGCTGCTGGAGGAGCTGGTCCATACTGCTGGCTGTGCCAGGTGCCCTGTGGAACAGGAGCAGTTTCTATGCACAGGATGTTCATGCTCTATGTCTGCTGACTCTTGCAGGTTGTTGGTCAAGTTTCCAGAGCTGAACTATCAGCTGAAAATCAAAGTCTGCATTGACAAGTGAGTCCTGTGCTTCCCTTCCAGTGGCACTGGGTGGGCTTACTAGGATGGGACTGATTCCCGCTGCCCTTGGATTGGGCTTGATCTCTGCAACGAGGGCCAGTGTGGCCCCCAGTCGAAGGGGATGGTGCAGGGTGGCACTGAGTCCTAAGGGTTCCCCCCCACCTGGGGGTGAGGCCTTGGGGCTCATGGGACTTGTGCTGGGATGCAGCTAGCACTGCACATCAGCTTGTCTGTGTCAGGGTAGGAAGGCCACTGCCATGACCTGGTGTCTCTTTCCCCTTTTCTAGGGACTCTGGGGATGTTGCAGCACTTCGGGGGTAAGTGCACTGTTTGCTTTGGTCCTTTTTTTCTTGTTTCTGCTTTTATTCCTGGCAGACATTCTACCATGCATTCACTCCAAGACAGCCCTGTCAGCCACACTCTTTCCTCTTCCCAGGTCCCGGAAGTTTAACATCCTGGGGACCAACACCAAGGTCATGAACATGGAGGAGTCGAACAATGGCAGCCTCTCAGCAGAGTTCAAACACCTGGTGGGTACCATGAGCTGCTGGGCTGTTCCTGCACAGCCATGTGTCATTGTGGTGCTGCTGCATCCTGTCCCTCTCTCTGCAGACCCTACGGGAGCAGCGGTGTGGGAATGGAGGCCGAGCCAACTGTGATGTGAGTGTCGAGGGCCCTGGGAGGGGGACTGGCAATGGACAGGGGCAGCTGAGCTGGGGGGGGATGCAGGAGCCCTGCCCTGAGGCTGGGCTGGCACACTGGCAGCTTGCCAGGCCAGCCCTGAGCAGCCAGGCCAGGTCTGGTGGTCATGTGTTGGGCTGAGGGTGGGTGTCATGGTGTCCCCTTCTGCTCCAGGCCTCGCTGATAGTCACCGAGGAGCTGCACCTCATCACTTTTGAGACAGAGGTGTATCACCAGGGGCTGAAGATCGACCTGGAGGTAAGGCATGGGTTACTGCCTTCCACTGCCACGGGCCTGGGTGGAGGCCTGGGAGTTGTCCCAACCCGTGGTCACATCCTCTCTTTGCAGACACACTCACTGCCTGTGGTGGTCATCTCCAACATCTGCCAGATGCCCAATGCCTGGGCGTCCATCCTGTGGTACAACATGCTGACCAACAACCCCAAGGTAGGGTGGGTATGGGAAGGCAGCAGGGCAGGTGTCAGGATGGGGGTGTCACGATGAGAGAGGGAAGCTGAGGCTGGGGAGGGAGGCTGAGGCAGTACCTGGCCCTGCTCCTGTCTCAGGTCCCACTCAGGGCTGTGTGTTCCCTTGTGTAGAACGTGAACTTCTTCACTAAGCCACCCATTGGGACCTGGGACCAGGTGGCAGAGGTGCTGAGCTGGCAGTTCTCCTCCACCACCAAGCGCGGTCTCAGCATCGAGCAGCTGACCACGCTGGCAGAAAAACTGCTGGGTAAGTGCATGGGTGACTGAATGGTGTCCTGCCCGTCCCTGTTGTCCCCTGGGGTGATTCCCCACCTGTACAGGTCATCCAAGAGTGAGGTCCTGTGTTTGGCCTGAGAGCTTTTGGCATCAGTAATTTTCAGTTGCTTGGTTTTCTCCCAAATGGCACAAACCCTGGACATGGTGTCTTTGGAAGGACAACTCTATTTAAATGGTTGTGTTCTTTTTTTCTCTTCCAGGACCAGGTGTGAATTACTCTGGCTGTCAGATCACCTGGGCCAAGTTTTGCAAGGTAGAATTTCCTCTCTTCCCTGAGCACCTTCCCTTGGCTGTTCCCTTCTTCCAAGCTGTGCTAGCAGCCTCTCTGCCTTTTTCTCAGGAGAACATGGCTGGCAAAGGCTTCTCTTTCTGGGTCTGGCTGGACAACATCATTGACTTGGTGAAGAAGTACATCCTGGCACTGTGGAACGAAGGGTGAGTGCCAGCCCAGAGCCTGCGGTTAGGCTGGACCTTGGAAGGGGTCCCACAGGTTCCATCCTGATGGTGTGGGGTGCCTTGTCCATGTGCAGGTGTGCTGTCCTGGGAAACTTTTTGCTGGTCCAGAGTGAAAACTCACCTGGGAATCTGTAAAGTGTCAGTGGCCTGGCTGAGTTCTGCTGTTGAGCAGAGCTGGCAGGGCTTACATCTTGGAGGAGCTGCTCCTGTGCCCTGACCCACATTTGTTGTTCTTGCTTCTTCCTGCCCAGGTACATCATGGGGTTCATCAGCAAGGAGCGGGAGCGAGCCATCCTGAGCACCAAGCCCCCAGGGACCTTTCTGCTGCGCTTCAGTGAGAGCAGCAAGGAAGGTGGCATCACCTTCACGTGGGTGGAGAAGGACATCAGTGGTACGAGCTCTACCCTCACTACCCTGGTGCCTGGCTTGGCATTCCATGTTCCAGAGGGGGCTTGGATGCCCTGAGAAGCACTTGTCCTTTGTCCTTGTCCCAACAAGCTGTTTGCATGGATTAACTTCTGAGCCTGGCTGCTCTTTGCTGGTCTTTGCCCTCTGGGTGTGCTGCCCATGGGCACAGTTTTCTATAGCACTGAGCACAGTCAGGTCCCAGTCCTGCCCCATGGTCTGCTGTGTGCCTGCTAGGGCTAAACACAGGTCCAGGCCCGTCTTGTCCCTACTGCTCTGGGGGTGTCTGAAGGCAGCCCTGCCTTTGTTCTGTGCCAAAATTCTCCTTCCTTGCACAGGGAAGACGCAGATCCAGTCGGTGGAGCCTTACACCAAGCAGCAGCTGAACAACATGTCGTTTGCGGAGATCATCATGGGCTACAAAATCATGGATGCCACCAACATCCTAGTGTCCCCACTGGTGTACCTGTACCCAGACATCCCCAAGGAGGAGGCTTTTGGAAAGTACTGCCGCTCTGAGAGCCAGGAGCACTCGGAAGCGACCGACTCAGGTAGTCGTTGACTTTCTGTGGCTCCTTTGTCACAGGGAGGCTCTGGGGATAGCACTGGCTGTCACCAGCCAGGACCCTGTGCCATCCCTGGAGGGCACAGCCACAGTGTGGGACCAGCCATGGGGTCCCATTGGGTATGGGCAGAGGGTGGGCACTGCCTGTGTTCAGGGGAAGGAGAGAAGGATTCATCCTCGGGTGGCTGATGACAAAGCTTCTCCCTCCTGGCAGGTGCTGCTCCGTACCTGAAGACCAAGTTCATCTGTGTCACCCCGTGAGTGTTCCTGAGGGTTGTCTGTCAGTGCTTGGAGGGGTGTTTGTGTGCTCAGACTTGCTTGAGGGAAAGGTTTCTTTCCTTTCTTTCCACCTCTGTCTGAGCTTTGCTTGGTTACTGTGGGGTTCCCAGCCTGGGGTGACAGGGGTTGAGCCAGGCTCCAGCTGCTGCCCAAACCACAGCCCTGTTCTTCCCCTCCAGGGCCCCTTTCCTCTGGAGAGCTCTGGGGGCCGCTGGGCCGTGCCCAGGGGCCCCTAAGCGGGTAGAGGGGTTGTTAGAGAGCTCTGGACAGGCCCTGACTCCAGAGGTTTCTGTGCTTCTTCTCCCTCGGACAGCACTTCCTTCAGCAACACCATCGACCTGCCCATGTCCCCGCGCACCCTGGACTCGCTCATGCAGTTCGGCAACAGCAGCGAGGGCGCAGAGAGCAACGCGGGTGGGCAGTTCGGTGAGTCGGGGGGGGCTCCAGGGGGCCCTGGCTGCCACCACGCGCGGGCCCCGTAACCCTGGCTGTGTCTGCCCGCAGAGTCGCTGACCTTCGACATGGAGCTGACCCCTGAGTGTGCGTCCTCGCCCATGTGAGGGGCTGCGCCGGCGCGCGGGGCCCTCCCTGGGCTCAGCCTTCCCACCTCCAGAGTGCTCCCCTGGATTTGTCCCACTCGGCTGCAGCTGCTCCGGGCCTGCCCTCGGGAACAGCTGAGGGCCAGGGTCCCTGAATGGGTCGGGTCCTCACCTGACCCAACAGAGCAGCTCCTCTCTGGGGTGGTGCCAGTCATCTCTGGGGGAGGGGGATGAACTTTTTTCTATTTCCTTCCATAACAGTTTTCTATTATTTTTGCTCATTCAAGTGCCTATTTGCCTCCAATTGCAGCCACAGTTCCTACAAACGCTTCCACAGCCCCGGTCCCACTGCTGGAAGCTGCTGCCCTGACTGCCCGCACCCACAAGACCCTACAAGTCTGGAATTGCAGAGGAGATTGGCCATATGGCAGGGTCTGCCCTGCTGCTCCCAGCACTTCCTAGAGCTTGCAGGGTGCTGGGCTGAGTCCCCTCTCTGCACCCACCTGGCCCTAGTTTTGGCCAGGATGACCAGTTCAGGGCTTGGAGCTGCAGGTGGATGTATCCAGGTGCTCCCACCTTGGACTCAGCAGGCACTGCCCCTGCTGGACTCAGCCTGGGTTTGCTGGGAGCCCAGAGATTTGGGAGCTGCTTGTGCTTGTCCCCAGCTTCCTGCTTCAGGTACAGCAATCTGGCCAATGCCAGTAGTCCAGGCTCCTTTTGGGATGGCTGATGTCCCTGAGGCAGGGCAGAGCTGCTACCCAGTCATGACACTTCTGTGTAAACAGCATTTGCAGCTGTGGCCCATTTTGGGAGCTGTGTGAAGTCACAGGGGCTGCCCTGGCTTCCCTGTGGCCAGGCTGGTTCAGGGAGCACAGTCTTGCTTCCAGCACTGTGCTGAGTTAGACCAGTTGGACCCTGGGGAACTGGGGGAACCAGGGGCACCAGCATGGCTGACAGTGGGGCATCTGTCCCTTTTTCTCTGGGTTGTGAGGGGCCAGGCATGGGGTCTGCAGCTTCTCGGGGGCTTCATGTGGCATTTCTGTTGGAGGTTGGTCCTCACGGTTAAGTTGGGAAGGGGCAGGAGTTGAAGGGAGTAGGTGGATGTGAGGAGAGGAACCTGCTGTGGGGCAGTGCAGGAGAGTGACATGGGTGTTGTGAAGGGCACACGTCCTGACTTCTGGGGGGTTGTTGATTGTGGTTCTGCATTTACCAGAATTGGAGGAGCCCTCCTGCCCTTTCCATGCAGTGGGCAGACACAGATGAGCAGTGGAGGGGTGAGGGAGGCAGTGGAAGAGCTCCTCCCTCCAAGCTGCATCACAGCTGGTAGGCAGAGAACCAGAGGGCAGGGAGTAGGATCCCTGTGGCTGTGGGGTCTAGGCAAGCCCCTCCGGGCTGTGTGGGAGCAGGATGGGGGGTCTGTAGCTGGACCTGAGGATGCTCAGGGGTGATGAGGGCCTTTCGCCCCTCTGCTCGCTCACCATAGCTGCCTCCAGCCACAGTCCCTGGAGCCCCAGCGCAGCGTTCAATACTGTAAAAAATTTTATTTTTTGTATATTTTATTGCTGTATCTACAGGCTTTAACTTTCTCCAAAATAAAGGCCCTGAAGCGACGTGCTCTGGGGTGTGAGCTTGGCTCTGCCTGCGGCCCCCGCCTGACCCTGCTCCGGGAACTGGGGCCTCTGTCAGCGAAACGCGGCCCTGGTGCCGCGACTGCGGTTTGCTTGGTGTGAAGCAGCTCCAGCACTGCCAGCACCTGCCCGGCATGCGTGGGCAGCTGCCCCTTATCGGGACCTGCAGGGCCCTTCCTGGGGCATGCAGGGGGCAATTGCTGTGCCCCAGCCCGTGGTTGCTTTCTCTCCCCCAGAGACGTACCTGGGTCTCCTCCACTTGCAGAGAGGAAATGCTGGTGCCAGCGTGGGAGGACACGGCTGCACTGGGGCCCTGCTCTGGCTGCTCTCAGCCCAGGGTATCTGGGCCTGCCGTGGGGCCCCTGCGAGTGCTTCTGCCTTGGGGGTCGATGGGCTCTGGGTGGAGATGACTGGGCTGGGGCTGCAGGGCCAGGCTCTGCAAGGCGTGGACTGGATGGGTCACAGTGTATGAGGCTGGGAACATTGGCTGGTGACAGTGACATGCATTGCCCACAGGGCCCCGTGGATCTCACCCCAGCGCTTTCTCCCCTAGCCCTCTTCAATACCATGGAGAACAGGATCATTCCAGGGTTTGTGCTCTGTTGAGGCCAAGAGGGAGAGATTATTCCTCTGTCAGAGCAGGATTAGGGGGATTGTTCATGCAGGTCATGTGGAACTGGCTATGCTTGGATGGTTTGAGGCGCTGGAGGTGCCCTGGAGCGTTCTCTGCCCTCTGTGTCCCCTGCAGCATCCTGCTCAGGACTGGGCTGACCACGTCCCTGCTTTGGGAACCAGCCCCACTGCAGGACCCCTCCATTTCACTGTCAAACCAAACCAGGGCTCTTCCCAGACCCCACAAACTCATTCCTGCTCCCAAGGCAGCTATGTTGGATCATTGCCTGTCTCAGTGGTGCAGCCCAGGGTGCTGTGGGTGGAGGGCAGCTCACAAAGGAATGAGGCCCAGCTTATTAGCAGGGACTCCCTTCTCCTGCCCTGGCAGGTACCAGCTCCCCTCTGGAAGCTGCAGGATGGAGTTGAGAACCCAGGACTGAGGAATTTTCTTACCCATCTACAACTCCTGGGGTTGCCACAACCATGTGGTGTGAGGAACTTGGTGTCTCATTCCCTATTCCTGCAGATCGGGGTTTCCTTATCTCCCTGGGCTCACTGCATCCTTGATATACCAGCTCTGTTCAGCCAGGGGACAGCCCTGGGTAATAGGGTCAAGGGGGCCACTGCTCCCAGCTTGGGTTTCCTGCTGTCAGTGCTCTGGGAACTCTCAGAGCCTGATGTGTAGCAGGAGAAAGTGCCCAGGGAAGGTCCCTAGGCTGAGCTGGTGAAACCCCTGCAGCACCAGCAGCAACTGGGGCAAGGGACACTTGCAAACATCCTGTCCCCCTCCTTCTGCCCCAGTCAGCCCCACGGGCTGCAGCCCTTGCTTTCTGCCTGTGCTGGGGCATGAGGTTGGTTGTGGCTCCAAAAGGAGGTCACGAGGTGGCTTTGCTCCTTGCCCAGGGCCACAGCACAGTGGGGAGGAGTGGGGATGGTGTCTGAGCCAAGCATGCAAACGGATTAGGGGTTTCCAAATGCAGATAATCCGCTTGGGATGCGGACACTTGCATGACGGGAACAGGGCGGCCCCATGGGGATGGGCAGCCACCTGCCAGGGCAGCCCTGCACCAGGGGCAGTCCAGAGCAGGCACTTGGGTAGGGTCTCACTGCTACCTGGGGTGTCTGAGCTGTGCAATAGTGACAGTTCCTTGGGAATAAAGCAGCAGACAGGGATTAGAGAGGCCACATGTTATCTGTGGCTCCAGCCCCATCCCCAGGGCCAAGCAACTGAAGGAACAGGGCTACACTGAGGGTTGGGAGGCAGAGACCCCCAAGACTCAGCTGCCACCTGCCCAAGGACTGGCCTGAAAGTCTTCTCTGCCCTCCCAGGTGCTGGGTAGGATCTTCCCACAGCACCACATGCTGAGCTGCAGAGCACATGCCACTGCTGCCCAAGCCAAGAGTCATCCCACTCCCTGCTTCCAGTGCTCAGAACACAACAGTCAAATATTGCATCACACTCAGATTAATACACAGCAGAGCCAAACAGTGGTGGCTTCCACTGCCACATGTGCCAGAGGTCAGACCCAGAGCTCCAGCATAGTGTGATCTCCAAGAAAAACACCACCTCCCAGCCATTTCAGGACAACACAACCTGCCTGCTTCCCTACAGGTATCCCATCCTGGCTCAGAATGCAGTGTTTGGCTGTGGTAGCACCAGCATCAAGGGCTCTGCTCACCCTGACAGGGGTGAAGGGCCCTGGCCCTGGTGCAGCCGCTAGACTGGGCTGACCTGTGGCAGCACAGTTTGTGGCAGGAGCTGCTGGGACTGAGCGGTTACTGTGGCAACCTGAGCTCTGCAAGGGAGAGCAGGGATGCAGGGAGAGAGCAGGGATGCATAGGGATGTGCAGGGATGTCAGGATGCACCTGCATGGGGTGGGGGCCAAGTGCAGCCCCAGTGCGTGCGTTCTTGATGCCCCCAGCCAGCCCTGGCACTAGGGTGGGCATGAGATGATTGTGTCCTTGGTCCCAGCTGGGCTGTGGGTGCTGCAGGCCCCCCTCCCATGCCTCCTCAGGTGCAGAGATACTCACTGAGCTGGTGAGGGGTTCTGGTGCCCTCTGCAGACCCAGTAGGGCTCTTGCCTGTCCTGGATGTTTCAGTAGCAGAAACTGGGTGTTCTTTCCTAGCTGGAGGAACTATGGAGGAAGCAAAGTCTTTGCCCAAGCAATGGCACTGCTTGGCTGCTGAAGCCAAGTGTTTGCTGGGTTGTTCCCAGCCGTATCCAAGTGACTGGAAGCAGAGGTTTCCTGTGGAAATTCCCCCTTGGACAAAATGTCATTTCCATTTTTTGCTAGAGTAGATTATCCCCTCCTACTGGCACTAGGCACCAGCAGGCTGAGCCTGTGCCAGTGACAAGCTTCTCTGGTGCCCCCACTTCCCCCTGCCCATGGCTCCAAGTCGTGTGCTGCCCATGGTCTGGCCAGGTTCTGGCAGGGTCTGTGCTGCTGCCCTGTCCCCTCGGCTGCTGGCCTCACTCTTCACAGGCTGACTCTTGCACCAGGACCAGGGCTGGAACCCCGCAGGGCCCATCCAGACTGGTTCTCCAGTGGGACCTTTGTGGGAAAACGTGGATCTGTGACTAATGTGGGGATTCATCTGTTTCACATTAGCTGGGCTGAATTATCACAATAGGGTTTTGTGGTCTCAACACAGACCTGGGAGTGCGAGGGATGCAAAGCAGGGATAGGATGGGGCTGGGCTCTCCCCTGAGACATCCTGCTTCCCAGTAAGTAGGAGGGGATGGAGCCGAGGCTGTGTCCTGCCCGCAGGTGACGTGGTTGGGTGTTTGTGCTTTGCCCAAGCCCTGCACCCTGCACATCCCGGGAGCAGCAGGGAGGATTGCAGAGGAGCCTCGCATACAGGATGTGCCCGGAGGGCAGTAGCCAAAAGCGTCAGGACCTCTCCAGAGCCGTCTAAATAAATGTTTCCACTCCTGAGAAATAATTAAGACCCTTGAGATGCCACTTGTAGAGGAAGGCTGTTCTGCCTGCACTCTTTGCGCTCCTGCTCCAAACACAGAGGCAATTTTCTCGGAAATCCATTACGAAGCTCCAGGCTCCCTCTGTCCCCGGAATGCACGGCGTCATTCGGCATCCTGCTGAGCTCATGCGAGGTGACCATGCGTCCGGCTGTGGCTCAGCGTGGGTAACGCTCAGCTTCTCAGAGGCTTCCCGAGACTTTCTGAGGACCAAAGAGAGCCAGGGCAGAGCTAGAGCCACTACAGGGCATCGCTGGGGTAGAGCTGGGGCAGTTCCAGGGCAGATCCAGGGGCAGCCTCTCCAAGGATCACTGCTGCAGTCACTGTTCCTCTGTTCTTTTCCTCTGGAAAGGAAGATTTTCTCCTGGTAACATCCCCACCAGCCAGCTTGGAGTTTTCCTTGGGACCTGGTGAAAACAAATTGTGATTGGATTGGATTTTATTGGAGTCCATTTGCCCTCTCAGCATGGAGCATTCTCCACTTTTCTCTCCCATCACTTATTTATTTTTCCTTTTTTCCCCCTTCATACCAGAAAGGGAAGGGAGAAAGGAGGGAAGTGAGAGAGAACGAAGGGTGTTTGTATACATCTTCCAGCTCTCCCAAGCACATGCGGCTGTGCAGGTCTCTGGCACAGGGAACACTATGTCCCCAGGATCCTCTAGATACCCCTGGATCTGTGGTGCCCAGACAGAGCCCCAGCAGCCATTGTGTGTGACCTTGATTCTCTGGCCTGAGCAGCCAGTGCCCGCCTGGCTGACTGTGCCAATGGGTTATGTGGGCCAGGGATTGTGAAAGCCGTGTGTCCGTGTGATGCAACTCACCAGAGCAAGAGTGTCCCAGCCAAGCAGAGTGGGCAGGCACCAGGGCCCTGCGCTGCGTTCTCTGTTCCTTCTCTTTTGTCTCATTGAATATAGACAGTGTGGGAGCTACCGGCTTCACATTGGGTGCCTGTCCCTGCTTGCCAGGGTCCCAGCTCACCTCTTTGTGAGGTCTGGAGTGCCCCAGGAGTGCTGGGAACTGCAGCCAGGGCTCTGCTGGCAGCAGCTCAGCAGCGATGTGTCAGCCTCCGTGTGTGAGATTCTCCTGAGCTGGTGAGCACAGGCAGCAAAACATTTGGTGGGAGCTGGAGGCTGTTCGGGCTGGAGTCGCTCATTCAGTCATTCACCAGGGCTGCTCCAGGCACAGAGTGGGGCTGGCAAGTTGGAAAGCACCGTTTTGTGGCTGATGTGTGCATGGAGTAGGTGCTGGGCTGGTGCCTGCCCAGCCCACAGGTATTTATCTCTTGGAAATGTGGAGCTGGATGAGGCAGCAAGGAACCTGAGCTGGAGCCGGACGACTTTAGTGTAAGAGCAACAGATGAAAGCAGTAGAGAGGTGGGAACTTGGGGCTGTGCTCTGACACAGACGCCAAATGATTTGCAATTGCTGGTGCATCAATTGTCTGAAAGCGATCCTGTTCCGGCGCTGGCACAAGGAGAGACGAGCCCCTCCTTCCTGGATTCCCACGGGGGAAGGGTCACCTGTGCTTCTACCAGCCCAGAGCAGGGGAGGGACCTGCGTTTGCTGAATTTCCCTCTGGAGTTTTTTCCAGGCTACAGAAGATGAGCTGGTAACGAAAGTGAAAGCCCGGGAGATCCCATGCGGCGGGTGCAAGCGCTGGGGCAGAACGAGCACACCCAGTATTGCTTCCTGCTGCCGCCTCTGCCCATCACCGCACAGCAGCCGCACCCCGGGGTGCCCATCACCTGGGGCACCTCATGCCCTGGGGTGCTACTGCTGCCAGGAGGAGTCTGCTGTGGGTGGCAGCTATGCAAGAGCTCCTCAGGACAGCTTTCTTATGGCCACTATCAACTTTCCTCATTTGAGCAACTGCAGAGGAGCTGGCAGTGCTTTGGATCTCCTCACAGCTTGCAGGGGACGTGGCAGCTTGGAAGAAGGGGATGCAGTGTCTTGTCCCATCAGATGCCCAAGGCTATGGCAGCACCGGGAACCTTGGTTGTGCATGTGGCTGCAGTGTCAGCCCAGGCCTGCGGTGAGAACAAGCATGGTACAGCCACGGTTGTTTCACGCAGAGGGCCTGGTGTCAGCACATGGCAGCCCTGCAGCCACATCTGTGGCCACCTGGTACTGATTTGGTCGTTCCTGCTCCCAGCATGAAGGCTTGGTGCTGCTTTGGGCTTCCCCGGTACTTACTGCCAAATTCTGGTGCTGGTTTGTGCCCTGCCAGAGCTGCTGGTGTTGAAGCCTGAAGCTGCTTTGGATTCTGCCCATACCTGGTGCTAGTGCCACTACTCACTTATGGCACCCTGTGCCATTACCTGGTGTTGGTACTGGTGGCGTTAACCTCTGCTGGTGCCTGGTACCGTCATCCAGTGCCACTGCCTGATGCCATTATCCCGTGCCCGGTACCGGTACTGTTACCCGGTCTCGATGCCCGGTGCCGGCAATCAGTGCCATTACCTTCTGCTGTTGCCCAGTGGCTGGTACCGCTCCCGTTACCCGGTGCCGTTCCCGGTGCTGGCGGGGGCAGGCGGGGGCGGAGCCGTGGGGGGGCGGNGTGGGGCCGCTCCGAGGGGGCGGTGGGTACGTCCCGGGCCCGTCCTGGTGCGGCGGCGCATCCCGGGGCGGGGGCGCTCCAACCCCGGCAGAACGGGGCCGGTTTTCGCACGCGGGCCCCGCCGGAGCGGCGGCCGTGGAGGGCGGCTCCGAGTCCCGGTCCCGGGCCGAGGGGAGGATCCAGGACAGCGCGAGGCGTCCCGTGCAGTGCCGGAGGGGTCCCGCCGCGGGCAGCAGACCGAACCGGGATGGCGGGAGTGCGAGCCCCGTTGCTGTCGGTGGGACACGCGGCTCCGCGCCGCGGGGTGGGTGGAATCGTTCCCCGGCGGCAGCGGCGGCGGCAGCGGCGACACCACCGGGACCGCAGCGCCCGGTGGCCTTTCACCCAGCTCGGGCGCGGCTGGTGACTGCGAGCCCGCGGGAGCCGCGGCCACCTGTCCGGCGGGTTACGGAGCTGTCAGGGCTCCGTGCCCGGCCAGCCCCGGGCTCGTGCCAGGCCGGCCCCGGGCAGCTCCTGCCGCGCGGCTCCGGGGCTCCGGTGCTCAGCTCGGACCGGCACTGCTGAGCGCGCCCTGAGCTGCGGTGGCACCGCCGGTGGGCCGGGGCCGTTGGCTCGTTCGATTCTCGATGTGCCGTGCTGGGCACCCCGTGGCACAGGGCCGGGGACAGGCGGTGACCTGCAGCAGTTTGATGACAGTGTCGGGCGCGTTGTGGAGGGAGACAGGGCTGGGCTCAGGATAGCTCCGCGTGGTTTGCCCATAGCAGGGGCATGGCATACGATGTCCCTGTGGTGCGGGGTGCTTGGTCAGAGCAGGACATTCTTGACTGTGGGCTGGCTCACTGTGCTGGCTGCCTGCAGTGCTCATGCCTGTGCCCAGAGCAGTGTGAGCCCCAGCAGTGCCATGCAAGGGGGCACTTAGTGCAGGCACAATGAGGTGCTCCACAGAGCCTGACTACTGCCAAGGGCACCAGGAACCATCTCTCCCCTCCAGGTCCTGACTTCTGGCCCAGGTCCTTATGCTCCTGAAGCCATCAGGATTGCAGCCTGACCTCATGTGGTTCTAAGGTGCTGGATATGAGGATGGAGACTGTCTCCCTGGGGTTTATAACTGTTCCTGGGGAGCTGCTCATCCCTGGGGTTGGAGAGGGCTGTGCTGTGCCCTGCTGTGCTGTGGGTGCAGCATGAGGAGGAGGAGGAGCTCTGGTGTGGGGTGAGAGGTGCCAACAGCCTGTGTGCACGGACATGGAAGAGCTGGGCTGGGAACAGGGCGTGACGGGTGGCTGTCACCCACTCTGTGCTTTGTGGCACTTTGACAGTGCCCTACTTTGGGGATGTTGGGCCCCTACAGTTGTCACTAGAGCCACCTCATCGGGTCTGCTGCACCTGCCTTGTGCCAAGGCCAGTGCTTTGGGGCAGGATTAGGGATGCTCTCACCGTACAGGGAGCTGCAGTTGGGGATGCTTAGCACAGGGCACACAGAGCCTCTGGAGGGACCTTCCCCTCTTGCTGCAGGGGAAGTGCTGACTCCAAAGTGACTGTGAAGGCTTTGCCATGGGGTTTCCCAGCTCTCTCTCGAGTGATAGCAAAACCCAGATACCCTGCTTGCAAAAAATCCCTGCTCCCTGCACTCCTCTATGTCGTGGGTGGTGAGTGGCGACTGTGTTGGGCCGAGTACAGTGAAGCGGCCCCATCAGCTGGGAAATTACTTTCTAGTTTGCAAGGAATGACTGTAAGCTAGGCTGCGCTCGACAGGCTTCACGGCAGCCCTGGAGAGCCGACGGGAGCCCAGGCACAGTGGGACGGCAGGCGGGATGAATGGGACCTCCCTGCCATCAGCATTCCCCGGGTACCTGCGCTGGAGGCTGCATTCCTCTGCCTGCCCGTCTGCGGTGACTCCCCAGTGTCCCACACACTGTGAGTGCTGCTCTCGAAGCAGCCACTGCAGGGAAGCCAGGGCATGGCTAGGGTTAGGGTTAGGGTCCCCACCTTGCCAGGACAGGTCAGCACTCAGCTCTGTGACCATGCAGGCAGCTCCAGCCTGGGAGGCTGTGCTGGCTCTGGGGCTCCGGCACGCTCCAGGAGAAGTAGCCTCGACAGCTGTAATGTTTCTGTGGCATGCCTTTCCTTTCATGGGGTGTCTATTTTGCAACCCCCAAGTGTTTTGATCCCGGGAGGAAGGGGGCGGGGGTGTTTACCCTGGCACCGCATGGCTGGTGCAGGGATCCAAGTGGTGCTGGGCATGCCTGAATTTCACATGCAGCAACAGTTCTAGCAACATCTGCTGGCTGATAAAAGGTAGGCTGCTGCACGCCACTGCTCCTGCCGCGTTGGGAAACGTCGAGGGGGAGGCACACTGTGAACACGGCTTCCTGGCCGATAGGGCTGAGCTGACTTGCTGATAAAGCAGAATCCACCCATCTGGCTGCACCAGAGGGGCCAGGAAGACGGGCTAGTCACAGCCGCTTCATGCCCAGTGCTTCCCTGAGTGCTGGGTCCTGCTTCCCTCTGTATCAGGAACGATGTTCTGCCAGGCTGGGACAGCCACAGTGGCATAGCCGAACCACAGCACAGTCACAACCCGTTCCCGGTTCAAACAGTCACTGGTGAGTTTTGCAATCTCCACTTTCTGTGTAACTTTGTGTTATGAGTTGGTTTATAGCACAGCTCTGCTGGGGAGGGAACTGGGGAAAAGGCTGGTGCTGGAGAGCCACTGCCTCAAGGAGCCAGAGCAGTGTCGACCCAGCCCTGCTCACCGTGTGCGGGGTGCTCATTCTGTCTGGCCTCTCATCCCTATCATTCAATGGCCATGCAAAACCTTTAGCAGAGGAGGAGGCTGCTCTTGCTTTCGGTTCTGAGCCTTGCACCAGCTGGAACCTCTGTAAAATGATCTTTGTCCTCCCTGGTGTGAACACCCGACCCTGCAGCTGTTGGGCTGTGGACCCAGGGGTGCATCTTCTCTGGCTCTGCTTGTGGAGATGCAGCGGTGAGGCTTACAGTGCAGCTCAGATGCTGGGGCTCTGCTGCTGTTACAGGGGCTGGAAAGCCCATCCCAGGGCCAGGAAAGCCAAAACCCACCTGGAAATATGTGTGTTGACTGGGAAATTTGTTGCATAAACCACTGGTGTTTTGGTTGTTTTATTCTGTCTGACTAGCCCCCCCTCCTGTCAGCATCCCTGGATGTCTGTGTATCCCCTCTTCCAAAGGCAAGGCTTTATTCCTCTCCAACCTGCTCCGCTGACTTGGTGCAAGAGCATCTCTGTGTGTGGAGCTGCTGCAGCTGCTGGGGATGAACTCTGGGAGTGCAGTGGGAGGATGCAGGAGCTCTGGCTTTGGTGTCCCTCTGTCTCTCTCTGCTCGCCAGACATCCAAAAACCTGTGCCTTGACGGCTGGGCTGGCCCTGCAGGACAGCCATGCTAGGGGTGAGGAGCTCCTGCACCATGTCCCCAGCCCCAAGGAGAGCTGGGGCACAGCATCGATCTGAGGGGATGGATGCAGCCAGAGCAATGCCATTGGTGCCTGTGCTGCCCACATCTTCCCCAGCCCACCTGGGTCCTGCCCAGCAAATCCAGTCTGGCTGTGGCTGGATTAGTGCCATTGTGTGCGCTCACTGGAGCATGGCAGAGAAAATGAAATTGTGTCTCCAGACCCCAATCGGGACTAATTCGATGCTGAAATGAGCTTAATCCTCAGGTCCTTTGCCCAGCCTGTCCCTCCTGGGCTGGCGCAGGTCTGAGCGGGGATTAGCACTGAGCCAGGGGCTGTGATGGATTTGGCCTTGGTGCAGCAGGCTGGCACAGAACCTGTGGGACCCCAGGGCTGTGCCCTCAGCTTGGCGTTACAGGGACTTGGGGTTGGTCATTGT
This sequence comes from Rhabdornis inornatus, assembly GCA_013397075.1. Taxonomy (NCBI): domain Eukaryota; kingdom Metazoa; phylum Chordata; class Aves; order Passeriformes; family Rhabdornithidae; genus Rhabdornis; species Rhabdornis inornatus. Next base: position 547,643 of record VWZS01004572.1, read on the forward strand.
TAGCATGGAGGGAAAATCCCTTCCTTGAGTGTCCTGGCACAGGGCAGCTGCACATCCCTGCCCGGGCAAGGGCCGGAGTCTGCCCAAGCTGGGATGCTGTGAGTGGTCAGTGGCTTTGTGCCTGCCCTGGGATTCCCCCACCAAGCCAGGGGAAGCTCCAGAACCTTGAGCTGGCAACTCCCTGCTGTGCCAGCCCCAAAGCTAGTTAATTCGGCTGCTTGGCTGCAGGGAGCCAGAAGTAATTAAAGCTCTGCCCAGCCTCTCTAATCCTGTCTGGGGGTTTATGGTGGGGGCAGCACCAGTGCTGGCAGGGACTGGGCTCCTCACAGCGAATGTCCTGCAGGAGCCACACTGGACTTGTGCCCATGGGGCTGGTTGGGCACTGGGCTCTGCTGATGTGGCTGCACCATGCATCCTGCCCACCAGTGCTGGTCCTGCTACATGGTCAGTGTCTGAAGGAATCCCACTGGTGCCAGGGCAGCGCCTGTATCTGGCTGTGGCTGCTCCAGGGTGGCTCTTGATGCACTGAGGTTTTCTCGAGGTTCCAGCCATTGGATTCAAGGGATTTTGCTGGGTATTTTGGTGGTTTTGGTTTGACGCAGGTTTCTGCGCCTCTGTGATTGGAAGAAATCTGAAGTGAGGAGAAAAACCTTTCCCAAGGGTGGCAAGTGCTGGCAGGCAGAGAGCCTGGCCTGTGGCGTGAGATGAGCTGTCAGCAGCCCCAGCATTGATGCCTCTGGCACCAGTCCCAGCTGGGGCATCTCTGCCTGTGTGGGGCTGGTGTTCCCTCTGGTCATGCATGCGGTTTCCTTGCTCCTGTAGGGATGTGAATTCTCTGCTTTTGGCTCCCAGACTTGCTGGGACACCTGGACAGTCCTTGTGCTACTAGTTCCAGCTCTGCCTGCTGGCTGTGGGGCCTGTCACCTCTGCTTTTGGGGGGCACGTTTGATTACTAGAGCCAGCCATGCCTCTTTCATGACTATCATGGTACCTGGCCCCAGATGTTTCCAGTGTGGGCTGAGTGGTTCGGCTGCCTCCTCCCCTGTGCCACCAGAGCAAAGCCATCAGCTGCTGCCACTTTCTGTGGGAGACAAACAAACCCCATCAAAGCACGGAGCTTCTAGAAGGAGCTCACGCCTGTGCTGGTGGGCGCTGCCGCCTCCCAGCCAGAGCTGGAAACCACAGGCCGGTGTAAAACACGCCAGCAGCCCTTGGCCCTCTGTGCCAGCTCCAAAGTGTGCCGGTGCCACAGCTCTGAGCAGGGCTGGGGGCTGCTCACCGGCACACGGCTGTTCCCACTGCAGGCTCTGCCCCAGCCGTGTGCTGGGGGCTGTGAGTGAAGCTGGGGGTGCAGGTGAGTGGGTCCCATCTCCCCCCATGCCGAACTCCTGCGTGGGTCCCTGGGGCCCCATCCCTGGCTGTCAGCCAGCCATGGGGGCTCAGTGGCACTGTCCTGCTGAGGACAGAGGCTGTGTCTGCTCTGGCACCGGGGAGGTGCGAGGGGCCGAGGGGGACAGCGCGCCGGACCCGCTGCCCGGCCGCAGGCAGCCTTGGCAGAAGTGGCTGCCAGCACTCGGGGGCAGGCTGTCCCGCGCAGGCACCTGACATTTTGGAAGGAAATAGCTGCTCTCTGCTCCTTCCTGTAGTGCGCAGCCAGCGAAACGGCTGCCCGGGAGCCCGGCCGTGCCGGCTGTGCCCGCCCAGAGCCGCAGCCGCGCTGTCCTGGGGCCGGACTGTGAGCGGCGCGGGGGCAGAGCGGGGACTGAGCGGGAGCAGAGCGCGGTGAGTGCGGCTGCGGGACGGGGCGCTCCACACCAGGCTCCAGCGGGGCCCTGGGCTGAGCTGGGGCGGACACGGGGCCGCTGTGGGCGGTGGGGTGGGTCTATGCTGGGGTAACCGGAGCCCTTGGCTGTGCCGAGCAGCCCGGCTGTCACCTCCACCGTGCCCGGGGCCCGTCTGGGGGCCGGATCTTGCCCTGAAGGGACTCTGGCCACCTTGGAGGGCTGCAGGAACCTTCCTGCCGGGCCTGCCGAGGGCAGGGGCAGCGCTGGCTGGGGCAGCAGCGGAACCCCTCGGCGGCACCGCCGTAGGGTGCAGGGTCCGGCCCTGCGGCCACCAGGGAGGCCGGCTCTGACCTGGAAGCGATCGCGGGCTCCCGGAGGTGCCGGGAAACCACGTGTCCGTGTTTACTGCGGCGGGCGCAGGGCCGCTCCGGCGGAGCCCAGCGCCGCGCCCCTGCCCCGGCAGCACCGCTCCGGAGAGCCCCGGGCTGCGGCGCCACCGGGCGAAGGGCAGTGCTGGAGCGGCTGAGGGACTGCGTGGGTCGAGAGAGCGGGGCGGGGGGTTACAGCCAGAGCCCTTTGCTGTGCTCCCCCCAGGCCTTTGCCTGGCCCTTGGTCCCTTCACGGCATGGGTTTAGGCAAGAGGCTGCTGTCGGGGGCTGTGCCAGCACCAGGGCAAGGGTGTCCTGCTCACGAGGAGGTGTTCGGGCTGGCTCTGTGCAGGGAGCGTCCCGCAGCAGATTGCAGTGAGCATCCCATGCAGAGCGTGCTCCGGCCCCGGGGTAGCTGCTGCCTGTGTTTGGATTTTTCCGTGCCCATGGTATATGGGAAGCTGCTACTGCCGGCCTCATCCTGTGAGGCATTTCCCTCCTTTTATGTGCCCACGGATGTTCTCTGGCTCTCCTGCGGCTTGGGATTTGCTGCTGCCTACTGCCACTGTGCCTGCGACCCTCCCCCAGTGTGGTCACGTCACGTCAGTTGCACCCAGCCCCAGCAGAGCTGCCACCTTTCCCATCTTCCCTTCTCCTCACTGCTGCCTCTGGCCTTCTGAGTGCCCTTTTAGAGTGGGTTTTTCCTGTTTTGCGTTGGGTTTGGCAGTGCTTCCCCATCAGCAGTGGGCAGTGAGGCTGTAAGAGACAGAAATGATGACTGCTGGCATCTCCCTCTCTCTGCCCGGTCCCTCCCCACAGCTCTGGGGTCTGTGTCCTCAGCAATGGTCCTACCCCAGGCAGCTCCTGCCTCTGCTGCTTCACAGGCAGTAAGTCTGGTGAGAGCGTCGCTGTGGCTTGTTGAGTGCTGCTGGTTAACCAAGCTGCAGTGACGGGTGGGTTCCAGCTCGCTGCCAGCGAGTAAATGCAAAGTAGCTTAAACCACTACAATTATCTGCCTCTTGCAGTTGTTGGAGTGCGCATGGGGCCGGTGGCTGCTGTGCATGGCTGACCCATGGCAGTGCTTGAGGCTGCAGTGGCCCTGCTGGGGCTGGTGGGCTGGAGGTGGCACTGGGGTGGGTGAATATCCCTGGAAATGAAGGTGAATCCATCCCTCGGCTCTCATCCCTCAGGCAGCTGGTGGTGCCACCGAGGAGAGTGATGCTGGAAAGTGGAAAGGCATGAAAGGCATAGTCCAAGCCGGGTGCAGGAGGCAGGGCTGCCTGGAAAGGCTGGCAGTGGCAGCTCCGGTGGTGCTGCAGCTTATGCTGAAACAGAGTTGCTGCCCCAGCAATGCTGAGTCTCAGGGTCGAAAATCTGCCCATGGCACAGGGCACCGGTTGCTTGTGCTGGAATGGTTAGGGTACTCTGCAGCCCGTGGGGAGGTTTGGTTTTTCCACAGGTGAGACAAAAATGAGATTAATTTCCCCCAGAGATTGCATGTCCTGCTGCATTGACAATATCTGTGGAGGTTGTGCTCAAGCCTGGTGCCAATGGTGTTTTGGGGCACACACCAGATGAGCTCTGTCACCGTCAGCCACTGCACGGCCCCTTGTAGAGGCAGGTGTGACACTGGTGCTCCTGCTCCCAGGCTGGCACTGGCCAAATGCGGTGCCTGCCAGCTCACCACAGAGCAGCCAGAGACTCGTTGCTTAACAACATGCTGGAGTGGAGTAGGAAGTGTTTTGTCACTGTGAGATGGGAAGAGATCACCATTTTATCAACAGTGTCTGTTTGCTCTGTGTCTGTGCAGATGTCCCCACAGTACTGGGGACTTCGGTCGCTTTGTGGTGCAGTGGCACTGGCATGGCTGTAATTGGCTCTGCCCCTTATCAAGTGTCCGCAATTTCCAACAGCAGAATGTCCTGCTGTTGGCCATCCCACCTTCTCTTTCCTCCTTGCCAGCGTTTTTCTGCTTCCCCAGGCCCCTCCTCACCAGCAGCATTTCCAGCTTGGTGATTTCTGTGAATGTGGAAATGTTCCTCCCTTTTTATAGGGGAAAAATTCATTTTTAGCCAGCTCTGGGTTATTGTTCCTCTTCCTGTTCAGGGGCGGGCGTGCCTGGCTTGGGGGCTCTGGCTGTGGCTGCTCTGCTTGGACCTGCTGCCCCTGTCCCCCAGCATGTGCCCCCTGACAGTGCCAGCTCTTTTGGTGCCCTGTGAGCCACTTGGTATTCCTGAGGCCAAATGAAATGCTTTGGGGAGAGGGGGAAGCACAGCCCTCACTGGCTCAGTCCCTCTGCCTGTCACCAGCCAGTGCAGTGATCAGGTCCTGGCCTTGGGGCACATCCAAGGCCTTGCACCTCTGCCTATCCCCTCTTTGTGGTGCCAAATCCCAGTTGGTTTGGGTGTGAGTGTATCTAAATGCTGTTTACTGCTGCCTCCTCACTCAAGGGGGCCTTGAGCCCCACAGCCCCTCCTATGTCACTGTCACCCTCACACACTCAACTGCAGGTTGTCTCCAGCCCCTCGAGCCACAGGTGACTCAGGGGACACACTGGATTTTAGTAGAGGTGCTGTCACCACCATCTCATCCCTGCCTGCCTCTGGGAGAGCCAAGGCTGTGTGGTGGATGGAATCCCTGCATGAATCCAGAGCTTCCCCAAAACTGCTTTGGGGAGATCCATGTGTCTCCACCAGGACATGAGGCACACAGTGGCCCTGGCACTGGGGACTTGTCAGGGACAGTGGTGCCACGTGGGCTCTTGGGGTTGGGACTGCTCCTGCCTGCTGGCGCTGCCAGGGTGTGGGCAGGAGCGGGGTGAGCACGGGGGGGCCTCTGCTCTGCGTCACCCTGGATTTCTGGCCAGCCCTTCCTCCCCCTGGCCTGTTTCCTCATTTGCGTGGCCAGCGATGGCTGCGATCCCGTGGTGCAGTGAGGGGAAATGAGAACCATGTGGAGAGGCCATGCAGAGGCACATCCCTGGCCCTGGGCACCCCCAGGGCTGTTCCTAGAAGAGAGGGGGTGACTCAGAGCCAGGGTCCCCTGCCCCCGCATGCCCTTTCTTTCAGCAACTGGAGACAGCGCTGGCAGCACCAGGGGCTCCGGACACTCCTGCAGAGAGCGTGGGGACAGCTGGGGCCAGACCCCTTGTGGCACAGTGCCTGCCTGTGTCCTGCTGGTGCCCTGACAGCACATCTCCCACAGGTGCTGAACCATGGCGGTGTGGATCCAGGCCCAGCAGCTCCAGGGAGAAGCCCTGCGGCAGATGCAGGCGCTCTATGGGCAGCACTTCCCCATCGAGGTGCGGCACTACCTGTCGCAGTGGATTGAGAGCCAGGCATGGTAGGTCAGGGTGTTCCCTTCCCGGGGGTGCTGGGCTTGGCAGCGACTGCCCCAGGGTACAGGTGGGTGCTCCCCACCACCAGGCTGCCCTGACACCGCTCTGCTCCACACGCAGGGACTCCGTCGACCTCGACAACCCCCAGGAGAATGTGAAGGCAACACAGCTTCTGGAGGGGCTGATCCAGGAGCTGCAGAAGAAGGCAGACCACCAAGTGGGTGAGGACGGCTTCCTGCTGAAGATCAAGCTGGGGCACTACGCCACACAGCTGCAGGCGAGTGGGGGGCTGTGGGCAGGGGTGCAAGGCCAGGGGGGTCCCTGCCCTGTGCCTGGCTCAGGCAGTGCTCTCCCCACAGAACACGTATGACCGATGCCCCATGGAGCTGGTGCGCTGCATCCGGCACATCCTGTACCACGAGCAGCGGCTGGTGCGGGAGGCGAACAATGTGAGTGTGAGCTGGGAGGGGTGAGGGAGAGGGTTCCACAGGGCTGAGGGGATGCTCAGGGGCTCTTCCCCATGGCGATGGGAGCAGCCCTGAGGCAGGGAATGGGGAGGGTCCTCTCACTGTGCTGAGCACACCCTGTGCCCTGTGCAGAGCCCTTCTCCGTCTGGCTCCCTGGTGGACGCCATGTCCCAGAAGCACCTGCAGATCAACCAGACCTTCGAGGAGCTGCGGCTCATCACGCAGGACTCGGAGAATGAGCTCAAAAAACTGCAGCAGACACAGGAATACTTCATCATCCAGTACCAGGAGAACATGCGACTCCAAGGTGGGTGGGGGGCCGAGGGACATGGGCCTGGGATGCTGGCACAGCCAGCCCTAACACCATGCCCTGTCCCCCAGCCCAGTTCTCCCAGCTCTCCCAGCTGGGCCCCCAGGAGCGCATGTCACGGGAGACGACGCTGCAGCAGAAAAAGGCATCGCTGGAGGCCTGGCTGCACCGCGAGGCCCAGACACTACAGCAGTACCGTGTGGTGAGTGATGCTGCCTGGTTCCCTGTGATGCTGTTGTCTGCTCCCCATGATGCCCTGTGACACTGTCCCTACACCTCTGATGTTGTCCCACCTCACAGGACCTGGCTGAGAAGCACCAGAAGACGCTGCAGCTGCTGCGCAAGCAGCAAACAACCATCCTGGATGATGAGCTGATCCAGTGGAAGCGTCGGCAGCAGCTGGCAGGGAATGGGGGCCCACCTGAAGGCACCTTGGATGTGCTGCAGACCTGGTGAGTGCCTGGTGGGGTGGGATGGGGCAGGGTGCTGAGCCCCAGTGTGTGCTGAGCCCTGCTTCCCCCAGGTGTGAGAAGCTGGCAGAGATCATCTGGCAGAACCGGCAGCAGATCCGCCGTGCTGAGCACCTGTGCCAGCAGTTGCCGATCCCAGGCCCAGTGGAGGAGATGCTGTCAGAGCTGAATGGCACCATCACTGACATAATCTCTGCCCTGGTCACCAGGTACAAGTTGGGCTCAGATGGGTGGGGGGCCAGGTTGGCCCTGCTGCCTTCCCGGCCCCCCTGATCCCCCTACTCCCCAGCACCTTCATCATCGAGAAGCAGCCCCCCCAAGTGCTGAAGACACAGACCAAGTTTGCAGCCACCGTGCGGCTCCTGGTGGGGGGGAAGCTGAATGTGCACATGAACCCCCCCCAAGTGAAGGCTACCATCATCAGCGAGCAGCAAGCCAAGGCCCTGCTGAAGAATGAGAGCACCCGCAAGTAATGCCAGGGGCTGGGGGTGTGTGGGTGGGGCTGCCAAGGCAGTGGTGGGGGGGAAGGACTGCACTTTGCACAGCTCCAGTCCTGGTGGTCCCCTGACTCCCTGCATTCCCGTGGCAGTGAGAGCAGTGGGGAGATCCTTAACAACTGCTGTGTGATGGAGTATCACCAGGCCACTGGGACACTCAGCGCCCACTTCCGCAACATGGTGAGTGCCCCTGGTTCCCTGTCCTGTCCCGCTGTGTCCCTCTGTGTTCACCCCAGTGTCCCCATTTGTTCCTCCATGCTCACCGCTTGTGTCCCTGCAGTCCCTGAAGCGGATCAAGCGCTCAGATCGCCGTGGGGCTGAGTCAGTGACAGAGGAGAAATTCACCATCCTCTTTGAGTCACAGTTCAGTGTCGGTGGGAATGAGCTGGTCTTCCAGGTGAAGGTAAAGCCGCTATGTCCCTTCTGCTGGCCCTAGGCAAGCCATGGGCACTATGCCCACAGGAGTGGGGCTGGGCTGGGGCTGCATGGGTGCCTATGGGTGAGGCTCCCTTGCCCCACAGCCCATTCTGGTCTCCTTCCTCTCGGCAGACACTGTCCTTGCCTGTGGTGGTGATTGTGCATGGGAGCCAGGACAACAACGCCACGGCCACTGTGCTTTGGGACAATGCTTTTGCTGAGCCCGTGAGTGCTATGGGGCAGGACAGGCCCCATCTGCCCTGAGTGGGTGTGGGAGTAGGGCTCAGCCTCCTGGTGGGACATGCCTGGAGGCATCAGGCAGAGCTGGTGCTGACCATGCTCTCTGCCCCCAGGGCCGCGTGCCCTTTGCTGTGCCCGACAAGGTGCAGTGGCCACAGCTCTGTGAGGCGCTCAACATGAAGTTCAAGGCAGAGGTGCAGAGCAGCCGTGGGCTGACCAAGGAGAACCTGGTGTTCCTGGCACAAAAGCTCTTCAACAGCACCAGCTCCCACCTGGAAGACTACAGCAGCACCACAGTGTCCTGGTCCCAGTTCAACCGGGTAAATGGCCTGGGCTCTGTCCAGAGCCCCCCAGTGCTTGTGCTTGTGGGGCTGGATGGGGGCATACCCACCTGGGGGTCCCTGAGTCTCTGCTGCTGCGCCCAGTGTCTGTGCTGGGTAACAGAGGCTCAGAGGCTGGTGACAAGAGTGCTCATTTTCTGGGGATTTCAACAGGAAAACCTGCCTGGGAGGAATTACACCTTCTGGCAGTGGTTTGATGGGGTCATGGAGGTGTTGAAGAAGCATTTGAAGCCGCACTGGAATGACGGGTAAGAGCCGCCCTGCCCTGTGCTGCCTGGCCCGAGCCCCAAGCCCTGACGCCCTACTCTGCCTAGGGCCATCCTGGGCTTCGTCAACAAGCAGCAGGCGCACGACCTGCTCATCAACAAGCCCGACGGGACCTTCCTTCTGCGCTTCAGCGACTCGGAGATCGGTGGCATCACCATTGCCTGGAAGTTTGACTCCTGTGAGTGTGTGCCAGGCACTGGCATCCCTGGACCGAGTATCCCTGGCCCCAGCCAGGGCATCTCATGCCCATGGGGTGCTGGCACTGCCACAGCAGGCATGCTGGAGCCATCCTCAGGAAAAAGGCGAGCACCAGAGCCCCCAGAATGCCTTGGCTGTCCTATGGGGAGCGATGCTGCCCTCGCTCACTGCAGCTGTGGCTGTGTCAGGCCTGAACACTGGCAGCAGCAGGGAGGAGGGACCAGGCTGAACCCTGCAACCCACCCCTGGGGACTGATGTCGTCTGTACAAAATCCAGTTACTCAGTGGTGCTCCCCAGTGCAGGGGTTGTCGGGGTGGCCTGGCCCCATGCAGGAATCTGTTGCTGTTTGCAAGAGCATTCTTTGGAGGGTCACATGGCTGAGAAGCACCACAGAACCCCACAGAGCCCCATGGTTGGGGAACCAGCCCCCCACATGTCAGGATGAGGCCAGACCTGCCTTGGCTTCGCTGTGCCTCCTACCTTATCCCATTTTCTGGTGACTTGTGCTTTATCCTCAGTTGTTGCTGGGGGAGGGATGCAATGTAGGATGTGCTGTTTGCTGCTTGATGTGACCTCGCAGCCCATGTCCAGAGCATGGCCGGGAGCTGCTGCAAGCTCTGGGAGTCACCGTGATCTTCACGCTTGTCTTGCAGCTGAGAGGATGTTCTGGAACCTGATGCCTTTCACCACCAGGGACTTCTCCATCCGCTCCTTGGCTGACCGCCTTGGGGATCTCAGTTACCTCATCTACGTGTTCCCCGACCGGCCCAAGGACGAGGTGTTCTCCAAGTACTACACGCCGGTTCTCTGTGAGTCCACGCCAGGTAGCGCTGTCCCTCCACCCCACGTGTCCCCTCCCTTGTGCATCCAGCCAGGATGGAGCTGGTGTTCTCAGCAGCCCCCCGCCCTAGGGCCACACGGGCCCCACAGGGCTTCTGCATCTGGCCACGTGTGAGCTCCCAGCACTGCCTGGGGTTGTGGCATGTGCTGGAGCTTGGGGCCTCAATGCTGCCTCTTTCACTCTAGCTAAAGCTGTGGATGGATACGTGAAGCCGCAGATCAAGCAAGTGGTGCCAGAGTAAGTGTGACCCCGAAGGTAGATCCTGGGCAGTGGTTGCCATGGGTTCCCAGCCCTGAATTGGCTGGGTTGGGTGGCAGCCCAAGGCACTGAGGAGCTCAGGTCCACCACCAATGGCCACATTAGTGCTGAGCCTTGTGAGACATCTTGGCAACTTCACCTGTGGGGCACCCATCCTGTCCTGTGCCAGTGCTCATGAGACCCATCCCCACAGGTTTGTCAATGCATCAGGAGATTCTGCCCCTGGAGGGGCCACCTACATGGACCAGGCACCCTCTCCTGCCGTCTGCTCCCAGCCTCATTACAACATGTACACCCAGAAGTAAGTATCACACCCCTATCCCTGTGCTGCTGCAGCTGGTCCTCCCCTCACCGCCTGCCTCTCACAGCCCCGACCCTGTGCTGGACCCCGAGGGTGATTTTGACCTGGAAGACACGATGGATGTGGCAAGGCACGTGGAGGAGCTGCTGCGGCGCCCTGTGGACAGTCAGTGGATCCCCCACGCCCAGTCGTGACAGGCAGGCGCCTGGTCCCTTGCCCCTGGCCCCGGCGCTGCGGGGACTGTGCTGTGTTCGTGTCTCTGTGCCAGGGGACAGCGGGTGGGCCCTGCCCCCAGGATTTGCTCTGTGCCCCGAAACACAGGCTGGCGTCCAGCTCTTTGGTGTTTATGCCCTTGTATAAACAGCAGCGGATTTGTCGCATGGTTTTCCTGTATGTTCCTTTTAAGAGGCCCAGCTTCGGCTTTCCGCTTCTGCCAGCACTGGCCCTGCAGCCCCCATCCCCCCGCGGGGCTGCCAGGGCAGGGGCCGCCAGCCCGGCCTCAGGTTCGCTTTCGCAGTCGTCACTAAGAATGTACATGTCGCCTTCTTGTTCTCCCCCGCGGCTCCGTTCCCAGGGGTGCATGAGGGCAGAGGGCAGAGGAGGGGCTCTGCCAGGGCTCCCCTAGCCTGTGCTGGTGCTCTGCTCCCTAGTGGCAGGGTCCCTGGATCTCATCTTCTCCTCTGCCCCCAAGGGTGCAGGAGCCCCTCCAGTGTCCTCTCTGGAGCCGGTGCAGCACGACGGTGGCAGGGTGCAAGGGCACCCAGCGAGGGCAGTCAGGTGGGCAGGGGGTTTGGGGAAGCGAGGCCCTCTGCCCCCTCTGCCTCTCCCCTTGCCTGGGCGGGAAACTCTGGGGTCCTGGCCATGTTATTTTTCTATCACAGAGTAAATAAAGCACGGAATATTTTTGTAACACAAAAGCTCTGGGTGCCACGTGTGTCTTGGGACAGAGGAGGGTCCCTCTGGGTAGCTCCTCATCTCGGGTGCTCCAGATGGATGCCGGGGCTGGTGTTTGGGGTTCCTATCCCCGAGGGCAGGGTCGTTGGGCCTCCGTTGGCACGAGCTGGGCGGATCCGGGGGGGCTCTGTCCGGGCGGGAGGCTGCCCTGGGGAGCAGGGGCTGGGCTGAGGCCGTTTTACCGGACAAAAAGCAAGGTAAACCTGATCAATTGCCCTGTTTTTCCCGAGAAGAAGCTTGTTCTTGATGGAGGGGTAGAGGGCGCTGGTACTCGGGGCTCAATTGCTGTTGAATTCCCCGCGGAGCGGGGGGCTTCGGGTGTCCTGTGTAAAGCCGAAAATGAAAATAAAAGTAAAGCGGGGAGGGGGGGCGGCGCCGGGCGCGTTAATTCTCCGTCATTTCTGCCGGAGGCGGAATAGCCGGGTGGGCCAGTGGGGGCCCGGGACCGGGTCCCTGCCCTGGGGCGGTGTCCGCATTCCGCGATGCTGCCGGCGGTGGAGGTCGCGGCGGTGGTGGCCGTGGTCGTGGTCGTGGCCGTGGCTGTGGCCACGGGCGTCCCTGCTTTGCGGCACCGCCTGGTTCGTTCCGCGCTGCGCCGCGCCGGGGGCCGGTACCGGCGGCGTCTGGAGGCTCTGGGCAGCGACGTGCGGCTGAGCCAGGAGCGGCGGCTGCGGCGCCTGCTGGGCACCGGCACCGGGACGGCCGGCGGTGAGCGCGGGGCTGCGGGAAGCGGGGCAGGAAGGGCTCGGTCCCATGGTTGCCCTTCTCAGCTTGTGCCTCTCCCGGCAGGCTCGGAAGAGTTCCAGGAGCAGCATCCCTTGGGGCAGCCCTGTCGGGACGAAGCGCCGGGGGATTCGGCTCCCCCGCTGCGTCTCTGGGCTCTGCTCCCCGGCTGCTGGGACTCCGACCCTCGGTTGCAGGTACGAGGAGCGGCGGGCGGGGTGGGCGCGGATCCCTGCAGGGTGTGCCCTCCTGACCCTCCCCTCCCCCGCAGGGGTCCGTACTCTACCTGGATACCCTCGGCGCCGCCTTTCCACGGGCACTGGCCCGCCGGGGCACGGCCCTGCTGCACTGGACCCCTGGCGGTCCCTGTGCCCCGGCGGGTTGGCCGCTGCCCACCCTGTACTGCACCCCGGCCGCAGCGGGCACCCTGCCCTCGCGGGCCGCTGCGCTTCGGGTGCAGCTGCTCTTTGCCCTGCGGCAGCGTGCGCTGCATGTGCTGGAGGCCGGACTGGCAGCCGAGCTGCACGACGCGCTGGTGGCCCTGCGCACTGAATGGCCCCAACTGGCCCAGGAGCTGTCGCTGGGCAGGCTGAGCCCCCAGCCCGGGCTGCCCGAGGGGGTGCGGGACCAACTGCAGGCACTGCTGACCCCTGATGCTGCCCGGGCAGCCGAGCTCCGTGCTGAGTGTGCCCGTGGCTTCGAGGGCATCCTGCTGCGTCTGTGGCCACAGCTGGAGGTGGTGGTGGTGAAGACGGTGCATGGTGCAGAGCGGCTCTACTGCAACTCCCTCCTCCAGGCTGACTGCCAGGGGCTGCCCTTCTACTGCCCTTTCTACCAGGCAGCAGGAGGTGAGTGTCCCCCACGCTGGTGTGTCCCCATGTTGCCCTGGGTGCCCACAGGGAACTGCTGCCATATGGCAGCACAGGTCTCCCTGCCACAGTAGATGCTGGTGTATCTCTGTCCTGCATTCCCTTCCTGCAACCTGAAAACAGCTCAGTCCTGGCACCAGCAAAATTCTACCCCTTGGAGAGGGGTGAGGCTTCTGTGGGCAAGGATGAGGGGGTCTGGGGAGCTCACATTGGCACATGCTGCCTCTACCCAGCCCTGCTTGGTGTAAACCTTTGGCCAGCGGAGCCAGCACCCCGATTCCTGCTGTGCCCTGACTGGGCTTTCTGCGAGTTCCTGCCCTGCCTAGCCAACAAGGAGCCGCGGACAGTGCTGCTGGATGAGCTCTGGGAGGGACGCGAGTATGGGCTGGTTGTGACAGCTCAGCCAGGAGAGTACAGGTGCCTCCTCCCTGCTGTGTAGTCCTGGGGGGCTGCCTGCCCCAGCCCCATGCGCCCATCTCTCCTTTACACTCTCCCTGCCCATGCAGGTGCCGTACTGGGGAGGTGCTGAAGGTGACTGGCTTCCACAAGCTGTGTCCCGTGGTGGAACCTGTGCGCAGGTGAGGACACCCCTGTCCCTCACCTTAGGGACCTGAGCTCATATACTGTCAGGGTCTTAACAGGAGGGTACTGGTGACCCACCCTGTGTCCCTGCACTGCAGGGAGAGCCAGACGCTGAGCGTGCGAGGTGAGAGCATCCCTGAGGAGCAGTTCTGCCAGAGCCTGTGCCGCACCCTGGGGATGTGGCCAGGCGCTCGCCTGATTGACTATGTCTGTGTGGAGAGCAGCCTGCTGGGTGAGTTCCCCTGAGCCGTCCAAGTCTCCCCAAAAGTGTAGCTGGCACTGCATGGGCTCTGCAGCCCTCCTGTGTCCAGAGGGCTGGGGGCAGCTCTAACATACTCATGGTACTGCTCCAGGTGACTTTTCAGGGCTCTGTGCCCCCCACTACGAGGTGTTCATGGAGCTGCAGGGCCTGCGGGACCTGTCAGAGGGGCAGCGCTACAAGGTGAGCAGGACCTGGGCTCTGCTCTGGGTCTGTGTGAGGTGGCTGAAGGACACTGGTATGGCAGTGTGGGAGCAGCACAGGCAGCTGCCCTCTCTTTGCAGCTGGACCAATGTCTCCAGGAGGATTTCCCCATCTACAAATCCTTCCGCTTCAAGGGCAGCATTGGGCCCCTGCGCCTGCACCTGGTGAGGCCTGGGACCTTTGCCTGGCTGCGGGAAGCACTGGGCTCCCCCAAGCCCATGCCCAGGGTCCTGCACGAAGAGCAGCTGCTGCGGCTCATCCAGGGATCAGTCATCTCCTAGGACAGCCTAGGGGTCCCGCAGCCCTTCCACCCTGGGGTTTGCTTGGTGTGCTCCCTCTGAGGAGGGGCCGTGTCCCTGGGGCGGGAGGGTGTGGGGACAAGGGTGCCCAGCCCCAAGGTTTTGGCTGAGTGGAGCAAATGGAGACAGTGAGCTTGACCGTGATCCGTGGTGGCAACAGGCACCACTCAGTGCTGCCATGGGGATGGAGAAAGAGCTTGGGAGCGTCATGGGGCAGTGGGATCCTGCAGCTGCAGGACCCCCTCACTCAGGCAGCACCTCCAGCCATAGTGGAGTGGGTTTTTGTGCCTTTCCCAAGTGACACACTGTGCACCATAGCCCATGGCTGAGGCAGAGGGCTCAATGGAAACCTCTGCAGGAGCAAGAGGAGCAGAAAAGCCGTGGCTCATCACTGAGCACTGGGGCCCTGTGGCATTTTGTCCCCTGGCAGGGACACTGTGGGCAGGGCTCAGGTGGCTGGTGGTGGCAGGTGCCACAGAGCAGCTGAGCTTCAGTGCACGTCCACTGGTTTAAGAATAAGCTCCAGTGAGGGCTGCTTTTAATGTTTTAAAAACCAAATGCAAAATAAAGGAGGATTATCTTTTTAAAATAAATAAAGGACTGCACTCTGGGATTGATTTTTTAGACTATTATTTTTAATCTTCATTAAAGAGATTGCTCAAGCAATCTGACTGCTCTGGGGGCTGAGGAGTTGCTGCTGTTCTCGGGGGTCATGGGGAAGGGGAGGCCATGAATATTTAACCAGCTGAGCAGCCTCTGGGCTCTGGGGGCACCAGGCTCTTTGTGCCTTTGAGGCACATGTGTACCAACGGGAGGGACTGGTCATTTCCTCTCCTGCTCATTAAGGGTTATTTCAAGGGCTGGCAAGGGCATGTGGGGCACCTGCTGTGCCGCAGCTGCTGCTGGTGGGCAGCCGGGCCGTGGGCAGGAGATGATGTCTTGAACAAGGCTCACACAAAGCAAAGCATCCCCAGGCACAGCCGAAACCCCCGCCAGGGATAAACCTGGCTGAGGCCTACTCCCCATCCCTGCTGGAAAAAAACTGGAGCAAAATTTCTGCTCCAGGTCGGGCAGGGAGAAGTTTTGCCTTGGACTGGGAGCATCCTGCAACAAAAGCATTGAGCCACCAGCCTGGCAGAGCGGTGTGGGGCCAGGGCTGCACTGGGCATCTCTGCTGGCACTGCCCTGCCCGGGCACCACCCCGGTGGGAGGGGAGGTTGGTGGGGTGGAACCCGCTGGGCAGGGCCAGGCTGCTGAATGCCCGGCTGGGTTTGGATGCCAGGCTGCAGGTTGCAAGGTCGATTTCGGTGCCCGGCTGCAGGGTGCATTTCGTTTGGGTGCAGGCTTATTTGTGCTGCTGGTACCAAGGCTAGAGGGTGCGGGTGCCCGGCTGAAGGGTGCCAGGGTGGATTTGCACCAGGCTGCAGGGTGCGGGCTCGGCCGGAGCCCCACTGGGATGGAGCGGCTGCCGGGCGCGGGCGCTGCGGTGCTGGGCGGAGACCGGGGATGCCCCGGCGGTGGAAGGTCCCGGTGCCCGGTGCTCGTTGCCCGTCCGCGCGCCCCGCCGCTGCAGCCCAGGGCGAGGGGACCGCGCCGTCCCCATCCTCATCCCCATC
>VWZS01004572.1:563261-584994 GCA_013397075.1 Rhabdornis inornatus
GGTGCCGAGCCGTGTACCCTCGCCGAGCCCCGCGTCCCCCCGCATCGGCTCTCGGTTCCCCCTGTGCCCGTCGAGCGGCTCCGAGGAGCTGCAGAGCAGCCGCATCCCCGGGCGACCGAGGTTCTCCACCTGCCCGCGGTGCTGGTCACGCCGGCACTGACACGGCGTGTCCGCGCCCTGCCCGGACCCAGAGTCCCCAAGTGCAAAATCTAGCCCGGCCCGGCTCTGTGGAGTGTCCGTGGGTCGCCCTGTCAAGTGTCATGGCCAGGCTGCAGCATCACCCGGTCCTGCTCAGGACACCCCTGAGAAAATGCCCGCTCCCGCCCCTCGAGCAGCTTCTGCTCTCCCGTGCTCTCTCCTGACAAGCACTGAGCCTTGGGCCTGGCCTGACCAGCTTGCAGTCTGCTCGCAACACCTGGTGTCGGTGTTGCCGGGCCGTGGTGGGGCCGGGCTCCAGGGAGCGTCTCGGGGGTCTCCCACCTGGGTGGGCAGCGGATCACACGTGTGCTTTCCTAAATGAACCCCCCTGATTGTGCTGATGCTAGCTGTACTCGCTGACACAATAGGTCACGTCCGCCCGGGACTCTCCTCCCTGCTCCCGGCAGCCTATTTTAAGCTGGGATTGCTCCGGTGCTATTAATACCCCGTGAGGGGGCTGTTTCCGTGGTGCCCCAGCCCCGCTCTTCTGTCCCCAGGATCCAGTTTTCTGGAGAGCGGTGTCAGGACCCTCGAGTCCCTGCCCGCACCCGCCTGGGCTCTCGCTGCGAACTGTTGCGGGGGCGGCCGGGCTGTGCCCACGCGGTGACGGCACGGAGACCTGCCGGTGCTCCCGTGCAACCAGAGGCTGGTGCCAGTGCGCCGTCTGTGCCCGGTTTCCCTGGGGACCTTGCCGGGGTCTTCTGCTCCCCCCGGGACTGACCAGCATCTTTCCTTGCCCAGGGACCATCCGTGGGCACCGCGGGATGGGAGTGGTGAACCTCTCGCTTGCGCCCGGGCGGGCACATCCCTTGTCACCACCTGCGTCACCACGGGATTTGGCCTCACGTGAAGGTCGGGTGGCCCAGGGCCAGCGCTGGCGGGGGAGGGCACTGGCCCGGGGGGAGGTCAGACCCGGACAGTGCTGATCTGTTGTGCATCTCCGGGTCCATCTGGGGGCTTAGCGGCAGTGGAGGCACATGTGGAAAGAGCTGCCGGCTCTGTTATTTTTTTGAGATTTTCAGAAAAGGCTGGAGGAGTGAATATGAAAGTGCGACTCACTAGCTATGTGGAGGTATGGGGTCCTGGGGCAGCGGGGTCCAGAGCTGTCCCCTGCAGTGTCCCTGTTCCCTGGCTGGAGGACCTGCTCCATTCTTTCTTCCCAGGCTGAAAGTGGAGGGGGGCTGGCTGTCCCGTGGGCTGGGAGGGTGCTGCAGAGGGACATAGGGGTATTGGATCTGTTCTTCCCTGCTGCAGGAGGTGTCCCTTCCCCAGCATTTTGCCGTTCTGTCCCCTGAGCCCCCTTCCCATCGTGTGCCAGCCCCAGGAGCTGTGTGGTGCCTCTGCTGGGATCTGACTCCACGGCCCCTCACCGGGGAGTGGCAGCTGGTGCCGCGGGGAGTGGATGTGTCAGTCGCTCTCTTCTTGGCAGGGAACAAACGACGGTAGAAAAGCCCTGACTGTGCCTGGTCTCCCCCTGCCTCAGCTCCGGGGTTGCTGCCTGCCCTCACCCCTTCCCACACTTTCCAGCCTGGGATAAGGGTAGTGGGGAGACCAAGGACCTGAGGAATTCAGCTGCAGACGAGTCACTTCACGGCCAGGATGGAGGATAAAGGGAAGGGAGGGACGACTGATGGGCCCTTCTCCATCCCGTGCTTTGAGAGTGGGTTACATGGCCGGTAACGTTGGCCGTCACGTGGAGGCTGAGATTAGGGCATCAGCACTCACCAGGGCACTAATGCAGGAGATAATTGGCTGAAGAGGTGCTTAACACATGCTGCAGAGCTGGGCAGGGCAAGCAACTGGGCTGGAACGTGCCCTCCGTGCGAGCCCACGCTCACCGCTGGCATCGTGGTCGGCATCGGCATCGTGGTCTGTGCTTTGCTCTGTGGAGCCCTGCCTACTCCCTGCCAGCTCGATGGCACAGTGAGCACAGTGAGCGGGATCCCTGCTCCGGCCGGAGCTCTGCCCTCCGTCTGGAGGTGTTCCATGCTGTCGTGGCCATGAGCGCCATCTCCTCCCGGTTCCTCTGCTGCCTTACTCGTCACCTGCCTGCGCTGCTCCTGCCGCACGTCGCCCAGCATTTTGTGGGCTGTCCCCCGGGTTGAAGAGCACCTGGAACAGTCTGTGAGGGGGCTGCCAGGGAGCAGAGGCTCTTCCCTGCCAGTCCCCAGGCCGCACTGAGGAGCGTAGGGCAGCTGCAGACTGGGAGGGAGACTCCTCGCATCCCTTGCTCGCTGCTTGCCCGTGCAGAGGGAGAAGCAGAGCCTGTGTGCTGCAGGGCGCTCTTGGATCTGTGCCACATATCTGCACCCCAAAGTGCTGCAGCGGGCACTCACTTCCCTATCTAGGCCTGGGAGGGTGGGGGTCTGCAGGGAGGGCGTTCGGGCTGAGCCGGTGTGGCCGGGGGACCGGCGGGGCTGGTGCTGGTGGGTTGTATGGGGTGTATCTGTGCCTGCAGCGGGCACAGCTGGAAGCAGGTCCCTGGCGTTGGGTGCAGGCAGGCCCCCCGCCCGTGTTTCCTTTCCGGATGGATTTCCTGTTTTCAGCTGTGGGGCCCGGTGCGGAGCCGCGGGGTGGGTGCGCCGGGCGGGGAGCGGGTCTGCAGGGAAGCGGGGGGGTCCTGCCGGGGGCAGGAGCTGCGGCCCCTCCCCGATTCCCATCGCCCCGCGGCGAGCTGGGGGCTGGGGCTGCCTGGCAGTGGGGCGCTCAGATTGCAGCATGCAGAAAGCATCCGGCGTCGAGTCCTTCCCCGCAGGGCTGGCCAGTGGCGTGACCTGCCGCTGAGCGCCTGCCGACCCGGGATGGCTGGCACCGAGGCAGGGTATTGGAACTTGGCCAGCTCCCTGGAGCAATCTGGCAGCTAGAGGATGCAAACAGCCACCACATCCGAGCTCCAGGGTAGTAGGATATGCCTGGTTCTAACATGGGGCTGAGGGCTGGTGCTGGTTCCTCCTTCCCTGGGCCGTTGTGTCCCGGGCATCCCTGGAAGATTCCTCATTCCCTGGAGAAACCGTACATCCATTTGTGGGACTTATCCCGAATGCCCTTGGCTGTGGCTGCCTGACCCCGTGGGGCAGATCCCGACCCTCCAGGATCAGGCACAGATCAGGGATGTGCTTGCCTGCACAGCTCTGTGCAGGAGCTGTGGAAACCCTCAGGGCACTGGAGGGGAGCAACCCCTCACCTCCAACCTGGGCAGCTGAGCAGAACCCGCCTCTGACAGACACCACCAGATTAGAGGTGACTCACCATAATCTTGAAGAAGTGGATTAAATCTCCTCCTACTGTGCTACTTAATGAAATCCATCCCATAATATACTCCTGGCCTTGATGTTCCCCTGCCCCTGCGAGCCCCGTGGCAGCTGGGTCCCTGCTCCCTGTAATGAGGCAGTACAGAGTGTGGGGCAAGAGGTCTGGCAGCAAACAGCCCATGCTCTCATGACCCTGTGCTCTGTAGGACAGAGCCGTGGCCATGGTTGTCCCCAGGATGTGGCACTGGCAGAGGCTGTCCTTCTCTGCTCCTCACAGAAGAGTGGGGGGTCTGTCTTAGGCTCCCTAGGAGCAGCTCTGCTCATGAATCACATGCCGGGTGTCTCTTTTCCTCTGGTGTCCCCAGGCCAAGGAGACAGGGGCTGTGCTGGGCTGCTGGCGCATGGCTGTGCCTGTGAGGGTGAGCAAGCAGTGGGGAAGGATCCAGCTCAGGGCCAGGAGCAGGAAGGAAGGAAGGAAAGCAGAGTTAAAATAAGCCAGGCAGTGAGCTGTGAGGGAAGCCAGGGCTCGAGCTGGCTCCCAGCCCCCAGGAGAGGGGCAGACTGGCGTGGACTGGCCTTAGCATGGTGCTGGGGCACCCTGGGGCACCCTGGGGCAGTGCTATGCATTGCTTTGGGCTGGGGCAGGGGAAGCATGGGGCAGGAGGATGCTGGGGACTGGTGGGGCGTGTGCTGCCTGGCTGTCCCTGATGGCTCTGCCTCTTTCCCACCCTGGCAGGATGGCTCCCGGCAGCGGCCACCACAGAAGAAGAAGACAGTGTCCTTCAGCTCCATGCCCAATGACCGCAAGATCAACAGCACAGCTGCCTGCATCTCCCTCATGATGGAGGGCTGTGAGCTGAAGAAGGTGCGCTCCAACTCCCGTATGTACAGCCGCTTCTTCGTGCTGGATGCCGACATGCGCTCTGTGCGCTGGGAGCCTTCCAAGAAGGACTCTGAGAAGGCCAAGATTGAGATCAAATTGGTCAAAGAGGTGCGTGTGGGCAAGAAGACGCCTGTCCTGCGCAGCAATGGCCTCTCTGACCAGTTCCCGGACGAGTGTGCCTTCTCCATCATCTATGGAGACAACTACGAGTCCCTGGACCTGGTGGCCAGCTCAGCAGATGTGGTGAGTGCCTGGGTGATGGGGCTGCGCTATCTGGTGTCCTATGGAAAGCACAGCCCTGAGGCACCTGGGACTGGCCACCCCAGCCTCCGGACGTCCTGGATCTCCTCTGTCTTCGACCTTGCTGACCTGGAGAAGTCTGGCCGCATCCCTGTGTCCCGGGCTGTGCAGTTGATCAAAGCACTCAACCCTGGCATGAAGACCTCCACCATCGAGCTGAAGTTCAAGGAACTGCAGAAGGCCAGTGAACGTCCTGGCATGGAGGTGGCCTGTGACCTCTTCGTGGAGGCGTACTGCGAGCTCTGCACCCGCCCTGAGATCTTTTTCTTGCTGGTCCAGTTCTCCAGCAACAAGGAATACCTGGGTGTGAAGGACCTGCTGATGTTCCTGGAGGTGGAGCAGGGCATGGAGGGGGTGACAGAGGAGAAGTGCTTGGAGATCGTCAGCAAGTATGAACCCTCCAAGGAGGGCAGGGAGAAAGGCTACCTGGCCATCGATGGCTTCACGCGTTACCTGCTCTCTGCTGACTGCTCCATCTTTGACCCGCAGCACCGCAAGGTCTGCCAGGACATGGCGCAGCCCCTCTCCCACTACTACATCAGCTCTGCCCACAGCGCCTGCCTGCTGGAGGACAACTTCTGGGGCCGCTCAGACATCAGTGGCTACATCAGTGCCCTGGGCCTGGGCTGCCGCAGCATTGAGCTGGTGCTGTGGGACGGCCCTGAGGGTGAGCCCGTGGTCTACACCAGCCCCTCAGCTGCCTCCTGTGTGCCCTTCCGTGCCGTGGTGGGCCTGATTGACCAGCACGCCTTCACTGCCTCTGCCTACCCCCTCATCCTCTGCCTGGTGGTGCGCTGCTCAGCCCCCCAGCAGCGACTCGCTGCCCAGTGCCTACGCAAGACGCTGGGGGAGAAGCTGTACCTGGAGCCCCCCAACCCCATGGCATCCTACCTGCCCTCCCCGGAGGAGCTCAAGGGCCGCATCCTCATCAAGGGCAAGAAGCTGCCGCCCACCTGCGAGGACAGCGAGGGGGAGGTGTCAGACGAGGAGGAAGGCTGGGAGCTGGCGCGGCGACTGGGCCAGGAGGACCGGGAGGCACCGGAGGGAGGTGGCCTGCGGCGGGTGCGCCTCAGCCGTGAGCTCTCAGAGCTGGTGAGCCTCTGCCAGGCAGTCCCCTTCCAGGACTTTGAGAGCTCGAGACGTGGGCAACGCTACTGGGAGATGTGCTCCTTCAGCGAGGTGGAGGCGGGACGCTTCGCCAACGAGTGCCCAGCTGAGCTGGTCAGCTACAACAAGAGGTTCCTCTCCCGCGTCTACCCCAGCCCCATGCGCATTGATGCCAGCAACATGAACCCCCAGGATTTCTGGAAGTGCGGCTGCCAGATGGTGGCTATGAACTACCAGACACCAGGGCTCATGATGGACCTGAATGCGGGCTGGTTCCGGCAGAATGGAGCCTGTGGCTACGTCCTCCGTCCAGCCATCATGCGGGAGGAGGTCTCCTACTTCAGTGCCAACGCCAAGGACTCCCTGCCCGGGGTGCCTGCCCAGCTCCTACACCTCAAGGTCATCAGCGGGCAGAACCTGCCCAAGCCCAAGGGCTCAGGGGCCAAGGGGGAGGTTGTGGAGCCCTATGTCTGTGCTGAAATCCATGGCATTCCGGCCGACTGCGCTGAGCACCGCACCAAGACAGCCCTGCAGAGCGGGGACAACCCCATCTTTGACGAGAGCCTGGAGTTCCAGATCAACCTGCCAGAGCTGGCCGTCCTGCGCTTCGTTGTGCTGGACGATGACTATATCGGGGACGAGTTCATTGCCCAGTACACCATCCCCTTTGAGTGCCTGCAGCCTGGCTACCGCCATGTCCCCCTCCAGTCGCTGGCTGGGGAGCCCCTGCCCCATGCCACCCTCTTTGTGCACGTGGCCATCACTGACCGCCGTGGTGGGGGCAAAGGGCACCGCCGGGGGCTGGCAGGGCGCCGGGGCCGCCGAGTGCGGGAGTACACTTCCACCAAGGCCACTGGCATCAAAGCCATCGATGAAGTCTTCCGGACGGCCACCCAGCCGCTGCGGGAGGCCACTGACCTGCGGGAGAATGTACAGGTACGGGCCCTGCAGAGGCACCAGTTTCTGCAGGGGAGGATGGGGCTGGACTGAGAGTGGTGGGGAGCCAGGCTGTTCCCCTTTTCCTGGGGAATGTGAGGGAGGAGCCTTACCTGGAGCAGAGACCTGTGG
This sequence comes from Rhabdornis inornatus, assembly GCA_013397075.1. Lineage (NCBI taxonomy): Eukaryota > Metazoa > Chordata > Aves > Passeriformes > Rhabdornithidae > Rhabdornis > Rhabdornis inornatus. Next base: position 570,069 of record VWZS01004572.1, read on the forward strand.
GAAATGGGGGTGTTCGTGTGTTGGGGGGCTCCTGGGGGTCCTCCCAGCTGAACTCCTGACACTGGACACTGATCTCTGCAGAATGCGTTGGTCTCCTTCAAGGAGCTGTGTGGGCTGACACCCGCTGCCAATATGAAGCAGTGTATCCTGACAGTGTCCACATGGCTGCTGCACAGTGACAGCGCACCCAGCGTCACCCTCAACCTGGCGGAGAAGTACCCCCCCATGGAGGCCCAGGGCCCCATCCCTGACCTGCTGCGCAAGGTCCTCACTGCCTACGAGACGGTAAGTGCCGTCCTGCCGGGGCTTGGCTCCTTGGGGAGGCTCTCTGGGATCAGTGGCACTGGGACCAGCACCCAGTGGTGGTGCAGGTTTTATGGGATGAACCTGGGCAGTTTTTGTGGGATGGATCAGAAGGTCCGAGGATGGGGAGCCCTGAACTCACTGTACCTATCCTGGGGCAGGGGAAGGTGAGCAGCAAGGGGGCTGCTTTAGGGCTGCCCAGGGAGGAGCCTTGCTAAGGCACAGGCTTGCTCAGATCTGTCTGACCCTCAGACACTGCAGCCCCTACCCTGTGCCTGCACTGCCTGTCCCCTGCTGTGGTCCCACCAGGTGGGAGAAATCCCATTAATAGACACAGCCAGAGCTGCTTCCTTCTTTTGTGTTGAAGGGAACCTGGCCATTGGCCAAGTGCTGGTCACACCATACCCGGCTGTGTGTGGTGAGGTGGGAAGGGCACTGTGCTGGTGCAGGGGGCAACCCCTGATGAACCCTGTCTCCTCATCCACTTGGCCAGCGGGCACAGGGCCAGGGCTGCCCAGCTTCTCATGCTGCCCCTCTCCCTAGATGATCCAGACTAGCCGGACGCTGATTGAGTCTGCCGACGCCGTGTACGGGAAGCTCATCCAGGCACAGCAAGCAGGTGGGTCCTGGAGGCAGCCCCAGCTCTGCTGTGGCTCTGGCTGTGGACCCAGGCATGTCCTGGGGTGCTGGGGCTCAGGGCTTCCTGCACTGGGGCAGGGTGTGGGTGGGTGGGCTGCAGAGCTGTGTGGTAGGGAGCAAGCAGAGTGGGGGAGGCTGATGAGGAAGCGGGGAAGAGTCATTAGCTGTCAAATGCCAGAACATAATTAGTGCCAGAAATAACAGGCTGGGGCTGACGGCAGAAATGGCAACTGAGTGTTAAGACTTCCCAAACACATGGCAGAACCCACACAGGCAGGTGCTGCTGCTGCCTGCCCTGGTCCTCCCTGCAGGTGCCCCCACTCTGGCAGCTGCCTGGACCTCTGGCCCCACTCCAGGCACCAATGGCTGCGTGGCCCCTCTGTTGGCTGGGACCCCACAGGGAGAACCCCACCAGTTCCAGGGGCTTCTCTCTGTGGGGCTGGGAGAGTGTCAAGAGCTGGAGGGGCTGGGGAAGAAGGAGGAGGCCCTGTTCTGCTGTCCCCGCCATGCCAGCCTTTCTGCCAGCAGCCGTGTTTGTTCCCTGCCTACACGGCAGACGGAAATCTCCCCAAGCTCTTGGCTCAGCTCTGCCACTGCTGCGAGCGCTGGGGGAATGCAGCAGTGGGGCACAAGCTGCAGGGCACAGATTGGTGCTGTGCCCTCCTGGACTGCTCTGGCTGCTGCACTGGAGTGCTGCAGAGCAGAGTGATCCTGGGGTATGCAGCCGCTCGGGGGGGGTGGTAGGCAGCGATTTGGCAGCTGCAGCCCCCACCCCTGTGCCCTGGCGCTGCCTGTCCCTGCTCTCACCCTGGCCATGCTGTGGAGAAGCCCCTGTGGTGCCGGCATAGCCAGTACCCGGCTGGCAGGAGCTGGGGGTCCGGGGAGCTGCACTGGGGGCGCGGGGCTGTGGGCGTTGGTGATTGGCAGCGCGAGGGCGACTGAGCTGTGTGGGAGCTCTCGCGTGGGCCCAGAGCCGGTGCTGCGTCAGGAGGGGTAAATATAGCACCCACTCACGGGGATGTCACGTGGGGCACAGTGACGGGTCCTGCGCTCCCATGGGGGGGCCTGGTGGCCCTGCTCTGACTCCCCCCCAGATGAGCCGTGGAGTGCAAGGGTTGTGCCTCTGCCCAAGGTCTTCACTGCCCTTCCAGACCTCATGGTCTCTGGGTCCAGAATGGCCACAGGCTGCAGCTGACCATGGTGCTGGGATGTTGGGAGTTCTGTTGGCCCATCATTTGAGGCATGGAGGATTCTTGAGGCTGCTGGGGCAGTGGGGAGCCCACCCAGCCTGCAACCCCACGGTGTGCAAAGGGTGTCCCTGTGGTTTGATCCCTGTTGGTCGTGGGTGGTGGCTGTCCCTGTGCCAACATCTCTGCACCCACTGAGCACCTCTCCCGTCAATGCAGGGATGGATTTCCACAAGGAGCTGCACCGCATCGAGACCAAGGAAGGGCTGCGGGGCCGCAAGCTGCAGAAGGCGCTGGAGAGCTTCGCCTGGAACATCACTGTCCTCAAGGTGAGGGGCAAGGGCTGCGAGGACACGCCTGCCCTGCCCTGCCCCCTCACCCTCCTGCCTCCACCCTAACACATCCCCCGGCCTCTCCTCCCCGCAGGGCCAAGCTGACCTCCTCAAGCATGCCAAGGCAGAGGCACTGGACAACCTGTGGCAGATCCACAATGCGGGACAGTCCTGCGGCATTGGCAGGAACGGATCAGCCTCGCCAGAGCCGTCTCGGCTGCAAGCCCCGCTGGAGCCCATCCCTGAGACAGATGGAGGTGGAGACACAGCGTCCTGCTGACCCCGGTCTGGGGCTCGGGGCCCGGACTGAGCACCCCTGGCCACAGGGGCCAGGAGCAGGGAGCCCCAGCCTGCCTGGAGAATGTGTGTGAGGCTGGGTGCCTGTGGTCCTGCCATGCTGAGGGTCTTGCACCAGAATTCAGTGGAGAGGTTGGGGAGAAATGTCCCTGCTCTCTCTTGCCCTGCCAAGCTCCAAGGGGACTCATCCATCCCTTCCATCTACTTCTGGAGCCAGTACTCTTCCAAGAGGCCAGTGGGGATGCTGATACCCCAGTGCCCATATGCATGTACCCCCAGTCTGCTGTGCCAGATGCCACTTGGAAAAGCAGCCCCAGGTCTGGGCTCCTGCCCACCCTCTCCAGGGCTGCAAGTTTGGCCTTCACTAGCCCTGGGGAATACCTGGCTGGCAAGAAGGATCCTGGCTGGTCCTGTCACCTCCATAGCATCCCTGAGTCCCCACTATACAGAGGGGCTGGGAGGCTCTCTGGTGCAGCAGATGTGGGGCCAGAGTGTCCCTGAATAGCAGACGTGGCTTCTGGCATCAGGGAAATGTTTGGGTTCATCCCCCAGGGCAAGGGAGTTCAGCACAAGCAAAGGCTGGAGGTGATCTGGGGTCGGGCTGGGGCTGTGGAGTGTTATAAAGAGTACAAGACCCTCCCTGGTGCCCTGTGGCTCCCTCTGTTCCAGGCACAGGACCAGGATGGGACGGTGTCACCAAAGGGGATGGAGAGTGGCACTAGGTACAGTGTCCTTGTGGCACTATCCGTCCCTGGCAGCAGCCAAGCGCAGAGTGACGGCTCCCCACGTCAGTCAGGGAGCTACAGAGCTGCTGGCACCCCTTTGTTCGGGGGGTTAATTAGCCTAATAGGGCTCTGAGCAGCGGCCCCGTGCACTGCGCTGCTGTCGGAGCCGGCCAACGCTACCCTTCAGCCTCTTTGTGCCAGCCCAGCAGCTCAGCCCATGGGCAATTATTGCCTCATTAGTGCCAGGCGCCCAGTCCAGTGAGTACCCTCACAATGGGGAGCTGCAAATGAGGGGAAAGGCCTGGATGGTCTCCGGGCTACCGGCCACAGCGCTCCCACGTCTCCCAGAGACCAGTTGCCCCCACTGCCCCTGCGGTATTTTTGGCAGCACTATTGTGCTGGGCCCTATAAAGTGGCAGTGGCAGTGCGGGGTGCTGCGCTGTCGGCTGCCCGATGGGACATGCCCCAGAGCTGCTCAGCCACCTGAAGAGCCCAGGAAGGATGGAGGTGCCCAACACCAAGGTGGGGCTGGGGTACTGCAGCCCCTGGGGACAAGAGGACAGCGATGGGTGGGAGGTCAGAATGTAGGGCTGGAGGTGTGGGAGGGCCTGGTGGTTTTTTGGGAAGCTCCGAATGTGCAGCAAATCCCTGAGTGTAGAGAGCAGCCGATGAGGGAACTGCTTGGGAGGGAGCTGGGCATGCAATGCCTGCAGCATGGGTGCTTTCAGTGCTTGTCCCGTGGCACTGGACAGCGAGAGGAGGGTGTTTGCCGAAGCTGCTGTGTGCCAGAGCAGAGCAGGGGTGTGGTGAGGACACCCACATCTGCCTGCTGGTTGGAACACAGGTGAGGGTGCTGGCCGTGCCCCAAGGCAGTGAAGGGTGACGCTCCAGGTGCACCTCGGGTGTGGGGCTGGGCAACAACGAGGGCAGGGGGGAGTTGAAACACCAATGAGTGAGCACAGCTGGGGCGGCAACCCTGGGGCTGTGCAGTCCCCCCCTCTGCCCTGCCGCTGCCCTGCACTAACGCTGCGCGTTGCTCCGGCAGCCCCGGCGAGCTGCCTGCCTCCTGCTCCTGCTCCTGCTCTGCTCCCTGGCTGCTGCCCGGCAGAGCCTGCCCCACTGCTGCCGGCAGAAGACCTGTTCCTGCCGTGTCTACGACCTCCTCCACGGTATGGGCAACCACGCCGCTGGCATCCTCACACTGGGCAAGAGGAAGAGCGTCCCCCTGGCCTTCCAGAGCCGGCTCTACCGCCTGCTCCATGGCTCCGGCAACCACGCTGCGGGCATCCTCACAATGGGCAAGCGCGGGCAGCAGCCTGGCACGACCTGCCATGACACGTTGGGCTGCCCTGCGGGCACGGTCGCCCAGCCGACAGTGGAGCCGCGAGGTGCTGACACCAGCCCTCACGGCCCCAGGGAGTGCCAGGGACACTCAGGGAAGGACCTGAGCACGAGCCAGGCCCAGGGAGCTGCGAGGAGCTTTTATTGAATAGGATGGGGGCAGCGGGACAGAGAGTGGATCCCTGTCAGGATGGACTCCGGGAACACACAGCCGGAGCTCAGTGTAAATAGCACTTTTAGATACCTCCTCCCAGCCCTGGCCCTGGCCCAGCCTGCTCAGGGCACCGCGGGCACCGCGGCCTTTTACAATAAATGGTAGCCTGATGTCACCCGGCTCTGTTGTCTCTCTGGGGAGGGCGCGGCTCAGCGCCGGGGCAGCTGCCGGAGCAAGTGCGTTCCTTTGCGGTGCTTGCACTGGGGCGTGCGCGGGACCGACTGCCTGGGTGCAGTACCAGGACAGAGGTTAACCGAGGTGCGGCTTCTCTTGCTCCTTCTGCAGCCCCCGTGGACCCGGGAGGGCCGGGGGTGAGCGGTTGCCGTGGCCGAGCGGGTCCCGGTGCCNGGCCGGGCGGGACGATGCCGGTGATGAAGGGGCTGCTGGCGCCGCAGAACACCTTCCTGGACACCATCGCCACGCGCTTCGATGGCACACGTAGGGCTGGGACGGGACCGGGGAGGGGCGGTGGCGGCGGCGTGGGGGGAAACCGGGTGGGGGAAGCCGCTGCCCCGCAGGAGGTGGCGAACGGGACAGGGCTCGGCCCGGTCCCGCAGACCCGGCGCCTCGACCGAGTGCGGCCACCCACGCGCTGTACGGGGACCGTCCCGTACCTGGGCTCCGTGCTCCGGTACTCCCCGTGCCCGTGCCCCAGGCTGCTCCCACGATGCTCTCCCAGCTCCCGCTGCCGGTGCCGCTCTGTGCCGCCGCAGCCACGCTCAGCACCAGGGACAGATCCCGGTGTCTGCGGGAGGGGCGCGCGGGGCCCCGGTAACAGCGAGGGAGATCCGGAGAGGGCAGGGTCGGTCTCCATACGCCCGGGCTGACCCGGGATGCCCAGGACCCCGTGCTGCCCCGTCCCGTGCCCGAGTGGTGCCCGTGTCCTCGGCCGCTGAGTTCCTCTCCGTGTCCATGTGCCGGGGCCGGGATGGATTGAATCCGGGATGGGTGATGCCCGGGCGCCACATGTCAGCTCCAGGACTGCTGGCACCATGAAGCCATCCGGGGACAGGCCATATTCAAGACTGACCTCAGCTTCCCTTCAAAACACCTGGAACAGGTGTCCCCCGGGCCAGCTGCCTGGGACCGACTGGCATGAGGATGGCACTGGGAGCCTGCAGCCACCTCCCAGGGCACTATCGAGGCACTTGGAGCACTCTAGAGTCTGTGTTTGCTGCGATGCCGAGCTGTCTCCTGGCCTGGAGTGACACGGGGCATCCCTGGTGGTGCAGCGGGTCATTTGCCCAGGGAAGCTGAAATTTGGCATGTTACCCTTGGGGCTGCAATGTGTGAGAAATCTCCCTTCCCCGACACTACCTGAGCTGTGCCTGGAGGCGACAGGGCAGAACCACACGTGCCTCATGACGGTGATCCCACTGTCCCTCCGCAGGGGCAGAGCTCCTGGACCAGGCTCTCCAAGGGAAGAGTCCCCGGGGAAGCTGCCTGCAACACCACGACCAAAGACTTGGGAATTTGCCCCGGAGAGCTTGGCTTTGCCTCCAGTGTCCTGGCAGTCCCCTGTCCAAAGCTGCCCAACCGCCCCCGGGCACTTTTAAACAGTGTGGGGCTTTGCGGGTTTGATGTGCCTCTTATCGGCTTTATCTGCCATGGAGAGGGGTTTAGGGCAGTGATACCCTGTGGGGAGTTAACCCTGCCTCTCCCGGGCAGCCGCTGCTCTGGGCCCCGGGGCACCCGGCCAGGCACGCTGGCCACCATGGCTGGGGTCCGCCAAGCCTGCCAGGGCCACATCCTCCAGCTCAGTGAGCCACTCCCAAATGCAAACCCTTGTTTTCTGTTCTAATAACACGTCCTGGATATCACCATAATCCCGGTTTCCCAGAGCCAAAATCTGGCCTTAGTCACAGCTTCAGGCTATTTTTGCTTCTCCGAGCTAATCCTGGGCTGATCTGTGCTGTGGTGGCCCCACGGCACTCCCACCAGCCAGGGCTGCCTGCGGTTGCCTCCTGCAGCCTCTCTTACTGCATTTGCCTTGCCCTGGCACCACTCTGCCCATGGTGTGTGGGTGCTGGCATCACTGTGGGCTCCTTTCTTCTGTGAGAAGGGCAGAGCATATCTACCTGATCCTGGCTGTGTGGTGCAAGGGTCCTGTGTGGGGCATCCACCACTGGAGACCATTTTGGGGCTGGGAATACCCTGGTCTGCCCACGCTGGGTTCCACCACAGTCCATGCCAGCTGCACACCCACCTCCTTGGCACCCTGCTAACATGAGCCCATCTGTCCCCCTGCTGTGGGGCAGGGCCTGTGGCTGGGGGCTGGGGGTCAGAACAGCTGTTCTGTGGTTGGGCAGAGCACGGGGCTGGCGAGGACTTTACTGTGGCTGGTGCCACCTCCCACCGCCAGGGCTGGGTGATGTTGGGGAGGGTCTGTGTTGCTGAGAGGCCAAGGATGCTGTAGCTCATTTCTGGCTCATGGCAGCTGGGCATTGGCCTCTGACTTCCTGTGGGCTCATGGTTTTTCTCCCACCCTCTCAGCTGGTGCCCCAGCACCCCACACCTCTGGGGATCTCAGCACCACAGCTGGGCACCCCTGGGCTGGATATGCCCAGCTGGGAGCTGCTGCTTCCACTAAGCTCCCTGAGCCCCTGCGGAGCTGGAGCAGCAGATGGTGAGGGGGAGGCGTGAGCTGTGTTGCGTGGGTGATGGGGGCCGGAAGATGGATCCGGGCTCCTTCCCCTCCCAGTACATGGGGCTGGGGTCCTGGCCGGGCTGGGGCCTTGGGGGCAGCAGGACAGGGGATGGAGCAAGCTCTGGGAGCATCTAGGGGCAGCCAGCAGCCAGATGGAGATCTGGCTTCACTTCCCAGAGGGACACGTGGGGGCCCAGGAGGGTTGGGCTCCTGTTTGTGCCCTCTGAGGTGGGCCCAAGGCTTCGGGGGCAGCTGTGTCTCCTTTCAGACAGCAACTTCATCCTGGCAAACGCGCAGGGCCGCTGTGGCTTCCCCATCGTCTACTGCTCTGATGGCTTCTGCGACCTCACTGGCTTTGCCCGCACCGAGGTCATGCAGAAGAACTGCAGCTGCCGCTTCCTCTGTGGGGCTGAGACCAGCGAGCCCACCCTGCAGAGCATCGAGAAGGCACTGGAAAGCAGGCAGGAGTATCAGACTGAGGTCTGCTTCTACAAGAAGGGTGGTGAGTGGCACATGGGGCTGGGTTCCTGGCTGCAGCTTCAGCAGGGATTTGGCCCCATCGTGGTCCTGGGGAAGCTGCTGAGTGGTGGGGGAGCTTCCCTGCTTTCACCAACTCCCTCCTCCACCCAGGAGCTGCCTTCTGGTGCCTGCTGGACATCATGCCCATCAAGAATGAAAAGGGGGAGGTGGTGCTCTTCCTCTTCTCCTTCAAGGACATCACAGAGAGCCGAGGCAGGAGCTACCCTGGTGACAAGAAGGAGGGTGAGCCATGGCTGTAGAATGGGAATGGGATTCAGGGAGCAGTGTGTGCAGTGGGCATGTGGCAAAATGGTTTCCTGTTCCCTGGTGGGGAACACATACACTCATGGCACAGCACACTAACTCAGCATGCCTTGTACACTGCAGAGAAGCAGAGGAGCGAGAAGCAGAGGAGCAAGAAGCCTGGGAACCCCCACCTGAGGGCTGCACGGAGGCAGGGCCGGACCATGCTGCACCAGCTCAGCTGCCAGTTTGTCCGGAGGGACCATGGCGAGATGAAAATGAACCATGTAAGGACCTGGGGGAGCCTCAGTTTTGCCCAGTACCTCTCGTGCTGGGACTGTTGTGAACTGGCAGTGCAGCAGCTCTCCTGAGAGCAGCCCCCAGCAAAGTCCAGGCTCAATAGGATGCTGTTCACATGCACATCCCTCCCTGGCCTGCCAAATACTGAAATTCCCCCCAGCTCTGGCAGACATGCTGTAGCCAGACTGCACTTGTGTTTGGTTGGCAGCAGAAGAATCCAGTGGGTGCCCAGAGCTTGCTGTTGAGACAGCAGACCTGGCAGCTCTGGCAGAGCTGTGCCTCTCCTCACACACTCGCTGTCAGGAAACCCCAGTGCTGGCTCTGAGCACAGCCATGCTGGCTCTGGGGAGAGCTGTTTCCAGGGTGCCAGAGCTGTGGAGCTGCCAGATGGGGCAGGGACCAGAGTCAGTCCTGTGCCAGCCCCTTTGCATGGCTGCTGTGCCCAGTATCCGCAGTTATGGGCCAGAGAGAGAGGGTCCAAGTGCTGCTGGGTCCCAGAGCTGATGCAAAGGATATCAGTGCACCAGTCTTGAATTTTGGGGATTTGGGTGGGATGCCTTCACCTCTTCGCTCCTCTGCCCCAGCATGTGAATTGGCACCTGAGATGGTTCCAGGCAGCGGTTGGCATTGCCAGGGGATTACTGTTAATAGCAATGACATCACATTAATTGATGTGTTGTAATTGGGTTCCCATTGCTGTGCCCATCTCTGAGGGTGACCACAGTGCAGGAAAAGGGTGTCATCACCCTGGAATCAGGGGGTGCCAGTGGGTTGGCAGTACTCAGGAGAAGGGGTGGCTGTGGTGGCCTTCACCTCTCGTGTGGAATCTCCCCTACCATCCCACATTTGCTCCTGCAGAACATGTTTGAGAACAAGCCGTCCATCCCCGAGTACAAGGTGGCCTCGGTACAGAAGTCCCGTTTCATCCTGCTCCACTACAGCATCTGCAAGGCACTCTGGGACTGGTTGATCCTGCTGGCCACCTTCTATGTGGCAATCACTGTCCCTTACAATGTCTGCTTCACGGGCACAGAGGACAGTCTCTCAGCTGCCCGCAGCACCATTGTCAGCGACATCGCCGTAGAGATGCTCTTCATCCTGGGTAGGTCTGTGTAAGGGGCTGAGCACTGATCCAAGATAGAGGACATGCTGGAGCAGGGATGAGGGGTGATGGAGAGGGCAGTTGGGATTGCTGTGCCCCTGCTGTTGGTCCTGGGTACACCAGAAATGAGACCAATGTCGGCTGTGGATGCTGTCTCAGCTCTGCCAGCCACAGCAGGGGTGGTGAGGACTGGTCCTGCTCTCCTGGGGCAGATATCATCCTGAACTTCCGGACAACGTACGTGAGCCAGTCAGGCCAGGTTGTGTACGACCCTCGTTCCATCTGCATCCATTACGTGGCCACCTGGTTCTTCGTGGATCTGATTGCTGCTCTGCCCTTCGATCTGCTCTACATCTTCAATGTGACCGTGGTGAGTGCTGCTGGCACAAATGCAGCCTTCGACAGCAAAGCCACTGCCCACCTCCCTGCCCCTCTCCAGCACCCACATCTCCTGGGAATGTTTGGTGCCCTGACAAGCCACAACCCTGGCTGCCTGCTGGGTGTTGGGCACAGGGGTGCAAGGCTGATTGGGGATGAGCTGCCTCTGGCTTGCCCTGTAACTCATGACCCTCCTGGCAGCTGTGGGGGTAGTAAAGGGTTCCTACCCCAGGGGCGGTGTTGGGGTCCCTACTTGTCCCTGCCTGCAGCTACGCTGGGTTCACCTTCCTGCCTGCCCCCCAGACCTCGCTGGTTCACCTGCTGAAGACAGTGCGGCTGCTGCGGCTTCTGCGGCTGCTGCAGAAGCTGGACCGGTACTCACAGTACAGCGCCATGGTACTCACTCTGCTCATGTCCATGTTTGCGCTGCTGGCACACTGGTTGGCCTGCATCTGGTACATCATCGGCCGCAAGGAGCTGGAGAGCGATGACCCCCGCACCTGGGACATCGGTGAGTGAGGGGTGGGGGCATGCCCGGAGCACTGGGATCACCCCCGTGCTGTGGGGCAGCAGTGCTGGGGGGTGCAGCCCTCTCAGCTGGCTCCTGCAAGTGCTAACCCCGGGCTGTGCTTGGCAGGCTGGCTGAACGAGCTGGGCAAGAGGCTGGAGGCTCCCTACATCAACAATTCGTTGGGGGGCCCCTCTATCCGTAGCGCCTACATCGCCTCCCTCTACTTCACCCTCAGCAGCCTGACCAGTGTGGGCTTCGGCAACGTCTGCGCCAACACTGACACCGAGAAGATTTTCTCCATCTGCACCATGCTCATTGGGGGTGAGGAGAGCAGTGGGGCTGGGCAGGGCACTCCCCTCAGGCTGCCAGAGCACTGTGTCCTAGGCAGGGTGCTGGGGGAGGTGATGGGCCCACAGTATATTCCCTGTGAGACAGCCCTGGGCTGGGGTTTGGGGAGCAGTCCCCCCGTGCTGTGCCCCCAGCTGCCCCTCGCTGGGCCTGACGCTGCCGTCCTGTCCCCAGCACTGATGCACGCCGTTGTCTTTGGCAATGTCACCGCCATCATCCAGCGCATGTACTCGCGCCGCTCGCTCTACCACACCCGCATGAAGGACCTCAAGGACTTCATCCGTGTCCATCACCTGCCCCAGCAGCTCAAGCAGAGGTTGCTGGAGTACTTCCAGACCACCTGGTCGGTGAACAACGGCATTGATGCTAATGAGGTAGGAGGTGTTGGTCGGGCAGCCCCCTCCAGCCCCGACCTGCACCCAGCAGGGGAGGGATGCGGCTGGCAGGGCCAGCTCAGAGCGTTGCTGGAGGACCAGGTCTGGGCCAAATTCCTGCTAGCATGGGGAGCGGGACAGGCATATGGAGCAGAAACAGCTGATTACCACAGGGCCTGCCTCTGCCAGTTGGGACTGCTGAGCACTGCTGAGACACCAGGGCAGCTCAGCAATGAGATTCCCCACTCCGAAGGAGGACCTGTCCCCTGGGGCTGCCAGGTTGCAGGAAAGCGGCTCCCTGTTCCCTGTAGCTTGTGCCCAGAGCCCCGGTTCCTCTCTCCCCAGCTGCTCCACGATTTCCCCGATGAGCTGCGTGCGGATGTGGCCATGCACCTCAACAAGGACATCCTGCAGCTGCCCATCTTTGAGACGGCCAGCCGGGGCTGCCTCCGCTCCCTCTCGCTCCACATCAAGACCTCATTCTGTGCCCCGGGGGAGTATCTGCTGCGCCAGGGCGACGCGTTGCAGGCCAACTACTTTGTCTGCTCTGGCTCCCTCGAGGTGCTGAAGGACAACGTGGTACTGGCCATCCTGGGTGAGGGCAGGCGGCGTGGGCTCTGCCCCAGCCCTTCCTGCTGCTCGGCAGAGTGAGGGGATCAGGGCTTGTGTCACTAGCCCACCCCTGGTCCCCTCCTGCAGGCAAAGGGGATTTGATTGGAGCCGACCTGTGCAGCACAGACCAGGTGATCAAGACCAATGCAGACGTGAAGGCACTGACCTACTGCGACCTTCAGCACATCGGGCTGCGAGGGCTCTGTGAAGTGCTACAGCTCTATCCTGAGTATGCCAGCAAGTTCACAGCTGACATCCACCAGGACCTGACCTTCAACCTGCGGGAGGGCAGCGAGATGGAGGTGGGTGCGTGTCCTCCTGCTCAGGCCCCTTCCTGTCCTCATGGCCCTGGGGCTGGGGCTGTGCATGGCCATGGAAGAGGAGTCTGTGCACTCCCTGCTTTCAGTCCCCAGGCTCTAAGGCTGGGGCAGGGGCTGCAGCTCTGCCACCCCAGCATGCAGGTATGTCCTGTCCTGGTTTTGTGCAACCCGGGGAATTGGCAGAAAGAGCATTTGCAATGCAGGTGGGTGAGGTAGATGGAAGGCTTGGAAATGGGGTTGAAGAGAACTGGGGGGGTATTGCAGACAGACTGCAGGACTGACAGCTGCACAGCCCTGGAGTGCAGCACACAGCTGGGGGCTGTGGGTTTAGTCATGCTGATGGCTCCAGCATCCAGGGGGATGTTCTGCTGCAGAAATGGCTCTGCTGCACTTTTCCTCCTCTGGCTCTGCTGAGAGAGGCTTGGATCTCCTCTGGAGCATCTCCCTGGTACCCAATTTCCCCTCGAGCCTGATGGAGGTGGTGCAGGAGGTCAAGCTCTAGGTACCAAACAGTCCCACCAAGACCCACCATGTCGATAACACGGGAGGGGTGTAAACAAAGCAAGAGTGGAGAATGCCAGGACTGTGCATCAGGTTCTGCACCTGTGTCACCCTTCCCAGCTGGCTGCATACTCCAGACAGAGCTGGTGCTCTGATGGATGAGCTGGGGCTGGGATTTGGGGTGCAGCCTCGGCTCTGGCTCAGGACACTCGGGCTGATGTTGGGCCTGAGCTCATCATTGGCATGGCAGCAGCAGAGGAAGGAGAGTGGCTGAGGGGCTGTGGAGGCTGGTACTGAGGCTGACGTATGGGGCTGGTGAAGGCTTGGTTGTCCAAAGGAGGGGCACTGAGAGGCTGTGGGGGCTGCAGGCCCGTGACTGGTCCTGTGGAGCTGTGCAGGGGCTCTCTCCTGCTGCTGAGCCACTACTGTCTGCTCTCCCCCCAGGGGCTCTGCCGCTACTCCCGGTCCCCGAGGCTGCCACAGGCGCCACAGGTTCGTCCCTTGCCGAGGCGATGGGGGAGGACGGGGCAGGGATGGCTATGGCTGGGACCAGTCCTGACCTCCTGCCTGCCTGCAGCCTCGTCCGGAGAGCGGTGCTGCCCCGGAGAAGCCCCTTCCCTCCATTGTGGAGGATGAGGAGGAGCCCGAAGAGGTTTTCCAGCAGTCCCCTGCCAGCACCTCCCGCCGCAAGCTGCTGCTGCCCGCGCTGAGCAGCTCGGTGCGCCGTGGCTCCCTGAGCAGCCTCCTGAGCGATGAGCTGTGCCAGGCCTCAGCCCCAAGGCACAACTGCCCCTCCCCAGCCCGTGGCAGCCGCGGCCGCAGCCCCTCTCCACAGTGCCGGCGGGACACCCGGCTCCTGGAGAGGAATGGTGGCGTGGGCAGGAAGCCGGCCAAGCTCCTCATCCCCTCCCTGCACACTTACGGCTCACCTGACCTCAGTCCCAGGTACGCTGGGATGTGCCGGCGGCTTATCCCGCTGCTGCGGGTTTGTGCCAGCCAGGCTGTGAGGCGCCCTGGGGGGCTGCTCAGATGGTGGCAGAGAGGTGAGGGGGTGACACGGGGCAACCCTCATCCCCTCCTGTTCCAGAGTCGTGGATGGGATTGAAGACAACGGAGGGACTTCAGAGTCACAAACCTTCTGTTTCAACATGGACCTGCTGCCCAGCGCGGCAAGTGACTCCCCCACCTCAGGTACTGCCGGCAGCTGCCGAGCAAGGCCAGAGTGCTGGCCCTGGGGCCGGGAGGCTTGACAGGGCGTTCCACTGCTGTCCGTGTCTTCCCCAGCAGGGACTGATGCAGGCGGCCCAGCCCTGGTGATGGAGGCAGAAGAGCTAAAGCAGAACATCAGCAAGCTCAACCAGGAGGTGTGGTGGGGACCAGAGGTGGGTGCATGTCCCCGAAAACCCCGGGGACCTCGGTCGGTGCTCACAGCTGTCTGTCCTTTTCCAGATCAACCACCTCAACCAGGAGGTTTCGCACCTCAGCCGGGAGCTGCGGAACATGATGGAGCTGCTCAAGGGTCACCTGGGCACCCCGCACCCCCTAGCCTGTCCCTGCCGTCTGCCTGCGACCGTCTCGCTGCCTCCCCGGCCGTCACCGCCCGCTGCCCCGGTGCCTCCCTCGCCCCCGGTGCCTCCCAGCTCCCTCAGCTCCCCCTCCGCCAGCCCCCGGGCCAAACGCTGCCCCGTCCGCAGCCGCTCTGCCCACGCCGCTGCCCTGCACCCCTGGGTGGGCGCCGAGGGGCCGCCCCCGCCGCGGGGGGACACCCCCGGCCCCGACCCTCGCCGGGGCTCGGACTCGCAGCCGCCCCCCCTGCCGCCCCGCTCCGCCCGTTCCTTCCCCGGCTGCTCGGCCGGGGCTTGCACCCGCGCCCGCCCGCAGCCGCGAACCGGCTCCACCAGCTCCCACTGACCCCGCGGGCACCGGGGGACCCGCACCGGGGGTCTCCGCTCCGGGTCACCCTGCCCGGGCGGGCCGTGCCCCCGCAGTCCCCCGGGACGCCGCACTCTGAACGCTCGCAGGGATTTTGATAC
>VWZS01004572.1:585683-606115 GCA_013397075.1 Rhabdornis inornatus
GGGCCGGGAGCGGCGAGGATCTGGCGGGGGAGTCGGGGTGAATCCGTAGGGTCTCCGGCTTGCCCAGGGGTCACCGCCGCTACCGCCCCTCCGCGGCTGTAGTTCGTATTGTTCCGCCCCGCCTCTCCCACGCTCCCCGCGACACTGAGAAATAAAGGCTCTATTTTTCCAGCCCCGGCTCCGCTGAGTCTCTGCCCGCGGCCGCCTCGCCCTGTCCGGNGCTTCGGGGGCCCCATGGCGGGAGCGGAGCGGGGGCTCGGTGGCGCCGCTGTGCCGGGCGGGGCGATGCTGGGGCTGGACCGGACGGGCGCTGTCGCTGCCGGCGGGGCGGGGGCTCTGGTCGGCCGGGTATCCTGCCCTCTCGCCGTGCGCCGGCCTAGCGGGGCCCTGTGTGTCTTGCGAGGTGGGGGAGCGGCGCTGGCGCGGGGCACCGATAGCTCCGGCCTGGTGGTACCGGCGTGTGGTGAGCGGTAACGGGAGGGAAGCCACGCTGGGTGGGGGCAGCGTCACGGCCGCGGACGGTGCCCGGCTCAGGGCAGACATCCCGGCGGCGCTGTGGGTTCTCGGGTCAGGCTCCTCCGGGCTGGCTGTGAGTAGGAGCGGGACAGCGGGAACGAGCACCTGCCGCCGGTACTGTGTGTTTGTCCGGCTGCTATGCCCCAGCTCCCGTCTCTCACAGCCGTGACTGACTGGAAGTTGAATGGGATGAGGAAGGTGTGGTGCCAGGACAGAAAGGGTTTTTGTAGTGGGATCATATTTTGTAGTAGTTGCTCAGCGTCTGAGGTGGGAATAGAAACTCCAGGAGTTGGGAGCCCAGCTGGGTTCCTGGGAGCTGCTGAAATGAGGGAGGTGACTTGATTTGCTGTAAATGGGCTCCAAAGGAGACTGTCTTGGGTCACTGCTGATGCCAAGCACAGCCTTGAGGGCCCTTGTGAGGGGAAACCCATGGTGCTGTAAGGCCCCTGGGCTGCAAGGACATTTTATGGCTTGTCTGTAAGAGAACCTCGATCTCTGGGAACCAAGAGAACCTTGGATCTCTGTCACAGCAGGAGAGACCCTGGTGTGTGAGCTGGGAGTTTGATCAGTGTGGGATCCTGGTGGGATTGCACCGGGAGTGCAGGTATGAGTGTGAGCAACAGGTTTGCCCTGCTAAATCCTGGGGAAACTGCTCAGACCTTATTCCTGGTGATGCTCAAGGTGCTGACAGAGCTTCTGGGGCTGGGCAGGAGCTGTGAGTGGTGCTGGGACCTACAAGGAGCCCAGCTCTGACCCCGGCCCAGCTGACCTTTAGTTGCTGCCCTCGGATGTGCCTGTTGGAGCTCTGACCTTGGCTGTTTTCAATCCTGTAAGGAAGTTGGAGAGGAGAATATGTCGAGGGACTATTTTAAGTCTGGTGTGGAACAACTTGCATCTGCTATTCTTAGCTTTTTGTGTGGAGGGTCAGCACACTTGAGCTGCCCTGTTTACAGCCTGACATTGGGCCTGTGCTCTGCTGGGGCTCCTGAGTCGGCTCTGAGCTTTGGCTGGGGCCAAAAAAGCAAACTCAGTCTAGTTGTCTTGACATGCCATGCAGTCTGAGTGAGCCTCCTGGAAATGTCCACTAATGTCCACTGCTGCCTTGATTCTGGAAGTCTTTTACATTTCTTCTCAGCTCATCTGGATAATAAGGTGAAAGAACTGTGTCTGAAAAGGGCTAGGAATTCAGGATAGTACCTGTAGGCAGCTACAAGACAATGTTGATCTTGATACATTCTTGGGGTGAGGTGAGCAGGTAAAGCACAAGCCTGGCTGCATCTGGGAGGCCAAAGACAGGAATGTTTGGGGTCATACCTGGGTCTCAGTGTTGAAATCACCTCAGACCCCTCATGAGTCACAGTAGTTTGCTGGAACAGTAAATACCTTCACACCAAAAATCTGCTTCTGGGGTGACCTTCTCTCCTAAGATGCTCTGGCTGATTTAGCTGACAATTGGTTGCAGGTTGTGCGGGCAGTGGGGGGTCCCTGTAGGCTCTGTAAGTAGGTGCTGATGCCTCTTCAGGTGATGGAACAACCCAGGCAAGGTGAGATGGACTCCTGGAGAGGGTTTGAGTTACTAGAGAGCATGAGGGAAATGCTGGCTTGGCATGGGGATATGAATATAGGAAGATAAAACATTTACCTGGTTTTGCATTAGTAGAGTACACTTTGCTTTCCTGTGAAACCAGTGATGCGTTGGGCAGTGTGTAAAGGAACTGTCTGGTGATGCTTGTGTGCTTGGTCAAACCTAATTGTTGTGCTGAGATGTGGGATTATCTCCATCACAGCAAAGCTTTTCTGCGTCTCAACAGGGATCAGCTCGAGGGTTGCTCTAGGCCCTGCCAGTCATCAGCTCTGGATCCAAACTTCTTCAGCTGCTGCACAGTTAGTGGATGGTGGTCATGGCATCTCCCTGAAGAGGGAGGGGGAAGGAATGCCAAGTGCTTTCTGACACAGGAAATGAAATGGGAACGTTTCTAATGAAGTGGGTGTAGCCCAGAGTATTCCTGTCAGCAGACTTAAAAGAGGATAGAATGTAGAAATGTTGGAGTCAGCTGTTTTCTTCCCTTGGGGTATGAAGTTTACAGCCTCTTATGCAAGTCTGAGAAGTTGTCGGAATAACATTGAAAACACTCCAGACACCAGCCAGAAACAGGGAACCTTCCTGGATGTGGCAGTATTGGGGAGGTATAAAATTCATCTGAGGTCTGGGGAGAATGCTGTCCTCCCCTGGAGCACAGGAATGAGCTGCTGGAGCAACTCTGCATAAACAGATAAGAAAACACTGGTTTTCATGTTTGCTTTGGTTTGGTAGTGCTCCAAATAAGGAGCTGCTTGAGGCAGGAGATCTTTGTGCAGTCTGGGAAAGATATTCTGAAGGTCACAGATTCTTTGCAGTGCAGGTGGCAGTTTGCTGCTTTGCATTACTGGTGTTGCCTTCTTGCTGGCTGAATAGCGGGTGCTCTCCAAGGGATGTGTTGCTGAGTGTCTGGTGAAAGTGAAGCTGTGTATGTTGTGGGCATCTGAACATGAGTTAGTGTCAGGAATAGGAGTTAAACAACCTTGGCTGAAGAATTTAAACTTTGATGCTTTTGTTCCATTTGAGTCAGTCCAGGCTGCATCCATTTGTTGATGCTCCAGCATTGCTGTGCTAAGGATAACTGAAAGTGGGTGATGGCTCCAAGAGGGAGCTACTTTGGGCCAGGGAGCTAATGGGCAGCTAATGGGAGATGAAGGTGATGTAAAACTCTTCCACAGAAGTCTGTGCTGGAGGGATTGTCACAGCAGGGTGGTGGCCTTGAAATCTCTGAGGACAGAGTTGTTTTGGAAAAGCTGCTTTGGAAAACAGCTGGCTGCTGGGGCTGCTCCAGAGGCCCTGGATGTGCAAATGTCAGGAAACAGATGTGTTTATCAACAGCATGAGAAGGAGCTGGTACTAGTTCGGGTCTGTAGCTGAATAAGTAGTTCAACTTTGGGATGGAAGTCCTATTTACCTCTAAAATTAAGATGAGTGTGTCCAAGTCTTTGTGAGTCTTGGACATGGACTGCACAGAGAAGTTGTTACCCTATCATAAGTTAATCACAGCCATAGGAGTGCTGCTGAAACAGATGTCTGACCTGATTTGGGTCTCTGAATCTGCACTTCAGGGCTGTAGTGCAGCTCTTGCCAGCTGAAGTGGAGAGTGGCCCAGTTCAGAGCAGTTCCTGAACTCCAGACTGCATCCTTGCTGATCAGGGCACTGAGGGCTCATTCTTTGGGGAGGGAAGAGGCAGGAAGGTAGAGTATTGAAACTCATAAGACTTGATGGGACTGAGGTATATAAATTGAGTGTTTCCTGGTTCATCTCTTCTGCAACAACTGGGCCTGTTCCTCCTTCCTCTGCAGGCTGGACCCTCCTGCAGTCAGGCTCAGGAAGTTTGTTCTTATTAATCATATTGATGAGTTGGAATATCGGGTTGACATTCCATGTTGTGCTAGCCTGGGCCAGTGTGGTCCATGTGTGGTTCTGGTAGGACCCATACTTTCTGCTGGTCCTGCTCATGGAAGTTGCTCCAGTCCATGAGGCTGACCTGTCCTGAAGCTGACTGTGCAGCCCTGGGCCAGCTGCCCATGCAGTGTGAGGTGAAGCAAAACCACTGAGTAACTTCAGGGCTTCCTTTGCCAAGGAATTCATGTAACGCTGTCAGCTATTTAATGAGATAAATACTTCACTGGGGCTTTTGTCTTGAGTATTTTGGTTCTGAGCCAACAAATCCCCAGTGAAGCAACTCCTTGCATAGCTGAGAGCAGCAGCAGTCCTTTGGGTAACCAGAGTCTTCAGGATTGGGTTTCTAAATATCCTCAGCTTTCAGAGTAGTCATTGCTACTGGGTGAACACAGGGCAAAAATATCAGATTCTCTAACTTCTGACACCTTAAATGAGCAGCTTCCCTGTGGTGGGGTCTCCTGCAGGGGCTAACATGGGGATCTGACAGTAATTCCCCTGTGAAGCTTTGTGTTCTTGTTCTGGGTAGGTTTGTTTGGAATGGTCTCTGGTGCTATTCCCCAGCATCCTGAGTGCTCTGGAGAATAGTCTTGCACTTGGACAGGGAGTACAACAGCCATGGCATGTGCTTTATCATTTAGGGCACTCAGATTCTTGAATTTAATATTCCTGGCTGTGTGCAGCCCCCTCCAGCAAACCCTGGCAGGCAGAGGAAGGGCTGGAGGAGCATGAACTGTAGAAGTGATAGACCTGGAGCTCTCACTTGTGGGACAGCATCAGGAATTGACTTTGATCTCAAAGTAAACAAGAAACTATGTTAAGAGTTCACAATAAAAAAATCAGTGCTTTTGCTGTGGGATGCAGAGCTCCTGTGTGTGCTTCAGTGAGCAGGAGGTGGGTAGGGCAGGTAAACAAACCAGCACGAGCCTTTTCATGGGTCTTGTGATCTCCCAAGTGCTGGGTTTCACTAGTTAAAAGAAACTAGTAGGAAAATTAATGCATGTTGATCTTAATTACATGAGTACCCCACCATGCCCTTCCTTTTCATGGCCCTGATGGCAGGCTGGGACAGGCTGGGCCTTCAGCTGCTTTCCCTGTCTGTGTGGTATCACTGTGCTTATTTTGGTCTGCCTGACCCGTGGCTCGAGTGTCAGTGCTGGGGTTCTCCTGAGGAGCAGGGAGGGGTGAATGCCCAATTCTCTGCTGGAAGAGGTGGGAGGATGAACAGCTTCCCAAGCATCAGAAATGGCTTCATACAGCAGGAAAAGCAGGAGGCAGTCCCTGTTCCTCAGGTCAGTGTCCAGTTGTGGGTGTAGGCTGATCTAGCACAGGTTCAGGCTGTGTAGTTCAGCCGCCAGTTCTCTCTGCAGAGCTGAGTTCTGTCTCACTGGAGCCCTCAAACATGTTGGCATTGGCAGAAAGTGTCTGTCCTGCCAGAGAGTGTGCTCCCTGTCTGCAGCATTGGTGGACACTTCCTTCAATTATTTGCTTCCTCCTGTGACCATCAGCTGGTCATCCAGGTCTTGGGTATGTCCTTAGCCCAAGGCCATCAGTGACCACTTAGGGTCTCTAAATTCCACTCAAGCATCTGAAAGATACGGCAATTTCTCATGTGAGCATGAAACCATATAATCTTGTATCCAAGCCCCGAACTATCCTTAGATGATGATCCAGTTCTCCATAATTGGAGCAGTCAAGGCTCTGGCTGCTGCCCTGCCTGCACTGACCACTGGCTGTCCACAGTGAGCTCAGCATAGATGTGCTCACCTAATTCCATTGGAGTTCATGTAGCACAACCAGATGGCAAAATGCATCAAGATCTGTGAAATATAGGTCAGGCTAAGACTTGAGGATGTCAACAAGCTCATTTCCTTGTTTTGCTCTGGGATTCACTGCTATCAGATTTCGGGAGGCCATAACTCAGACACACTGTGATTCACACAGTGTTTGTGCAGAATGTTGGTCTGGAGCAGCAGTGGAGTTGATAGACTGCCCAGGGAGTTATAAATACAATATTAAACCAAAGCTGTTCCCTTGCAAGCTCTGTTTAGAGGGGAAACTCTAAAAGGTGGAAGCCTCTTCAGGCTGGTAGAGATGCAAAGCTGCTGCTGAGCCTGTTGAACCTGCAGTGACCAAGCTGCTCCTGGCCAGAGCAACCAACACTGCTCCCTCACTGTCCAGCAAAGCCAGTTGTTGGTTTGTTTCATATCAAGCTTTCTCATCCTGTCAAACGGTATTTGCCCTTCCTCAGAAGAGAGAGGGGAGTCCTGGCCATGCTACTTGCAAGGACCCAGCTCTGAATTACAATATCTTCACTGCTTAACCCGACTGGACTCAGAGCAATGGCTTCACAGTTGTGGCTCCTGAAACATCCCACAGCACTCGCAAGTTTTACTCCTTGGTTTCTGTCCTACCTGCCAGCTCCGGTGAGTGGTACTGGCTTAACAGCTGGTGTCTGACTGCCTCCTGGTCAGAGCAATTTGAGGTGAGATGTCTCTAGGTCAGTGTATGCTCAAAGGTTTTGTGTTGTATAAGCTGCTGAGGTTCTACAGCTGCTGGCACGCACAGGCTTCAGAGTAGCTCTGAAGTGGCTAGAGGTTCCCTGCAAAGCTATCAAATGTGGGATTGTTTAAACCTGAGGCATAAAGTAACCTCAAGCAGTCGCAGCTGGACAGGCCTTGCCCTGGAAAGCAGCTGTTTGAAACTCTCCTCTGTGCTGAGGAGACTTGAGCCTTGTTCACAGGACACTCTGCTCCAGTTTGGCCTGTTTTAAACTTCTTATTTATGAATATCTAATATTGGTTGGGAAAATGCAGGATATATACAGAATCTCTTTGGGGATACTCTCAGGACAAGGAGAAATTGGCTTTTGGGGCATTTTCTTTCAACAACAGCCTGTGTTAGGAGAGTGGAATGGAAAGTGGTGATCCAGAGCAGATGCAATCAGCTGTAGCATTTATCATCCACGGGGAAGTGGGAGTTGTGAAGGGTACAGGAAATGTGCCTAAATCTGTAACTGTGTGCTTGGAAAGCATTCCTGCTCTCTGCAGGCAGCAGAGCTTAGTGCTTAGGGAGGCCCTGGGATTCACTTGTTGGTAACTCCGGATGCAGATTAGCTTGTCCTGCTGTTCCTGCCATGGTTTTGTGCTTCTGCACCACTCGGGAGGTTGGTGCTGGGGAGTGGTTGGCAGTGCTGATCCCAGGGAATGCTGATCCCATGTGAGGAACGTGGCCAGTAGCCTGATGACCTGGAATGCTGTGGGATAAGGGTGCTGAGCCAGTGGGATGGGTGTGGGAAGCATTAGGTGCTGCCTCTGTTTGGATCAGGTTGGGTGGTGATTCCTGGTGTGCAGCGGGAATGGGAGGGGGGAGCTGCTGTCAGCTTCAGAGGGAACAGCCTTGTGCCCAGAGAACAGGTGCCTTTCAGAGGTGGACACCTCCTCAGGTGCCCACCCTGTACCAGACCACCTGCCTGTCTCCAGGGCCATCCTTGGGCCTGCTGGGAGGTGCAGAATGTTGTGGTGTAAGTGCCTCAGGATGAAAAGACAGCTCTAAAAACTTCTCTTGTCCAAATGCCTCATGATCTGTAGAGCTGCCTCCTGCCACTGTGGCACTGGGATGGCTCTGTATAGCATTGGTAGTCTGAAGTGCTTCCTTGTGAGCTCGGGAAAGAAGGAGGGAGCTAAAGGTCAAGCTCAGTTACCTCTGTGAACTGAGTAATTGCTGTTTGAATAGACAAAGCTCTAGCAACACCCGTTGTGTGCTGGGTGCTCCTTACCTGCCTCACCCCAGTAAGGTGTGTGTAACATCCATACAGGGTGGAAGTGCTGGAGGGCCCACTGGTGGGGAGGAGAGCTTGTATTACCGTTACCTCTTTTCCAGGGAGGCTCTGCAGACTGAGATCCTGCTGCAGGGGCTCCTGCCTGGCAGGAACTACTCTGTGGTGCTCACAGCTGTTAACTTTCCGCTGTGGAAGGAACCACCACCAGTCTGTGCTGCTGGTGGCTGCAGATCAAACCACCCTCTAGAACTGGTACAGTGGGTCCCTGAGCCTGTCACTAACTCTGACCTCCTCTTTCAGTTGCAACCTGCCTACAGGTGGATCCCAGTACAGAACCTGCAGCATCCTTAACTCTCGGCACTCCTGCACTTAGACCACAATGGCAGGTCGAGGTGGAGCTGCCCGACCGAATGGACCAGCTGCTGGGAACAAAATCTGCCAATTTAAACTTGTTCTCTTGGGCGAGTCCGCGGTGGGGAAGTCCAGCCTGGTCCTGCGCTTTGTGAAGGGGCAGTTCCACGAGTACCAGGAGAGCACAATTGGAGGTGAGTGCCAGCTCCAGATGCCTGTGGCCAGGAGGTGCTGACCTTGCTGGGGCAGTCTGGGGTGTCAGAAGCAAGACTGGCTATTTCGGTCTGGTCTGGGATTTTTGCTATAAATAGAGGCAAACAGTTAATGCTTTAACTCTCGGTTCACAATTTGCTGGTGTAGTGATCAGCACAGCAGAGAATAATGCTATGGCAACCCTGCACTTTGCCTCTGAGGCTTTATTTCCAGTGCCTCAGCTCCAGCTTCTAATTGGAACTGAGACCTTCAACTTGGTTTATAGCCCTTAACTATCTTTTCAGATCATGGCCTGGGATTTTGGGGCTGTTTCTAGCCTGATGTTGTTAACTATTTTCACAGTGCTTTCGGGTCTAGTAGTTTATTAGCTTGAAATTGTTAGCACAGCATCACCAATCTGCCAAAGGCTGGTTGGCATGTGGGTGTCTGAGCAGCAATACTGGGGGGGTCTCCTGAGGAAAGGCTTGAGTTGTCCTTCTGTGACCTGTGCAGGGAGTAAGCACAGCTGAAAGTGTGGCTTAATGGCAAGCAGGGCCTAATGCTCCTCTGTGGAGGGCTGTGCTCTGTCTCAGTCTGTATCTGACACCTGTGCCTTTGTGCTGGGTGTTACACATGGTGTTAGACTCACTGGGACATGAAAACAACCAGTTACTAAACTGGGGAGTGTGGTGTAAGTGGGCTGAGTTTGGTGCTGTTATTGGTGCTCCCCAGGTCTGATCATGGTGGTGCCACAGCTGAACTGTGTGATCCCTGTCAGGAGCTGCTGGGAGGCTCTGGCAGTGTGGATGGTCCAGGGGCCAGCTGCTGCCTGAGCCCTCTGGGCCACCTTCCTGTCGCTGTGTGATGGTTCCTGTGAGCAGGGAGTGTGACACAGCAGAGCCGCAGCTGCCACAGCAAGTGGCGCTGGGCTCTCTAGGGCTCAGCCTGCTCCCATGTGGCAGCAGAGCTGCTCTGAGCTCCTGCTCTGGCTCCTGCTGGAGCTGAGGCAAACCCCCTTCTCTTGCAGCTGCCTTCCTAACACAGACAGTGTGTCTGGATGACACAACAGTGAAGTTTGAGATCTGGGACACGGCGGGGCAGGAGCGATACCACAGCCTGGCCCCCATGTACTACCGGGGGGCTCAGGCAGCCATCGTGGTCTACGACATCACGAACACAGTGAGTGTGGGCAGGGCTGGGGGGCAGCCAGGAGGCTCCCAGTGCTCTGGGAGCATGTCTGGATCAGAGCCCTGCAGGTACCTAGCTGCGGGTGCCAAGTTCTTGAAAACTGCTCTTGGCCTCATCCTCAGCTCTGGCCAAGGCTGTGAGCTGATAAAGGATCGTGCTGCAGAGGCAGAATGCTGATCACAGGAAAGCCTTGTTCTAATTGTATCTGCCCTGTGGATTCCTACACGGCTGCCCTTCCTGACTGCTGCCTCCTGTTTGCTTCCAGGACACATTTGTACGAGCCAAGAACTGGGTGAAAGAGTTGCAGAGGCAGGCTAGCCCCAATATTGTAAT
The DNA here is from genome assembly GCA_013397075.1 of Rhabdornis inornatus. Lineage (NCBI taxonomy): Eukaryota > Metazoa > Chordata > Aves > Passeriformes > Rhabdornithidae > Rhabdornis > Rhabdornis inornatus. The sequence goes on from VWZS01004572.1 coordinate 595,530, forward strand.
TGCACTAGCAGGAAACAAGGCAGACCTTGCTAACAAGAGAGCTGTGGACTTCCAGGTGAGTGGGAATCCAGGGAAGTTGTTTCCCAAGCAGGTCAGAAAAGCATCTTTTTGCTTAAATGAGGGAGATGACAGCTATGTAAAATATGCTTTGAGGGAGAGTGAAAGTGAGGTTTTGTGCTGAGGACTGCAGGATGCCACTGTGCCCTGCCCTTCCCTTGCTTCTGTCATAGCACATGTGGCCCTGGCTGGTGAAAGTCCTGGTGAATGTGGAGGAGGAGGCCCACAGAGCACAAGCTTCTGTCCTCAGCCTCCTTTGCTGCCTTGCTCATGTGGGAATGTCTGCAGGGTGTGAAACAGCATCTTCGGGGTACAGGAGACATGAGGAATCATTCCTAGCTTGTTCTCTGCTCTTCACAACTCTTACCTCATCTGAGGCAAGTGCTCAGGAGCGGTTCTTACCCAGGCCTTGCACAGGATTGCTTGTGGTGCCCTTGCAATGGGTGACATACTCCCAGCTGACCCAGGTCCCAGGTGCTGTGTGTGCATGTGGCTAAGTCAGGCTGTGCCCCAGCTCAGCTGTGGGACACTAGTTGTGCAGGGCTGCTGATGGAGCATGTCCCTGGGTTGTCCAGGCCCCCCCAGGTGGGGGCAGGGACAGGGAAGGGAATTTCTGGCCCAAGGTGGGACATAGTGTTTCTCCAGCAATTAGTGCATTGACAACTGAAGTGCATGAAGTCTGCTTGGGCCTCCTGGCAGGCTGCCTTTAGCACACTGATGTGATTGTGATTGTTCGTAGGATGCACAAACATATGCAGATGACAACAGCTTGCTGTTTATGGAGACGTCAGCGAAGACAGCGATGAATGTGAATGAAATCTTCATGGCAATAGGTATGGTCTGTGTGTAGGGCTGGGATAGCTCTGAGCACCAGCACTGCAGCCTGAGAGGGTCCTGTGTCAGCCGGGGCTGGTGGCTCTTACTGGGGCAGATATCCAGTTTGCCATACTGGTGTGATTGGTCATTCCCTGAGTGTATGGGGCCTTAGCCTTGCAAAGCTGGTTCCCTGTCCCTGTGTGTGGGATGGTGATGGAGATGGGAGCAGGTCTGATGCCAGCCAGAGCTGTGGATGGGTTGGTTTGGCATGCAGTGCAAGGTGCATGTTTGTCCTTCCCAAACTCTGTTGTCGGTGAGGGCTCAGGCTGGAGCAGGCTGAACCCAACCTGGGGTGTGCAGTGGGAGGAGGTTGGCCTCTCTGGAGAACCCTGCTTAACACCCTGTTTCTTTCTAGCCAAGAAACTGCCAAAAAATGAACCCCAGAGTGCTCCTGGTGGCCCAGGCAGGAATCGGGTGGTGGACCTTCAGGAGAGCAGCCAGCCGAGCAGAAGCCAGTGCTGCAGCAACTGAGCAGCTGCTGCGGCCCACGAGCCCTTGGAGGACGTGACTGGAACCCACGCTAACGATCGCACTTACCGTAGGGCGGCTGCTGCCGGCGCCGCTGTGATTCTCCATCCCTTTCTGATCATAGGCTGGAGGGAGTTCTTCCACCTGCACCTTTCTGTACAAATACTAATTCAATTCTAAGTCTTAAGTCACTTTTTTAATATATGAACTTCTGCTCTTCCCTCTTCCTGGTGGTGGTGGATGCAGGACCTGGTGTCTGCCCAGCCAGTGTGGCCGTCCCGCGGGTGAGGCCAGCAGCACCCAGGTCCCACAGCACTGTAGTTCACTATGGGAAACAAAGGGATAATGGGACACGTGTTTAAAGTTCCCTGTCTGTAAGAGCTGAGGCTGATCCCGTACGATGTGCCCAGAACAACCACTAAACTGTAGCATTAGAGACAAACTCCGGCTCTTGGGCCACTTATTGACCAAATCAATGATGAGTATTTGGGGTGGGGCAGAGGGAAGCAAAACTGGTTTCTTCTGTATTTTGTATTGTATGTTTCTCCATGTAACCAATCAGTATCTTGTCAATATAGTACATCCAACGAGCTGCCTGTTGTCTTTCTTTGTGTTGGACTCCAGCATGCCAACTCTTCTTTTCTCTTGGTTCTGTCGTAATGCACTAATCCTGTTGCAACTTTTGCAAAAAATCTTGTATAGAAATTTGTCCTTTTCTTGATGGTTGTGATGCCACTAATATTGTTAACCCTGCCCTGGTGGGAATACACAAGGTTTACTGATGTACAGAGGTGGGGTGGGGGAAACCTTGGGTAACCTGTTGGTGGGAATGACATGTATTGCAAAAGCCTGTAATTCCACAAAGAATGAAGGGAGGTATTAAATGGCTTCTGTTGCCAGACTCTAACTGATGTTGGCTGCTGCCTAGTGCCTAATGCAGTGTCTTATGCATCCTGGTATTTAAGAGGAACTGTTGACTTAGTCTTCATCACAAACTTCAGTTTTGTGTGATTAAAACAAAATTTTTATAAACCTATCATAACAACAATGTTCATGTTTCTTAATGCAGCAGGGACTGGACCTGAGCACAGTAGTTCTGGTGGAGGCTGAGCTGTGCTGGGCTGCTCCTGTTCTGTCCCACACCTTGGTAGAGAAATAGGGCCCTTCCTTCCTGAGGAGAGAGAAGTGGGGCTCCTGAGCTTGGGCTGTGTGGCTGCTCCTGCACAGTGATGCTCCTGGTGTTCACTTGGCTCCGGTGTGCTCAAGGAAGCTTGAGGGAAATTGTGGGAATTATTCCTTGCTTGTTACTTCTGGGGAAACTCTGCAATGCAAGTTGGGAAGAGGTGAGGGAACAGTGTGTGGAGGATCTCTGCTCGGCAGTGGGACAGGCTTGGGATGGTGCTCCAGAATTCATGAACACAATGCCTCTGTCCCTGGAGCATGATGGCCTTGGAAGATGCTGCTCTCCTGTCACTGCTGCATGGACTATGAAACCCCAACACCCTGGGACCTGGAGTCAATATGGAAGAAGGAGCAGCCCCTTGCAGCTCCCTCCCTACCATGTGTGCTGCCAGCAGCACCATTTGTGCTCAGGAGAGGCTGAGGATGGAGATGTGCTGCATCACTGCCCCCCTCAGCTGAGGGGCTGCAAGAGGCTCAATCACAGGAGGGCTGTGAATAGTTGTATGAACAGCCTTGGCTTGTGTCCCCTTCATCTGTTATCCAAGGTCTCAGTGCCTCTGCCTCATGCTGGATTTCCTTAAAATCCTGGAAGCAGGAAGGATCTGGAGTGGTTTGGTGATGGAGTGCCTGTGATCATGCTTGAGCCTGTAGGGTGTGGGCTTCAGTGGCCTCCACTGCACCTCATTTGTGTGGTGCTGTTTGTGCCTGCACTGCTTAGCTGCTGGAGGTGCCCAGGATCTCTGTGGGACCATCCAGTGCTCATAGTGTGGGGTGGACTGATGCTGCTGGTTTCCCCGGGTGTTGAGATGGACCAGTTTGAAAAAGAGGTTTCCTGATCCCACTCAGAATAATTCAGTGGGCACTTTGTGCACTGCTGTTGCTATCTGCTGGCTCCTCTCCCTGGGGGCCTGGTTTCTTCCTAGACTTGGAGTTTCTGTGAAGGCATCTGTGATGCCCTGAGGAGGGTCTTGCTGCTTGCCAGAGCAGGTGCTCAGTATTGAGGCTGGGGCCCTGCTGCGTCTGGGCAATGGGCTGTCTGATCTCAGGGCAGCTTTAGCACAAACAGGCGTTCCTGCCTGCATACCTGCTGCCTGCCCACACACCTGCTGCCTGCCTGGGCCTGAGCATGGGTGCTTGTGGTGGTTACACACCGCGCCCGGGGTTGGGCTTTTCCCTCCCTGCTGCTGAGAGTTCAGGGTGGACTCCAGCAGCCCCTTGCCAAGCTGGGAAGGGGAAAGTATGGTACAACAGGCTCACACCACACCCAGCCAAGCAGCCCAATGTGGTTCTGTGGGGATGGGTTTTGGCCGAGGCTGTGGAGCTGGATGTGATGCTGACAGCAGTGTGAGAAAGGGGCAAGAGCACCCCTGCTGCTCCACTACAGGTGAGTGGGACTGCCCTTCCTGCCTCCCTCCCTTAGCAGCACAGTGGTCCCAGATCCCCTCCCTACCCTCACAGAATCCTCTGCGTCTGCCGTCTGGCCCCATTTTGTACTGCCCTGAGAAGCAAGAAAGGTTCTTCCCTCTCTGTGCATCCCATTCCTCTGGCACCAAGAGTAGGGTGCAGCCTCCCCATCAATCAACACCCAGAGAACACAAGAAGATTCAATGCAAAAGTATTTTTATTGGATACAAAAACATTCCAGTTTAGTGAAAAAAAATGACATCATTGCTGATGGAGCTTGTCTGGGCTTAAACCCAGGACTTGCTCCTGTCTGCTCCGGTCCTGCCGTGGCCATCGGGTCCCATCCTGTTACGCCTGGGCTTTGTTGGTGGCTCCGTCCTCAGAAGCTGGTCCGGTCTGTGGGGCAGCAGGGCTGACCTGGATGGGCACGTTCCTCTTGGCAGCAGCTGGCAGTGCCAGCTTGGGGGCCTCGATGCGGAGCTGCCCATCCTTGGACAGGGAGCAGGTCAGCGCTTCGGCATCCACCTCCTCGGGCACGTCCCACTCCCGCTTCAGCACCTCGTACTTGTAGGAGAACGAGCCCTTCTCGTCTGTGCTCTGCGTCTCCTTCTGCCCCACCAGCACCACCTTCCTGCCCACCACCTTCACCGACAGCTGCTCCGGAGCGAAGTTCTTGACGTCCTGGCAGACAGAGAAGCCGTCACCGGAGCCCTGGGTCAGGGTCATGCTGGTGCTCGGGGCTGTCTCCGCGGCGATGGCTCCATGGTTGCTCAGGAGCTGCTCGAAGCTGCTCATGAACTCCCGAGCTTTCTCCATCTCCTGCTGCAGCTCGGTGAAGATGGTCTCTGCGTGTGGCCAGAGGGTCCTCACTGTGCCCAGCCGGCTGGCCAGGGAGCTGGAGGCGAATGGGGCGAGATGCATCCGGCAAAGCATCGCTGCTGCTGCTGCTGCTGTTGTTCTTGTTGTTGCTGCTGCTGCTTCTATCCCGTTTCCAGTGGGCTGGAAGCGTTCTGCCCCGCCACTGCCGCCGGAGGTTTTTATAGCCGTCCGCTGGGGGCGTGGCCCTGTCCCGCACATTACGTCATCCTCGGGAGAAGAGCTCAGCTCTTTCCAGCCCGTTCCAGCTCATTCTTGTTACTCACCCGTGAGGAGCGGCACCGCTGACGTGTGCCCGACATACCTTCATCCTGACTCTTACAGCTCTGCTCTCCTGGCTTATAATTAGCAACATCACCTCAGCCTCCGAGCGGGATGGTTGAGCCACCCTTGCCAAAAATCTGTGCCCTTTGCATTTCCCAGGCATGGAGTGAGTGTGGGCTCGTCTCCTCCCTGCTTCCCACCACCCTCACCTGTGGCCCATTTCCCCCCATCTGTGCCCAGGGAGGTCTCCTCAGGTGAGACCAGAAGTCACCATGCTCAGGTGGGGTGCACAGTGGGGTGCTGAGGGGGTCAGGACAGGATGGGGGTGGCCAACAAGGAGAGGGACTCCAGAAAGTGCCTAGCAGCAGATGACATGGGACATGTGCTTTAGGGGTGGGACTAGTCCCTGTACTGGCAGAATTGATGAGCTCCTGGCACAGTGGAGCCTGAGTCCACTGAGCCCCCTGAAGGGGGGCCAGGGAAGGGCTCTGTAGCCCCCCGGCCATGGCCCCATGGGCCCTGCTGCATCACGATGGCTCTGCAGAAACCTGAGCTCCCAGCAGTGACTGCGGCTCCCTATTTGTGGCATGTGACTTGTCCCCAGAAACAGGCGCTGCTATTTTGGCTGGTGGATAATCAGCCTCTCAAAAATAGGCGATGGCTCCAGGAGGGTGCGTGGGGAGAGAGCGTTCTGGAAAGGACACACCCCTGGGCAGGGGAGAATAAAATCCGCTGCTCCCCTGCCCCAACCCAGCACCGAGCAGAGCTGCAGCACAGCCAGGAGTACTCGTTGGAAGCAGAGATGCTTTGCCGCCTGCACTTTATGCCACCCATGTCCAGCTCGCTGTTCCCGTGGCTGGGACCTGTCCGCACCCTCTGGCCACATCCAGGCACCCTCTTCGCCGAGCTGGAGCGGGAGATGCGGCTGGAAATGGAGAGAGCTCGGGAGTTCATGAGCAGCGTGGAGCAGTACCTGACCAGTGGGAGCAGCCCCGGGCGGCTCGGCATCGCCACAGACCGCGCGTCCAGCACCAGCGCAGCCCTGACCCAGGGCTCCGGTGACGGCTTCTCTGTCTGCCAGGACGTGAAGGACTTTGCGCCCGAGCAGCTGTCGGTGAAGGTGGTGGGCAGGAAGGTGGTGCTGGTGGGGCAGAAGGAGACGCAGAGCACAGACGAGAAGGGCTCGTTCTCCTACAAGTACGAGGTGCTGAAGCGGGAGTGGGACGTGCCCGAGGAGGTGGATGCCGAAGCGCTGACCTGCTCCCTGTCCAAGGATGGGCAGCTCCGCATCGAGGCCCCCAAGCTGGCACTGCCAGCCGCTCCGGAGAGGAACGTGCCCATCCAGATGGGGCCGGCAGTGGCACAGCCAGCTGGCAGCACTGAGGAGGGAGCCGAGCGGGCCAAGGCGTGAAGAGGAGCAACGGGGACCAGGCTGAGCCTGGCCACGGGGGCAGCTGCTGGCCGCAGGGCGGGACCGCGCTGGGACTGCGCGATGGCCCGAGGGGTGGTGTCTGCCCAAAACATGCGGCTTTTTTGATATATAATAAATATTCCTAACTTTTATTTGTGTGGTTTCGGTGTTTGTGGTCTTGCCCAGCACTTTGCTTAGCAATGCTCCTGCCCGTGCCCACGCAGCGAAATGGCAGGGTGGGGAACGGGGCTGTGCTTGCACCGGGCGCGTCCCTGGCACCTGCCCTGGCAGAGCTCTGCCCTGGCAGAGGGGCTCCAGGCCATGTGCAGCACTGAGAATTCCCGGGAGGTCCTGAGCATCCCCCTGGGTAGCCTTCGGACAATTGACTCCCATCTTTGGGATGGTGCTGGAACATTCCCGTGCGGTGCCCGCGTCCTCCGTGCCGTGTCCCCCCCGCCAGTGCTGGCCCGTTCCAGGCGCTGCCCGCAGCTCCGCGAACCAGCGCGACTCTAAGCCGCGCCCCCACGGTGAGAGTGGGCGCGGCCTCTCGGCAAAGGCCGTGCGGGCGGAGCCGGTTCTCTGGTACCGGTCAGGAGGCGCGGCCGCGCTCCACGCCGGGCTCTTGGCCGCACCCCGTGCCGGCTGCGGGAAGGCGGAGGGCGGCTCGCACACCGCATTTGGAGAAGAGGGCGTGGCCATGCTCCATATTTGCGGGAGTCCGCGGCGTGCGGAGCGCGTTGTGCGCCGCCGGACCGGGAGCGGTACCCGTTACCGGAGGGGTGGGAGGGTTCCTCCGGGCACCGACGGCGCGGCATCGCCCCGTGAGGGGCTGTCGCTGTGGGGCGTCATGACCGGACCTCGATCCTTTCTGGATGGTTCACGCCACCCGCAGTCCCGAGTGGGAGCTCTGCTCGCGTTCAGGACAGCGGGTGACGTGACCCGGCCCCGGCAGCGCCGTCCCGGGAGCGCCGGCCCCGCATCCCCCCCGCAGCGAACTACAGATCCCGGCATTCCCGGCGCGCAGGCGCAGTGAGCGCGGGGCGCACGCCGGGCCCGGCATGGCGGAGCCGGAGNGGTTCAATGCTATGCATGGGTGGGGGATGAAGGACGAGGGTGCTGATCTGAGTGGAGGATACAGGAGGGAGTTGCAAGGACGTTTATGGGTGTAGGAGGGGAATTTAGAGGCTGCAGGAGGGTGAGTGCAAGGAATACATGGACAAAAGATGCAGGATTGGGTGCTGGGATGTACAAGGGGTGCCGGACTGGGGTGCTGGGATGTACACGAGGTGCAGGACTGGGGTGCAGGACTGGGGTGCTGGGATGTACATGAGGTGCAGGACTGGGGTGCTGGGCTGTGTGCAGGCAGGGGGTGCAGGAAGAGAGTGCTGAGTTATCCAAGGAAGGTGCAGGGATGTCATTGGGCAGGGGCTGCGAGTCCTGGGGTTGCATGGGGGAGAGTTGGGATGGTGTAGGGTGGGGCTGAGAAAAGCTGGGTTTGGTGAAAAGGGGTAGATGGGAGCCAGGGAAATCCCTTGGCCACAGAAGACAGCAGCCTCAGCACGTGGGCCACTGCAACGACCACTCATGTCCCTCATCCCAGGCCAACGACGCCTGCAAGTGCAATGGCTGGAAGAACCCCAACCCTCCCACAGCCCCTCGAATGGACCTGCAGCAGCCAGTGACCAACCTGAGCGAGCCGTGCCGGAGCTGTGGCCATGCACTGGGTAACTCCTGTGGGACCTCCTGGGCAGGGCGAGTGGTGCTGGTCCCACAGTCTCACTGTGGTTTTCTGGCACAGCGGACCATGTGTCCCACCTGGAGAACGTCTCGGAGGAAGAGATCAACCGTCTGCTGGGCATGGTGGTGGATGTGGAGAACCTCTTCATGTCAGTGCACAAGGAGGAGGACACAGACACCAAGCAGGTGTATTTCTACCTGTTCAAGGTGCGTCTGGGGCTGTGCATGTCTCACTGCCCCACTCATGGGGGGACTTGTGCAGAGTCTCTGTCATTGTGGGGGAGTGGGGGCTGCTGTCCCACTGTTCATGCTCTGTTGGAACTGGCACTGAAGACCATCCCACAGCCCGGAGACCTGGAACGCTGACCCTCTTCTGGAGTGACTGCTCTCCTGGCCTTGAATTCCTTAGGGGGACAGTTTCTAGGGGATGAATGGGTGTGCTCCAAGGGCAACACCGGTGCCTTCCTGGCTGTAGAAATTGGAGCAGCCCCATGGCAGCATTCAGCCACGTCCACCGTTCCTGGAGCATCCAGTTTCTGGGACTCTATTGACTGTGTCTGATGGTGTCTTTGTAGCTGCTGCGGAAGTGCATCCTGCAGATGAGCCAGCCTGTGGTCGAGGGGTCCCTGGGGAGCCCGCCCTTTGAGAAACCAAACATTGAGCAGGTGAGGCTGCTGTCAGGCTCGTGCACTGCCCTGATGACTTGTCCTGTGTTCTGCTGCTCTTGCACAGTCCCCTCACTCTCTGGGATGCAGCATGGAGGGACCCAGAGCAGCCCCTGGCACCCTCCCACTGGCCTGTTCTCTCCCCAGGGAGTCCTGAATTTTGTGCAGTACAAGTTCAGCCACTTGCCACCCAAGGAGCGCCAGACCATGTATGAGCTCTCCAAGATGTTCTTGCTGTGCCTCAACTACTGGAAGCTGGAGACACCGTCCCAGTTCCGTCAGCGCTCCCAGAATGATGATGTGGCCACCTACAAGGTCAACTACACCAGGTGAGGGCAGGGGGCCACTGAGCCAGCCACCCTGACGTCTAGCTGCTGGGACTCCCCAGCTCTCCCACACTGTCAGTCCACTAGGAGAGCAGGAACCTAGTCGGGCCAGTCTTTTAAATGTCAGCTGTGCCCTTCGTCCACCTGCTCTTCTTGCTCTTGCTCCCAGCAGCATTGTCCCAGGAGGGATGTAGTTTCTCTGGGGTCTCTGGTTCCAGCTCTATCACCAGAGCCCTTTCCTATCCCGCAGGTGGCTGTGCTACTGCCATGTGCCACAGAGCTGTGACAGCCTGCCCCGCTATGAGACCACCCACGTCTTCGGGCGCAGCCTCCTCAAGTCCATCTTCACGGTGACTCGCCGGCAGCTGCTGGAGAAGTTCCGGGTGGAGAAGGACAAGCTGGTGCCAGAGAAGCGGACGCTGATCCTCACCCACTTCCCCAAGTAGGTGTCCAGTGTGGAGATGGCTGCTGGAGCACTGAGGAGACTCTTCCTTTGGGATGCTTGCATGCTGATGTGCCACTCCCTTTCAGGTTCCTCTCCATGCTGGAGGAGGAGATCTATGGTGAGAATTCTCCAATCTGGGAGGCTGATTTCACAGTGCCAGCCGCAGAGGGTGCCCAGCTGGTGTCTCGCCCAGGTATTTCAGGAAGCAGCTCCCCCTGTTTGGAGGCTGTGGGATAAAGGGTCAGGGTGTGGCTGAGCAGTGGCAGTGGCAGTGACTGGGCTGCCATGGTGTGATGAAGCATTTTCCAGCAGTCATGGGCACCATGGGTCTGTTGCAGCTGCGGTCAGCACCGTTGCTGTGCCCACCACTCCTCTCTTCAGCAAGAAGCTCAGCAGCAGCAGCTCGACTGCCAACCTGGATGCCAGCACCCCAGAGCCCCTTCCAGGTGAGGTCACAGAGCCCGCACCATAAAGCTGGAACTGTCCATGGTCCCTCCCAGCACTGGATGTGCTGCTCTGCTCCCATCCCAGGAGAGAAGCGGAAGCTGCCTGAGACCCTGACGCTGGAGGATGCCAAGCGGATCCGTGTCATGGGAGACATCCCCATGGAGCTGGTGAACGAGGTCATGCTGACCATCACGGANGCGGCGGAACGGCTGGAGGAGCGGGATCCAGCGACCCCGCACGGCCCGGGCTGAGCCAGCAGCAGCGGGCGAGCCAGCGCAAGGCGCAGGTGCGGGGGTTCCCCCGCGGGAAGAAGCTGGAGAAGCTGGGGGTCTTCTCGGCTTGCAAGGTGCGGGACAGGGAGCAGGGAGGGCAGGAGGGGGGGTTCAAGGCTGTGCATGAATGGGAGGTGCAAGGACGGGCATGGGTGG
>VWZS01004572.1:606292-762524 GCA_013397075.1 Rhabdornis inornatus
CCTGCAGCAGCCAGTGACCAACCTGAGCGAGCCGTGCCGGAGCTGTGGCCATGCACTGGGTAACTCCTGTGGGACCTCCTGGGCAGGGCGAGTGGTGCTGGTCCCACAGTCTCACTGTGGTTTTCTGGCACAGCGGACCATGTGTCCCACCTGGAGAACGTCTCGGAGGAAGAGATCAACCGTCTGCTGGGCATGGTGGTGGATGTGGAGAACCTCTTCATGTCAGTGCACAAGGAGGAGGACACAGACACCAAGCAGGTGTATTTCTACCTGTTCAAGGTGCGTCTGGGGCTGTGCATGTCTCACTGCCCCACTCATGGGGGGACTTGTGCAGAGTCTCTGTCATTGTGGGGGAGTGGGGGCTGCTGTCCCACTGTTCATGCTCTGTTGGAACTGGCACTGAAGACCATCCCACAGCCCGGAGACCTGGAACGCTGACCCTCTTCTGGAGTGACTGCTCTCCTGGCCTTGAATTCCTTAGGGGGACAGTTTCTAGGGGATGAATGGGTGTGCTCCAAGGGCAACACCGGTGCCTTCCTGGCTGTAGAAATTGGAGCAGCCCCATGGCAGCATTCAGCCACGTCCACCGTTCCTGGAGCATCCAGTTTCTGGGACTCTATTGACTGTGTCTGATGGTGTCTTTGTAGCTGCTGCGGAAGTGCATCCTGCAGATGAGCCAGCCTGTGGTCGAGGGGTCCCTGGGGAGCCCGCCCTTTGAGAAACCAAACATTGAGCAGGTGAGGCTGCTGTCAGGCTCGTGCACTGCCCTGATGACTTGTCCTGTGTTCTGCTGCTCTTGCACAGTCCCCTCACTCTCTGGGATGCAGCATGGAGGGACCCAGAGCAGCCCCTGGCACCCTCCCACTGGCCTGTTCTCTCCCCAGGGAGTCCTGAATTTTGTGCAGTACAAGTTCAGCCACTTGCCACCCAAGGAGCGCCAGACCATGTATGAGCTCTCCAAGATGTTCTTGCTGTGCCTCAACTACTGGAAGCTGGAGACACCGTCCCAGTTCCGTCAGCGCTCCCAGAATGATGATGTGGCCACCTACAAGGTCAACTACACCAGGTGAGGGCAGGGGGCCACTGAGCCAGCCACCCTGACGTCTAGCTGCTGGGACTCCCCAGCTCTCCCACACTGTCAGTCCACTAGGAGAGCAGGAACCTAGTCGGGCCAGTCTTTTAAATGTCAGCTGTGCCCTTCGTCCACCTGCTCTTCTTGCTCTTGCTCCCAGCAGCATTGTCCCAGGAGGGATGTAGTTTCTCTGGGGTCTCTGGTTCCAGCTCTATCACCAGAGCCCTTTCCTATCCCGCAGGTGGCTGTGCTACTGCCATGTGCCACAGAGCTGTGACAGCCTGCCCCGCTATGAGACCACCCACGTCTTCGGGCGCAGCCTCCTCAAGTCCATCTTCACGGTGACTCGCCGGCAGCTGCTGGAGAAGTTCCGGGTGGAGAAGGACAAGCTGGTGCCAGAGAAGCGGACGCTGATCCTCACCCACTTCCCCAAGTAGGTGTCCAGTGTGGAGATGGCTGCTGGAGCACTGAGGAGACTCTTCCTTTGGGATGCTTGCATGCTGATGTGCCACTCCCTTTCAGGTTCCTCTCCATGCTGGAGGAGGAGATCTATGGTGAGAATTCTCCAATCTGGGAGGCTGATTTCACAGTGCCAGCCGCAGAGGGTGCCCAGCTGGTGTCTCGCCCAGGTATTTCAGGAAGCAGCTCCCCCTGTTTGGAGGCTGTGGGATAAAGGGTCAGGGTGTGGCTGAGCAGTGGCAGTGGCAGTGACTGGGCTGCCATGGTGTGATGAAGCATTTTCCAGCAGTCATGGGCACCATGGGTCTGTTGCAGCTGCGGTCAGCACCGTTGCTGTGCCCACCACTCCTCTCTTCAGCAAGAAGCTCAGCAGCAGCAGCTCGACTGCCAACCTGGATGCCAGCACCCCAGAGCCCCTTCCAGGTGAGGTCACAGAGCCCGCACCATAAAGCTGGAACTGTCCATGGTCCCTCCCAGCACTGGATGTGCTGCTCTGCTCCCATCCCAGGAGAGAAGCGGAAGCTGCCTGAGACCCTGACGCTGGAGGATGCCAAGCGGATCCGTGTCATGGGAGACATCCCCATGGAGCTGGTGAACGAGGTCATGCTGACCATCACGGACCCTGCTGCCATGCTGGGCCCTGAGGTACGGGCTGCAGATGCTGGGGTGGCTCTGGTCCTCTCTAGTGCCCACAGAGCTGCTTTCCCAGTGTGCCAGGGTGGAGTGGAGCTCCCCCAACAGAGGGTATGCAGGGCCAGTGACCCCCCCCATGCCCCCAGACTAGCCTGCTGTCAGCCAACGCAGCGCGGGATGAGACAGCGCGGCTGGAGGAGCGCCGTGGCATCATCGAGTTCCACGTTATTGGCAACTCGCTCTCACAGAAATCCAACAAGAAGATCCTGATGTGGCTGGTGGGGCTGCAGAATGTCTTCTCGCACCAGCTGCCCCGCATGCCCAAGGAGTACATCACTCGCCTCGTCTTTGACCCGTGCGTGGCTGGGGGGTGTGGGGGGGCTGGTGTTGGGGGCTCTCCTCACCCTTGGTCATGCTGCCCACAGGAAGCACAAGACCCTGGCACTGATCAAGGATGGACGAGTGATCGGGGGCATTTGCTTCCGCATGTTCCCTACCCAAGGCTTCACGGAGATTGTGTTCTGCGCTGTCACCTCCAATGAGCAAGTGAAGGTGAGAGCAGGGAGATGGGCACACACGTGTGCTGCCCAAAGCCTGACATGGGCAGGATGGTCTCTCTGTAGCTGGTGTAGGGCTGCCTGAGCCCCTTGGGCAGCCAGACCTACTCAGCCAGACCTTGGGCTAGCCCAAGCAGTGGTAGTTCTTCCAGGACATCTTTCAGCTGCCATTTCCATCGGTGGGAGGGAGTTGTTTATCCCAGAGGGGTCCCTGTCTCACGGTACTTTCCCAAGGGCTATGGGACGCACCTGATGAACCACCTGAAGGAGTACCACATCAAGCACAACATCCTCTACTTCCTCACCTATGCAGATGAGTATGCCATTGGCTACTTCAAAAAGCAGGTGGGCTGCTTTCCCTGGGAGCTGCCCCCAGCTCTGCTGCACACTTGCCCCTTCCCACCTACCCCCTCCCACCTGCCCCTCTTTCCTAGGGCTTTTCCAAGGACATCAAGGTCCCCAAGAGCCGCTATCTGGGATACATCAAGGACTATGAAGGGGCGACCCTGATGGAGTGTGAGCTGAACCCTCGCATTCCCTACACTGAGCTTTCACACATCATCAAGAAGCAGAAAGAGGTACGGCCCAGGGGTGGGCAGGAGGGTAGGTGAGCACTGCCAGCCACCCCCTGAACGCAGGGGAGAGGTGTGGGGCTGTGCTGGCTCTGAGAGCAGCCTTGCAGAGCAGCAAGGGGGCGTTGACACTGGCCAGGGTTATCTCTGGCCCTGCACAGTGGGTTTGTGGGGTCCCACATCACGGTGTGGCTCCGTGGAGCATCCTGCAGCCCCACTCATCTGCTGCCTTCCAACCCCCATTCCCTGCAGATCATCAAGAAGCTGATTGAGAGGAAGCAGGCGCAGATCCGCAAAGTCTACCCAGGCCTGACGTGCTTCAAGGAGGGTGTGCGGCAGATCCCCATCGAGAGCGTCCCTGGCATCCGTGAGTCCTGGCAGGGGATCTGGCAAGAGGGCTCTGTCCTCCCTCCCCGTGGCTGCAGCGCAGACATGGTGACACTGACACTTGTCTTCCAGGAGAAACAGGATGGAAACCACTGGGGAAGGAGAAGGGGTGAGTGCTGCATGGGGGTGGGGGTAGACCTGCAGCAGCAGGGATGGGGGCTCAGCTCGGGCTGTGCCTCAGTCTTGGCATTTTCCTGGCCCTGGAATGCAGAGAGGCTGATGGGCACTGGCTTTGTCCTGCAGGAAAGAGCTGAAGGACCCGGACCAGCTCTACAACATGCTGAAGAACCTCCTGGCCCAGATCAAGGTGTGGGCAGGAAGGGACCACCACTCCGGGGTGCTTGTCTGCCTGACAGCCCTCAGAGCTGCGTCCCTTGGGATTGGCTGTACAGGGCTTTGTCCTTGGGGACTGCTGGGGGGAGCAGGACCCCTGGGTGCTGGAGCAAACAAGGGTTGTATGTTCATTGCTCCAACTGCTCCCCACTTCTCCCCAGACCCACCCCAGTGCATGGCCCTTCATGGAGCCCGTGAAGAAGTCAGAGGCACCTGACTACTATGAAATCATCCGCTTCCCCATTGGTAGGTTGCTGTGTCCAGCCCCCCAGGACAGGATTGCACAAGAGGGGGCTGAGGACCCCGCATTAATTGTGGGGTCTGTGTTGGGGACTCATGTTTGGGGTGGTGGGAGCCTCGGAATAGCCCAGAGTGAGAAAGGGATGAGTTGGGACCTATGGTTGGTGTCCAGCTCAGCAGCTGGGGGTGCAGAGGCCTGGGGAGGAGTCTGACCATTCCCCACCCGCAGACCTGAAGACCATGACGGAGCGGCTGAAGAACCGCTACTATGTCACCAAGAAGTTGTTCATCGCCGACCTGCAGCGCATCATCACCAACTGCCGCGAGTACAACCCACCCGACAGCGACTACTGCAAGTGTGCCAACACCCTCGAGAAATTCTTCTACTTCAAGCTCAAGGAGGGGGGGCTCATTGACAAGTAGCGAGGGCTGGCCTAGACCTGCTGACCTAGACCGGCCCTCTCATGGGAGGGACAGGGCTCCTGTGGGATCCAGCCCCACTCTCTCTGTTGGTAGGAGCTGCTGGAGGGATTGGTGCTGCTGAGCAGCCTGGGGAGCTGGGCTTTCCTTCTTGGGGAGCCACAGGGGCTGGGGAGTTGGTGCTTTTATCCCTGAGGTGCTCTGGCTGCCTCTCCTAGGGAATGGGGGTGAGGCTGGAGCTGCCTCATCAGGATCTGCCCAGGGCAGGAACAGCACTGAGCTCCTGCCTCTGCCTGGGAGGGGGAGCCCCCTGACCCCTGTGCGTCCCCCCTACCTGGGACTGTGCCTTCTGCCCTGACTCCCTGTGACAGGGCAGGGGCACACAAGTGCTTTGGTTTCTGCTCCGTCCACATATAGGCAGCCCCTACCCCTCACACTGAATGTACAGCGGGGTCAGCCCTGCGCTGCCCGCAGCGGTGCTGCTCCTGGGCCGGGGTCCTGCTGGGCAGGGGGCTCTGCCCTGCACACCCAGCTCCTGCTGTCTCTGTCAGCTCTTCCCTCCCCCCGGGGCAGGTCTGCCTTCCCTGCCTGTACATCCTGCCTGCCCCTGCTGCCAGCTGGGGGGCTGCCAGCCCCAGTCCTGCCCCTCTGAGTGCCAGGGAAGGTGGCTGCCCGGTGCTGTGCTGGCCTCCACTCCCTGCTCTACCCTGGCTGGCAGCCACCTCTGCTCATCTCCCCCCTTGCTCCCCCCTCTTTGTGCACCCCACCTCTTTCCCTGCCCCCCACTCCCCCATTCCACTTACTCATGTTTTCGTTGGTTTGGTTTGTTTGTTTCGGGTTTATTTTGTTTTTTTGTTTTTTGTTTTTTTTTTTCTTTGTTTTTTGTTTTTAAATAAATGTCCTTGTACAGCCCCAGCTCCATCCTTGGGGCTTACCCCAGCGTGGTAGGCAGGGGAACAACCTGGGATGTTCTAGGGGGGTGTTGGGGAGGGGAACAGGAACAGCTTGGGATGGGGAGAGTGTGAAGATCCCCGTGGATGGGCTGGGGTGCACTGGGCAGAATTGGGGTGCAGGGGTTTGTTGGGGTGCACGGTGCTGCGCTGGGGTCCCAGACAGTCGGGAGCGCAGGGGCTGTCTGGGTGCAGAGGGGTTCTATGGGAGCTCCACTCGGTTTTGGCTTCGGCTCCAATTCCCAGCCGGGGTTCCCGGGGGATCCCGGGTGGGCGGCTCGGCTCGGCTCAGTTGGCTCCGGCGTGGCCCCCCCTTGCTGGGCCCTCCCCGTGCCCCGCCCGTCGGGACCGACCCGACGCGCCGCCTTCAGTTTCGTTTCCCGTCTGCTGCATCTGCGGAACCGGGAGCGGCGGGGAATGGAGCTCCGGGGGTACCAGCGGGAGGCGGCGGCCCCGGCCCTGCGTGGCCGCAACAGCATCGTTTGGCTGCCCACCGGCGCCGGGAAGACTCGCGTGGCCGTCCACGTCTGCCGGCGGCACCTGGAGAGCCGGCGGGGCGGCAAGGTGGCCGTGCTTGTCAACAAGGTGCTGCCCTGCTCCAGGACCGCAGGAGCCACGGATGGTGGTCCTGGCCGGTGCTGAGTGTGGTCCTGTGGTCGCAGGTGCACCTGGTGGACCAGCACACCGAGAAGGAGTTCCACCAGCTGCAGGACACCTTCAAGGTGACGTCCATCAGTGGGGACACCAGCCACAAAACTTTCTTCGCCAACCTGGTGGAGAAGAATGACGTTATCATCTGCACAGCCCAGATTCTGCAGAACTCCCTGATCAGCACGGAGGAGGACAGGCACGTGGAGCTGACAGGTAGACACTAGACTACATATTCTGCTGGCCCCACAGCTGTGGCTGAGCCCCCAGCTAAGCAACCATCTCACCCTGCTCCCCGCCCTGCCCGGAGCAGATTTCTCACTGCTGGTGATAGACGAGTGCCACCACACGCACAAGGACGGCGTCTACAACAAGATCATGCTGAGATACCTTCAGCACAAGCTCAGTGGGGAGCAGCACCTGCCACAGGTCCTGGGGCTGACGGCATCCCCTGGCACTGGGAGGGCAACATCCTTTGAGGAGGCCGTAGACCACATCCTGCAGGTGCGTCATGTGCCCTGGTCCTGCTTCAGCAGAGCTTCCCCTGGGGTTCAGCGGGGTGTCCCTTGGGATGGGGGTTGATGGCCCGGGTGTGTGGGTGCTGGGTAGCCCAGAGGAGTCAATCCTCAAACTCACCAGGTTGCCAGCGAACACCACGTGCTGTATTGTCCTGGGCAGCTGGGCTCAGGGTGGAAGCAGGGTCTTTGCCTCTCAGATCTGTGCCAACCTGGACACCGAGAAGATCACATCGATGCAGGACGAGGTGCAGCACCTGCAGAGCCATGTCCCCCAACCCAAGAAGCAGTATGACCTGTGCCAGGAGAGAGCACAGGTGAGGGAGGGCTGCTCGGAGCCATGGTGGAAGATGAAACCCCCAAGCCTTGCTGGGCTGTGTCCCTTCACCCGTTTCAGTCAGGCCAGTGTGAAAAATCAGTTGACCCAGGACTTTGGTGCTGGGGGATCCTGCAACTGTCTGGATCCCGCACGCAAACAGCCACAATTCCTGGGTCCTGAGCCCCTCCCTGCTCCCAGGACCCCTTTGGTGAGCAACTGAAGAAGGTGATGGTGCAGATCCAGCAGTTCATGGAGAAGCCAGATTTCCCACGGGACTTCGGCACACAGATTTACGAGCAGCGCATTGTGGAGTTGGAGAAGAGAGGTGAGGGTGCAGCGTGTGGGTGTGGCAGGGCTGAGCCTCGGGGACAGGCTGTGACTGTGGTGTCCCTGTCCAGCTGCAGAGATGTTTTGTCGCAAGACGCGAGTGTGTGCCATGCACCTGCGCAAGTACAACGACGCTTTGCTGATCAATGACACCGTGCGGATGGTCGATGCCTTCCAGTGCCTCCAGCAGTTCTACAGCACTGAGAGGGATGATAAGGACCCCACCGAACAGTTCCTCACCGCCACGTTTGAGGGTAACAGAGGGGCCTGGAGGGGGGTGATGCTGGCTTCATTTTGGGTTAGGGAGTGTCCCTGACACCCTGCTCACCTGTGCAGAGAACAGGGCGAGCCTGCAGGCACTTGCTGGGGACCACCGCTATGAGAACCCCAGGCTGGGCAAGCTGGAGGGGATCCTGCGTGAGCACTTTCAGCCCCTGGGCACTTCTCGTGGCATCATCTTCACCAAGACAAGGCAGAGTGCCCACAGCCTGCTCAGCTGGCTGCAGACCACAGCCACACTCCGTGGGAAGCACATCAGGGCCGCCGTCCTCACCGGTGCTGGCTACAGCAACCAGACCAGGCACATGACACAGGTGACTGGAGGGTGGGCAGGAACTGGACCCACCCCACTCTGCATATTTTGGGGGTGCTGTGGGTGCTGCCCAGGTCTCAGAGACCTGCAAAGCTGCTGAAGCATCACCCCGCTGTCTACCCAGAATGAGCAGCAGAGTGTGATCAAGCAGTTCCGTGAGGGAGCCCTCAATCTTCTCTTCTCCACCAGTGTGGCCGAGGAGGGCCTGGACATCCCCGAGTGCAACATTGTGGTCCGCTATGGGCTGATGACCAATGAGATCTCCATGATGCAGGTACTGCCCAGGCTCCTTCTGGCCCTGCCAGGATCCCCTAAAGCTGCGGGGGTGGGACATGGGGGCTCTTGCATTCCCTGC
The DNA here is from genome assembly GCA_013397075.1 of Rhabdornis inornatus. NCBI lineage: Eukaryota > Metazoa > Chordata > Aves > Passeriformes > Rhabdornithidae > Rhabdornis > Rhabdornis inornatus. Next base: position 614,672 of record VWZS01004572.1, read on the forward strand.
AGGCAGCTCCTTGGGGATGAGCCCAGCCCCTGGCAGAACATCTCCTTGGCAAGGGGCGGGAGAGGGTGGAGGCGGCTCCATCCTCACAGGGTAGCACGGAAAGGCTGGCTGTGTCCCTCCTCTACTGACTGCAACATTTGGACCTTGCCCTGCAGGCCCGGGGCCGTGCCCGTGCTGAGAACAGTGTCTACTCTGTCATTGCCAAAGCCAACAGCAGAGAGGTGACCCGAGAGCTGCTCAATGAGGACCTGGTAGACCTCATGAAGAGGGCAATTCAGGCAGTTCAAGCCATGCCTGAGCAGGAGTACCGCCAAAAGGTGGGTACTGGGTGCTGCCATGGGCACTGGTAGGGCCAGGCAGCTCTTGCCCCTCACTGCATCCTGCATTTGCCTGCCTGCTCTGTCTCAGGGAAGCCTGATCCTGGATCCTGGGATGGGGTCGTGTGAGGGCCATGGGGCAGCATGTGCCCATCCTGCCCTGCCTGCCCTGCCCTGTGTCTTGTGCTCCTGGGGTGATGCATCGCTCGGTAGCCATGGATCTTGCCATGTCTGCCATCTGTCCTTGCCTGCAGTCCTGTGCTGACCCCTGTACCCCCCAGATCCGGGAGCTGCAGCAGGTGGCTGTAGCCAGCTGGCTGATGAAGGAGGCCAGGATCAGCGAGCGGCGGCAGCTGCACGACCCGGACGCTGTCCGCCTGTACTGCGTCAACTGCAACACGGCCGTGTGCCGCGGCAGCGACATCCGCACCGTGGAGGGCATGCACCACGTCAACATCAACCCCGAATTTGGGTAGGAGGCTCACATGGGCAGGGGTGGGCAGGCAGATGGGCAAGGGTGGCACCAGCCTGCTGCCAGCTCTTTCTCAGGGACCTTGGTACATGGAGGTTGCAGGAACTTTGACTATGGGAGCACCTGTGCTGCCCTGTTTGTGTCCCCTGGATCACCAGCCTTACTGCCTGGCCGCCCCTTCCTTCCAGGTCGTATTACAGAGTTTCTTCTGGGAAAATGCAGTTCCAGCGGACTTTCAAGGACTGGGAGCCTGGCTGCCGTATCTCCTGCAAAGCCTGCAGGCAGGTGAGCATCACAATTCCTCCATGTCTGCAGCCCAGTCGGAGCTGGAAGGACAAGAAGGGTTGTGCCTTGTGCCCCAGCTCATAGCTGCACATGCCTGTGTCATGTGTGTGCTGCGGGGCATGGACACAGGCTGTCTCCAAAGGAGGGACATGCCTTGGAAGCAAGGAACTGCCCCCTCCCTGTGTGTGTGGCCCTGCAGCCTGGGGATGCTGTGTGTGCATTGGGTAACTGTCCCCTCCCTGCCCACACAGGACTGGGGGCTGGAGATGCTGTACCAGCAGGTGAAGCTGCCAGTCCTCTGCATTAAAAACTTTGTGGTGGAGACACCAGCAGAGAAGAGGAGGTACAAGAAGTGGAGCTCTGTGACGTTCCCCATCAAGGCGTTTGACTACGTGGAGTACTGCTCTGACACCTACAGCCTGTCCTTCTAGCACAGGCTCTGTTCAGAAGAGAACTATTCACAGGACACTTTCAAGGTGCTACATAGAAAGGGGAGGCTTTCTCGACCCTTGGACAGAGTGCCATGGCTCACTCCTCTCTTCCTCGCTTGTCTGAGCCCCAGCAGCGCATCCCTAGCTGGAGCCCATGGCTGCTGAAGGAGCTCTACTGCACCCACCTAGAAAGGATGAGATGCTGGGATCCAAAGCCACCCAAACCCTTCCTTGCTCCCTATGCTGCTGCCTTCTCCTCTGCAACCCTGCCAGGAGACCCATCCATTTCTGTGGGTCCAGGACATAGCCCAGTGCTTCTCCACTCCAGCTTATGAATTCGATGTGTCTCCATTAAAAACTCAAATGCTAGACTGAAGGGGTAGGGTGGCTGCATCGCACGTGGCAAGAGCTGGCTGGGCACAGGAGGCTTAGAGGGGGGACATTGCCCCGGAGCCAGAATCCACTGTACCCTGTGCCAGCAGAACGGGGGACAGTGGAGTCTGTGAGCTTGCCCGGGCCCTACCCCATCTCACCTTCCCGAGACGCAGAACGAGCCTAAAGCCCTCTGGGGCAGCCCCAGGGATCCCTGCGGGGCTCCAGGTGTCCCCTCGGTCTCACCTGGGAGCGCCCTTTGTGTCCGAGCTGCGGGGCAGCCGCAGGGCTTGCGGCAGGACTCGGCACCGGGCTCGGGCGTAGGACCGGGCCGGGTTTGGGGAGAGGGATTCGGTACCGGGAGCGCAGCCCAGACCGTGCTGCCCCGGCGGCGGCCGCTAGAGGGAGCCCCGGGCCGGGCCGGGGGATGCCCGGGAGCCGGGAAAAATTCCGGCGGGACCGGGGGATGCCCGGGGAACCGGGAAAAGATCCGGGGGGACCGTGAGATGCCCGGGGAACCGGGAAAAGATCCAGTGGGACCGGGGGATGCCCGGGGAACCGGGAAACGATCCGGGGGGACCAGGAGATGTTCAAGGCACCGGGAAACGATCCAAGGGGAGTGGAGGACGCCCGGGGAACCGGGGGATGATCGGCGGGACCAGGGGATGATCCGGCGAGCACAGGGGGCTGCAGCGCTCGCACCTGCTTCTTCACGTGTGTCCCTTTCCCGCGGGATCCTGCCACACGAGTTGGTGCTGGCCCGAGGAACCCCCGCGCCAGGAAGCAGCGCGGATGCTCGGCAGGTCAAGGTGGCTCCATGGGTGGCAGGGAGCTGCAGAAGGGCAAGGACATGTGCAGGGAATCAGAGTCCTGCTCCTGCCTGACTTTGGTACCAGAGGGTCCCGCAGTGTCAGGCACACTTTTAGGTAGAGATGGCCCCGGGGAAACCAAACTCCTGTTCATCAGAAACTGGGTAATGAGGTCATTTGAGTTATTTGTAGCTCCCTGTGGGCTGGGATGGCCTGTCCTCCCACTCCCTAGGCAGGATTCCTCCCGCAGGGACCCCGGGCCGTTCTGCTCAGCTCAAATTGCCCTGATTTGTGCTTGGAGAATTCACGTTGTGAGTTAGCCCAGTGTGTGCCCACAGTACTGGGTGGTGCAACGTCTCACCCTGGTAGATCCGTCTGTCTGCTTGGGTGCCCCAAACCAGAATTTCTGTAACAAAACTTGCCCTTTTTTGAGGGGGTGCAACTGACTTCATGGGGTACGGGGCCAGGACAGCACAGTGAGTCTCTGTGGGTTTTGCAAGTGGGTCGGTATCCAGCCTCTGCTGGTTCTTTCCTCTGTGTCCCTGCTTTAACGTCAGCTGCATCTGATTTCTCCTTCCCAGGGGCTCGGTCACCTTGGGGCTGGCGGCAGGGAGCAGCTGAGCTGCAGTGATCGGTGCTGCGACCTTGGTCTGTGTCCTTCAGGACTGGCATCCTTCAGAGCTGGCCTCCTATGGCCAAATCCCCGGGCTGGAAGAAGTCTGTGGCTCGAAGCACCTTTGCTTATCTCAGCTCCCCAAAGCACTTTTGTTCCGGCCATCACAACTTGCTGCCTGTAAGCAGAGATGGGCACCATTAGCCCTGCAGCAAACAGCTGCTGCAGCAAGTTCTGCTGGCAGAAACACCGTGAAGGAGTTTGCCCCTGGCCCGCAGGCTGCCAGCATGGGCACAGCCCCAGGAGTGCCTGTGGCCTCCTGCCCCAGCACCCCGCGTGCCCCCGGGTGTGCTCACAGAGTCAGGGCAATGCAGCAATTTATTTTTCACAGCTCATTTCATTTGTCATCAGTGCGTCGGAAAGCACTGATTCCCCTCTCAAGGCACCAGCTGGAAAACCTCCGGCTCCTCCACCTGGCAGCACCTCAGGTCAGCCCTTTCCCCAGACTGGTGTTTAGTGGGACTTAGCGCTCAGCCTGTTCGACTTATCGGGAAGGAGCCTGAGATGTGACTTGATTACAGCATGCAAGTATCTTCCTGGGGAGAAAACTGCTGGGTATTAAAGGGCTCTTTAACTCGGCAGAGAGAGGAATAATGAGAACTGGGGCTGAAAGATAAAGCCAGGCAAATTGAAATTTGAAATCCAGGACAGGTCTGCAGCAAGGAGGGCACAGAACAGCCGAAGCAGGACCCCAGGCACCTTTATCAAAGACATGCCTGGGGCTGAGGGTCCTGCCCTGCGGGTGGCTCCATCCTGCTTCGTGTTTCTGGCCCAGGCAGCAGCAGGATGAGCAGCAGGAGTCCGGTTGCATCCTGGGTGAGGGGGATGGGGACTGAATTTTGCTTCCCAGGCACATCTGAAAATCTGGCTATTGCACAGTATCTCTTCCAGAGCCCGGGAGCACATCAGACCCCGAGGTGACCTTTACCGGGACAGCTGGAGTTTCCCTCTATACCAGGGGAAATTTCAGTCTTCAGAAAAGTGCTTGTGGTGGAGGTATCAGATCCCGAAAACCAGAAGCCCTCTCCCCATTTTGTTCGTGCATCCCCTCCGCTGCCGGGAGCGCACGGGAGCCGCAGAGCGTGCGGGGGCGTCCCTGCCCTGCTCGGCCCCGCCACCGACGGCCGCATGTCGAACGATCCCCGCCGGGAGTTAATCCTGACTGTTCGCATGTCAGGATGCTGGTGGATTAAACAAGGGGATTAGCATCAAACAATTTCCCTCGCGCCCCGACGGGGACGCAGGAAATATAATCACTGCAGGTTTATTCTGCTTAGGTTAAAACAGCTCCCGGGCATGTAGCGTGCAATGCCATCCGAGCCATGGCACAGTGAGGGACATGCCCGGGGCATCGCGGAAGCACCGGGACGAGGAGGTCAAAACCAGGGACTGCTCATCCCAGGGGAATCAGGGAGGTGTCCCTGCTGCGTGGCACTCAGGTACCATCTGAAGCCTGTGCCCGTTGTGGATCCCACCAGCCCAACCATGTGGTGCCAGTGCAGAGGAGCCATCCCGGCTTGGGGAGAGGACTGCAGCCCTTTACTGGGTGTCCCCAGGAGGGTACAAAAGCCAGGACTGGGGAGACTCCAGCCCCCCACAGTCACTGAGCCCCCTGGCACCGCCCTGCTGGCTGCTCTTGCCAGCCTGGGCTCAGCTGCAGATGGCAGAGGATGGAACAGCCTCGAGGATGTGAAGGCAAATCTGTTTTCCCAACAGCTCCTGGGTTCCTGAGCCAGGGAATGGTGATGCTGCTCTGATCTGATGGCAGCAGTGCTGCAGGCTCCCAGCTTTCATCCCAAACTTGGTGCTCACCTGCAGTCCCAGGGTCCCCTGTCAGCACCGGGGCACAGCACTGTGCTTTCAGCCTAATCCCGGGGTTTTGATGGAACAAGGTTGTGCAGCTCTGGCTGGGGCACAACAGCTTGACTTCTCTTCAGACCAAAACACTGTGGGAGCAGCTGGACTCACATCCCTATGTCCTCACTGGCTCAGGTCTTTTGGTCCCTGGAGGTTTCTTGGCTGCTTTCCTCTGAGGAGCATTCCCAGGGCAGCCAAATCCCTGGTCAGCTGAGAACAGGACCATCACACATGCCCACCTTGTTTTTCTAGGAAAGGGCTAAAAATACCATTCCAGGGCTGTGTGGAAAGGCCTGGGCAGATCCTCAGCTACTGGGAGTCAAGTGATTTACAGCCCTTAGCCTGTGCATGATCCCAGTGACTGTGCAGGGACAGGGACAGTCCCTGGGCCAAGGCATGTCTCTGTGGAGCAGAAGAGCAGGGGAGGCTGCAAGTCCCCCCTTCCTCAGTGCTGCTGGGGGTGGCCACTCTCCTTCTTGCCGTTTTTGGGTGACTTTATTTGGGCAGAGCATTGGCAGGATGTGGCAGGGAGGGGATGCACCACGGTGGGGTAAGACCCAGGGACAGCTGGCAGGTGCTGGCACAGTCTGGGATCTGCTTGGGACCCCTGGCACAAGCTGCAATATCCGAAAATTCCCAAACAAAATTTCATGCACTAAATCCTAGGGCTGCAATTCTGCTGAGACCTGGCTTTATAATTGGATCTGTCAGAAACCCGTCACACTTAATGTGCAGCTGCCAGCATGCGTGCAACTCCTCAGCGACTGCACTGGCTCTGCTGGGCACGGGGAAATCTGGTCCTGGGATTTTCCAGCTTGAGGAAAGGTCTAGTTTGTACCTAAACCTCTAATTCTGGGAAGAGGGCAGTGCAGGCCAGCCCTAGTTTTAACTCAAGGTGCCCCCTCTGTGCCAGGGAAGGCAGTGGGATGGGGATGATGCTGGTGAAGCATGAGAGCCCAGTGTGCATGTGTGTTCTTCACCTGAGTAATAAAACCCATTATGCAGTGTTTGATTAAAGGCCACAAAACATATTATCTTTGATTCTTCCACTTTATTTTTGTTGCCTTCATTTGTCCCTTGGAGATGAGAGTTGCTCTGGTACTTATTAGTCACAAAGCCCCAACCTCGTGCTGCGTTCCTGCTATCTGAGAAATGAATTATTAATGGTGCATTAAACAGAGACTGGAAAGGGGCCCTGGGACACTGATAATCAGGAGCTAATTGAGGAAGAAATGAGATACTGCTCCCGTTGGAGAATGAGGACTGTGCAGCGCTGCGATACCAAAGGTGACCCTGCTAAAATTCCTGGGCCAACTGCGCCCAGCTCTGCCTACTCAGCCCTCGCTGGTGGGTCATGTGTGCACCTGGCAAGGATGTTCTCCCTGGCTGGGATATTCTCCCTGGCTGGGATATTTTCCTTTGCTGGGATATTCTCCTTGGCTGGGATGCTCTGCCCCGGCCAGGATGTTCTCTCTGACAGGCATGTTCTTCCTGATAGGGATGCTCTGTCTCAGGCATCAGAAAGAGATCAGACAAATGCATTTATAGCCCTGGAGAGCTGCTGCATCCCAGATTCGGATGGCATGAGGCAGATCCCCAGGCTGGCCAGGAGTGTGGACACAGGCAGCTCCCTGTGTCCTCAGGGATGATATCCCACCTCAGTGGTGGCTGCTCAGGATGCTGGATCCTTCCTGGACCTCATCTGGACTCCTTTACAAGTGACTGGGGCTAAACAATTCCAATCAATTTTATTTGTCCTCCCTTACTCTTTTTCCACACATCTTTCATCTGGGGCCTGTCAGATTTCTCCTCTTCCACTCTGGCTGCATTAAAAGCTCACCCAGCCCTGGCACCACTTGCCTCAGGGGTCCTGTGGGACATTGCCACAAGGTCTTGAGGGCTGGAGAAAGATGGGAGCATGGGGGATTGTCACTGTCACTGGCCTCCCTGGCCATGGGCTGCTGCTCTGACAATGTCAGGCTGACATGAGCCCAGAGTGTCCCATCACCTCCCCTCTTCAAACCCCAGGGGAGGGTTGGGTTTAGGACCCAACTGTCCTGTTCACCTCCGGGTGGGCTCAGCACCACTTCCTCCCCATACCCAGCCAAGGTTCCCTGCTCCAGCTCTGCTCCAATGTCACGCTGAAGCAGCCGCAGTTCACCCAGACTCCTTGCATAAATATTTATGCAGTGATGCAACGCTTTTCTAAATATAAAGCTTTATCTGAAATTTCATTTAAACATTAAGTGTAGATAATTTATTTATAATTAATGTAGACATCAAGCCCCATCTCTGGAATGCCTGTGAGCTTTCATTTATAATTGGGAGGTAAGTCAGGAGCTAGAGGCTGGGCTCTTATCAGTTTCATTTTAATTTTCCTCCTACAGCAAATGAAGCTGGTGCAATTCATCTCTCATTAGGAGGAAGCACAAAACTCCTCTAAAATAACAGTTTTATGGGGAACAGGTAATAAACCCATCTCTGTTCCTCTTCTCACCTTTGATAATGTTACTGGGGCTCGTAGATCCCTTCAAAGTGTTGTTCTTCCTTAAAAATAAGTCCATTAAAAATTAAAACCACTTTCCTATACAATAAAATTTACTCCCTGCAATTATGCAGAGGGAACAGTTATCGGCCTTCCATAGATTTTAATTAAAAGTTACAATAGGAAGGAACTAACAGCGGCCATAAAATAACAGCAGCCTCTTCCTTAACAATGAATTATTGGTGCCTCTGTCACTCAGATGCCTCTCAAAGTGATGCCCAATGCTGGTGAGAGATGCTGGGGCCAGCAGGTTCCAGGAGCTGTGCGTGGGGTCCCTCTTTTACTCCTGCAGCTGTGGAGGAGTTCCTGCACCCTGGGTGCCCAAATGGATGCTGAGCTCAGCTCTGACCCATTTGTGCTCTTGTTTCTGCACCCCAGTTAGAGAATGGGGCCGTCCTGCCTGTGGTGCCCATGGGGTGGGTTTAGGGTTAGGGTCTGGGCTAACATCACCCTGCTGATGTGGCTGTGCAGATGTTGGGGTGCAAACCACAGCCATAGCTTCTCCCCATTAAATCCCTCAAGGCACATGGGTCCCAGCTGGGCTCATCCAGCATCCCTGAGTCCTTCCTTGGGAAGCATGCTCTGGCAGAGTGGAGCTGTGGAAGCTGTGCGTGCCTGGCCCAGATATTTTACAGAGCTCATGGAGAGACCATCAAAGGCAGCTAAAAATAGCAGGTGCCTGGGATGGCACAGGGGCTGCCGGTGGGAACGCGGTGCCTCCGTCACCTGCGAACACCTGCTCATGTGGAAAGAGCTGCAGCACTGGAAATCCTTATTCCATGTTTACAACAACTCTTCCAGAGCACAAACCTTTGCTTTTGAGGACATCTTAGGCTCAGTCTGAATTCAAATGTGGGTGTTTGTGGGGCCAGTGCTCCACACCCACACTGGCTGTGGGGCTGAACTTCCCAGCTGGCCAGAGCTGGGTCACTGCTAATTGAGCTGATGAGAAACAGGAGGGAGCCAAGAGCTGGGGCTGGTGCAGCTGCACTGTCCCCATGTCAGCTTTTTGCTCTCCTGGAGTCTGGTGTCACATCCCAGCATCCCACAACCCATGTCAGCAGCATGTCATGGGAATCAAGGTGAATTGAAGCACCTGGAACACAGCTGGGCCCTCACACCCAGGCTATGGGCTGGGGATCAGTCCTGCCCTTTGCAGGCTGTGGACAGGGGCAGTGCAGCCTCATTTAGCTCCCTGTGGGCTGGTGCTACCCAGTGCTGGTGTTGCTTTAACCAGTTACTGCTGTCAAGCGTTCCACCCCTCATCACCTTCTCTGGGTCCTGGCTGTGAAGGTGCTAAACCCCCCTGATCTGCCTCTGAATCGTTTATGAAATCTTTATGGGCTTTTGAAAAGATTTTAATTCCCTGACAGTGCTGCTTTCACTGGGAAAAAAAAAATAAATTATGACTCAATGAGCAATTACAGCTCAACAGCTGCTGAACGGCCACGGCAGCTGCCGGAGCAGCTTGGCACGGCTCAGCGCGGTGGCCGAGGAGCCAGCGAGCCTTCCTGGAAAGTGGTGCTGGGCCTGAATCACCCCACACCGACCTTCCTTGGCTGTGGGACCCTGGCTTGGCCACTGAGCACAGCCTCTCCTCTGCCCACCTGTCTCCCATGGCCCTCGTACCCAGAAGCCTGAGTTCATCCTGGTGCTGGTCCCTGCCCTGCAGTGCCAAGGAAGAAGATAGCTGTAACTGCACCTGGAGAGCTGGTACTGCAGACAGCCAGTGTTGTGGGACCCCAGTTGGTGCTGCAGGAGGGATCCTCCTTCACTGGGTGCCTGTGGTTCCACATTTGGGATTGGCAATGTCTCAATAGCATCACGTCTAGGACAGCTTGTCATCCCTACCCATCACCTGTCTCACTGGACAGGTTCCACCACAGTGTCCCTGGGCAGTGCCAGCACCTCCCTGTGGGGGGGATGTCAGAGCTGCCAAAGGATGTAGAACATTGGTGTAATTGTAAAACTCCCTGTTTACTGAAAGCAGAGCTGCTGAGCTCCAGAAACGTGAAGAAAGAGGAAGCTTTGCCCTGACAGTGCCCATTCCTTCCTGGCAGTGCCCATTCCCTCATATCTCCCTCCCTCCTGACAGTGCCTGATCCTGTTTCCTTGGAGAATAATTTCTGCTCCTTCAAGTGCACAAAGTTGTTGTACAGAACTGAGAATGGGGTTGGGAGAAACTTTGTGAGCAACTACAGTGTGATGGAGGGGCTGGATGTGCTGTGCCTTCTGCTGCTCTGTCCCATGGCACTTCAGGGTACTGCAGCTGGAGATGACCTTCTCCTTGTTTAGAGTTTTGTCTTCAGCTTTGGAGATATCTGCAGCAAACCAAAATGATTGAGGGTGCCCGTGGTCTTGGCGCAAACATTATCTTGGGGAAAAGCAATGTGAAGGGCTGCCCTTGGAAGAGGGAAGCCAGAGTTCCCATGGAGGGGAAGAAATGCATCCATGCTCCCCAGTGCTGGAATGCTGCAAGCTGTGGGTCAGGTAAGAGGGCCTCATCTCTGCACTTCCTCATCCCCATGCCTGGAAGGGGAGTACAGTCCCTTCCCTGCACTGTGGTGGAGGCAGGATGCTGCTGAAAGGGTTAAAGTAAAGGGAAAAAGTGTGAAGGGGTCCCAGCCCTGCCTCTGCTCCTTGGAGAAGAAGGCTATACCATCATCATCAGGCTTCTGACAGCCAAGGTACTGTAAAGTTTGAGATCCATTAGAGTGCCTGTAATTATTTATAGAGAAGAACAAAAAAAACCATCCTACATTGTGAAAATCAGATGGCACAGCAAACAACTGCACTGAGCTTTGGCGAAAGGTCTCTGAAAACCCAAAGTGATTTATGATGAGCCAGGATGAGGCTCAGTGGTGCCACACTGCTGCTCCTGGGGACCTGACTCTGACAGCAGCGGGAAAAGGGACTCCTGGTGTGGGCAGGTGGGATCTGAGGCTGCTGGGCCACCTGCTTGTGTTCCAGGATCTACAGACCCAGAAGTAGCTCAGACTGGGACTCCTCGCTCCTGGCTTCCCCTTCCCTGGCAGCTGGTGGCCCTGGAGCCTCCTGCAGGGATGGGCTTGGAGGGGTTTGGAGCACCACGTGCTCTGCCCTCACTTCTGCAGCCTCTAGCCTCCTGCCAGTGGCAGCAAGGGACCAATCACACCTCTGCCTCTTGGCATCAATTCCGTGTTTTAGTGGAGGCAAAGTAGAGAGCCGGCAATTGTTCTGGGAGACAGGAGCCCCTGGGTACCTGCTCCAGAGGAGAGGGCTCTTGGCCAGAGCAGTTCCCTCCAAGCTGGGCTCCAAAGCTCAATTAGTAGTTTTGGGAAGTGCTTTGAGATCCTCTGCAAAGTGTCCTGGCGGAGGGCAAAATGTGATTATATAACGTGTCTAGACAGCGTATTCCTTGGGGCGGGCAGCAGGACGCTTTTATATCTCCTCTCCTGTGTCAGCACTGTGTGGCCCCGCTGAAAGGTTCTGGGAGCTGCTAAAATATTAACAATGATGACAGCGACAGGCCAGCTCAGACTTTTGCACTTAAATTGTCGATCTTAGCACAAGGCGAAAGCGCGGCAGCAGAGGTTCCTTTGCCTGGTGCACCTTGTGCTCCAGCTGCGACGACTGAGGAGCAAGTAGCACCTCCCTGCAGGCCCCCTCCCTCCATCCCGCCCCTGGCTCCGGTTCACCCTCTTGGAGCAGCCGGGCTGCCCGGGCATGGCCAAGGTTCTTGTCCCTCCCTGCTGCCTGCTGGGCCTGGGTGGGACGAGGGGTTCTGCCATCGGCAAAGAACTGCAGCCCCCGGCGGTGCCGCCTCCCTGGAGAGCCTGGCTGTCTGCTGCCACTCAGGGTGTGAGACTGGAGACCCTCTGAGACCTGACCCGCCATTCACCGGGGCGCTGGTCGCACACGGCATCTCAGTACCCAGAAATTCAGGTACCCTCCCCACAGCCCCGCTGTGTCACCCTCCTTTGCGCTCCTAGTCCCACACCTTACCGACCCCCTAAATGCCCTGGAAAGAGCCTGGGGAGCCCCTGTGTTCCCACCGTCCCAGCCCGGGGCAGCCGTGACCGAGGGGTTCGCGAGGGACGATGTCCCCGAGCCCCTGGCGCCGCTGCGGGATGCAGCTGCGGGATGCAGCACCGGGATGCGCCGCCGCGGTTCCCCCTCCCACTCCGTGCGGCGCCGAGGGGGGGCTGGACCGCGGCGGCGCGCGCGCTGCCTTCATCCCCCCCCTTCCTCCTCCTCCTCTTCCTCCTTCTCCTCCGAGAGCGCGTTCGCACGGCCGGGAGCGAGAAGCCGGCGGGAGGATGCTGCAGACGGCGGCGGAGCCGGGCGGCTGGGCAGGTAGGGCGGGCGGGGGCGGCCGGGCTGCCGGTACCGGCGGCTGCGGGGCTGGGCTGTGGGCACGGGGAGTTGCAGGTTTAGGAAAGTTGTGGGGGCGGGGGGTTGCGCTGGAGGGGCCCCGGGAATCGGGATCGGGGCCGGATGTTCGCGCTCCATCCCGGCGGCGCCGGGCGCCGGGGCAGGGGCGGCGGGGGTGGCGGAACCCCGGCCCCACTGAGCACCCGGAGGGGTCAGTCTAGGAGGGAAACTTCTTGAGCGGAACTTTACCGAGACCCGGCGCAGCCCCTCTCCGGCGCGGGGTGAGGTTCCCACGCCGAGCGGGACCCGCTGGGTGCCGGTGACCCCGGCTCGTCCCCGCCGGGTGCCCCGCTGTGGGGTGCACGGCGTGGGGACCCCCACGGGTGTGTGCTGGGCTGGGGTCAGCGGCAGCACCTGGGCGGGGGCGGTGCTGGCCCAGGTGTCGCGGTGTGCGGCCCGGCCGGGGCAGGGGGAGGTGGAGCGGCCCTTGGGCCCCTCTGGGCCCGGCTGTGGCGGTCGGCGTGCACAGCACACCCTGCGTGTCCCCTGGCTTCGCATGGTGCCTGGAGCTGCGTGTATCCATGCCGGGATTGGGACTTGGAGAGCTGTGGTGGGAATGGAGCCGAGGCTTTGGCTGCCTCCACGGGGACTCTTGGCTCTTACGGAAAAGGACCTTCAGAGAGCTGTACAAAAGCGCTTTCTGTTGGATGTGTCTCCGGGTGGGAGATTCCCCTAGTCCGGGAATGTGGAGCCAGAAGCAGGATCCGCACTCAGCAGATTGACCGCTCTCCCCTGGCCATTATCAATAGACTTTGCTGTTAACTTGGAGCAGCAGTGAATTATGGTGGAAGCTTTTAGGGAGTTTGCATCGGGGTGGGTAGGGCTGGGGCTTGCTCTGCCCCAGAGCGAACCCCACGGATCCCGGCACAGGGACGTGCCTGTGCCTGCCCTTGGCAGCGCCATGGCAGGGCGGTGAGCGCCGATCCTGCTGGATGGGTGTGTGGGAAAACAACAGCTTGGCACAAGAGGCTGCAATTTGTTTTCAGAGCAACATTTGAAAGTGTTGCTTAAATAGAGGAGATGATTCTGTGTGAAGGTGAGGGGTCTAGAGCCTGGCATCGCACTCTTGGGGGCTCTAAGGGGCTTCCAGGCTGATTCACCAGTGTGCAGGGATCAGCACCAGCTCACGGGCACCTTGGTGGTGGAGCTGCCCCTGCGAGGGCTGGATGTGTCTGTGGGTCCCACGAAGTATGGCATCACCTCTGCCCCACAGGGAGCAATTTTGGGTGAAAATGTGAGGCAGGAGCTGGCCCTGCCCTGCTCAACACTGTGCACACATTGGCTTCACTCCCTGGTTACCTGGGGTGTGTGAGTGGGGAGTGGAGATGTTTGTGAGCTGCTGTGTCTGCATGTGGGGCACGGTGCCTGAAAATAGCATCAATGGGCAGTGCCACCGTGGATAAATGAGGCTCTGTCCTGGCTGCCAGCCTGGCTGGGAGTTTCTTCAGCCACTGCCATCCAAATCCACCACCACTGACTTTTAAAAAGTGACTGCAGGTGTTTTCCGATGGAGCATCCAGCCCAGTGGCTCGGCTGAATGATGTTTGTCACTTGGGTGGAAGGGCTCCGTGGGGATGGAGGAGCTGTGTTGGTCCCTCGGTAGCTGCCAGTGTGATTCTGCCGAGCAGAAACTCTCTTGCCATATGCAGAGTTCAGGGCAAGGTGATGATACTGTGTGCTGTGGATTTCGTGCTTGTTCTGTATCTGCCACGTGCACTGTAAAAAAAGGCTGGTGTGACCCTGGATGTGGCTCTCTCTGTGAATGCACAGAGCTGAGCTCTGCGTTAGCAGGGCTGTGACGTCATGCCAGGCTCAGCCTTCCCGCTGTGAGTCTTGTACACCCTGAGCATCCCTGAGCTGGCATCTCATCGTGCCTGGCTGGGGCTCCGGAGCAGCTGCTGTCACTGCCCGAGTGCTGCTCGACTCTGACAAAGCAACAGCCTCTGTACAGAGAAACTGGAGGCTGGTTTAATAGTCTCAAGAGTAAGAAATGTTTTGAGGGGCTGGTGGCTCACTGGCCTCAGGGCTTGGACCCCAGTGCTGGACTGTGGAGGGCTGCATGTCCTGGCCATGGTAGGTGAGGGTTGGGGTCTGGCTGCTCAGATGAGGAGGTACCATCCTGCTGGAGTGTGCACTGCCAGTGGGCTCAGAGCAGCCATCCCATCCCATCCCATCCCGTCCCGTCCCGTCCCGTCCCGTCCCGTCCCATCCCATCCCTTCCCGCCTGCCTGGCTGATGTTCTCTGCACTGTTTATAGGGGATCATGTTCTGCCTAGTGTTCCCAGCTGTCCCAGGACAAGGCTCCTGTCACTGGGCCAATGGGGACATGGACAGGGACAGGGCAGAGCTGCCCCAGCTCATTCTGCCTGCCCCCACCGCTGTTCATCCCCATGGGCTGGCAGGAATGTGCAGAGGCTGGAGCGATGCTGTGGCCCCAGCAGAGCAGCACCAGGAGCTCGCCTGGCTGTGGCCATCTACAGCCATTCCAACCCAAAAATACTCCTTGAGTATTGCCCCAGCATCTTCAGACATTGGCTGGTGGCTGGTAAAGGAATACTGGTCTTTGGGCTCTTATTTGTTGTATTTCTGGGGATCTTCCTCTTGTTTGGCTTTTATCTAATGTTTCTGGGGAGATCAGTGTATTGCTAGGAGTGCACAAGTCTGCTATTAACTGAGCAAGGACCTTTGCACAGATGTTCCCAATCCAGTACTGGATATGCCAGACACATTGCTTTACACTCTGAATTTCCAGAGCTAAAAGCAAACCTGCTGTGGAAGCACCGGACAGTCCCCAAAACATGCCAGACTTACACATCACAAAGGCAAAGATTCCCTTTCCGAGTCCTGCAGCCCTTCCAACTGCTTCTCCTGTTCTCAGCTCAATCAGGACCGGAGTTTCAGTGTTCCAAAGTCAGAGCCCTCAGTTCTGCAGCTCTTTAATCATTTCTATGGATGATAAAAATGCAAAAATGTGCACCCAGAGAAGAATAATGAAGCCCATGAGGGTCTATTTGTCAATTTAACACAATATTGTGATGTACAAAGGCTGTTTCTTAGTATGATGTTCTGAGATTGCCTCCAAAATAGTGCCATAATTTCTGTGTCAGAAAGCCCCTGTCAGGAATTATGTCTGTGCTCTCAAGAAAACCCAGGCTGCAGCTGCACTGTAACAACTGCTCCGTTTCTCTTAGAAATACAACAATTTACTTGCCAGTTATCAAAGGGAACCTGCAGATTTAGGAGCCATGAGCTGCTCTGCGTGCACGGGATGCCCCAACTTCCGTGGGAGCTTCCCTGGGAGCTTCCCTGGTGCTGCCCTGATGCAGGTGCTGGTATTTCAGAGGCATCAGGATGCTGATGTGCCCAGCCTGGCTGCACCCCAGCCATGGCAGCGGGGCTGGCACAGGCATGCCAGGCTGTGGGCACAGCAGGAACTTTGCTCTGCATGCCTGTGGGGCAGAATGGGTGCTTCCCCAAGCACTCCTGACTTCACAGGGGCTGAAGGCATGGAGAATCCCTGGCTGTCAGAGGCCCCTTTATGGTTGTTTTTTAATAAAACCCACCACTTTCCCCCCTGCAATGTAAACAGCCTTTTCCCCAGGATGAATTCCCGGCAGGGTGCCAGGGAGAGGGGCTGGGGTGGGCTGGGGGCTGTGGGGCCCTGCAGGGGTGGGCACAGGCTGATCCTGGTCATGGGGGAGGGTTCTGGGACAACCTGGCTCTGGCGAGGGCTCCGAGCCCTTGATACCGAACAAATCTGTGCTGCTTTGAAATGGGAACGTTCCAGAGTCGTGATTTTCCCTGGCCTAATTATGGAAATTTTTTAATTAGTTGATAAGAAAGATCACTGGGAAATTGCAAAGGAAACATTTTGAGGTGAAGCCCTAATCTGTGCCTGTGTCTGCCTGGAGTCAGGAGCTGCTCCAGCTGCTGGCCCTTGGTCAGGCAGCAGCGGCTGGGCTCAGGGTGCTGAGGGAACTGGGCATCCCTGCTGGTTCCGGGTTCCTGTGGCCAACAGGTTTGATCCTGGCAGCTCTGTGCCAGCTCTGCTCATTCCTCTGCCTTGTGCTCATCAGTCAGGGGATGAGCTGGAGCCTCTCTATTAGGAATCAGGCTGATGCTACTCTGTCTCCAGTTTGAGTATTTCTGCTTCTGACATCTGGCTGCTCGCTCTTGCTCTGCATCAGGGGGATGAAGGAGCTGTTGAATGTGGGGTAGGTTTTGCCAGTGTAAGATCAGAGGGAATTCTCATGTTCCTATCACCTCCCAGTTCTCTGAGAGCTCTGCTACCTTGGAACTGGGAGAATTCTGCAGCCACTGCCCATGGGACATCTTTGGTCACATCTTTGTAAAACCGCGTGGCAAAAGGCTAAGAGCTTTTTGGAGGATATTTTTCCCTTTATCTGTTGGAGCAGGAGAGATGTGGAACCAGTGACTCGCCTCTTGCCAATTCCCACTTGGCCCTTGCAGATGCCACTGTGATGCTGCCCTGGGTGTCCAGAGGCTTGCTGTACCCTACCAGGACCAATGTGGCAGAGATGCCAATGGCCACCACTGGTGGTGACTGGAAACCAGCAGGGCAGGACCCTAGCCTCCTGTTTTTCGTGGACGTGGGTAATATCTGGCACATTTTTGGGGGCCTGGGTTTTTTCTCCTGAACTTTCTCTGTTGCTGTGTGTGATTTGCTGCCCTCAGCCTCCTCAGCCACGTGCCCAGGGGACGCGGCGTCGCTGCTGTTTGTCTTGGTTGGAAGCGCTGCTGCTCTGCATTCGTTTGAAGGGCTGAAGGCACAGAGCTGGTCTGTGCATAGAGGCTCTTCTGAGGAGTCTGAAACGCTTGTAGGAAAAAAACCCATAAAAATCCCAAACAAGGGAAGCTTGTTATGGAGCCAGCAGGAGACTGGGAGTGGCCCAGAGCGACTGCTGGCTGGGCTGGGGGGCGAGAGCTGAGGTCAGGCAGTGCCTCCCCCCAGAGCAGGTTCCTCCACCTCAGAGCCCTCCCACCCACTGCTGGGTGAGTTTTGTCTTACACAAGGCCAGAGCCTATAAATATCCCAACTCCAAATTTTCAAGAAGTATTAGGAACTCTCCAGGCTTATTTTTGAGGGCTGTTATGAAAGGGCTTTAGCAGATTAAAGCTCTCCCGGATTAATCTGTGCTCAGGAAGGCGGAGGGTGCAGGAGGGGCAATGCTGGCACCCCAGGCATGTGATGCAGGGGGTTCACCAAGACTCCTGGGCTCACCACTCCCCATATTGCTGGGAGATGGGCTGGTGGGGCAGAGGGGGACACTTCCACAGAGCCATGTTCCCAGTCCCCCACTTCTCCCAAGTCCCACTGAGCCCCCCAGACCCGGCCAACATCTGTGGGGTTTGCACTGGTCAATGTCAAATTTATGTGCCCTCTGGTTTCCAGAGGAGGTAATTAGCCAACAGGTGTAATAACAATTTAATAAGTGTGTCAAATAAGTGAGCCAGTTGTGGTGTAGAGCATGCTGTGCCTTTGGAGGAGCCTTCCAAGGGCTGGGGATATGCCAGATGGGAAAATAGAAATTCCCTTGTCCACTCTGGGGTCTGTCCATCCTGGGTCTGTGCAGGAGCTCACTCCTGTCCAGGAGCTGCTGCAGAACTTGGGGAGGGACCTGAGACTGGCATTGCAGGGTTCACACCTGTGCCAGAATCTCACCTTCCTGGCCAGATGTGGAGGAGAGGTGATGACTTGTGTGCTGCATTACCACTGGAAGGCACAAAGCAGTGTCAGAATTTTGGGGCAGGATGAGTGCTGACTGATGCTGACTTAGGCAGAGGATGAGTCAAAGGGATTTACAGATGCCCTGCAACCACCTGCACCCCCAAAGCTTGCCTGCTGCCAGCACTGCCACAGTGCCAGTGCTGCTCCCACAGGTACAGGGCTCTGGCCCAGGGAAATGTCAAGGTGGGTTCTGGTGGCAGAAAATCAGCTCCAGCACCTGCTGGCTCTTGGCATCTGCCTGGTGCTGGGAAAGGTTTTCGGTTTGTCCTTGGGAACATTTCTCCTCCTAAAGACTTGGGCAGACTCGCTGGCAAGAACATGGTGGTGTGTGCCAATGAGATGCTGGCAGGTGGCAGGATGCCCCTGAGCATCCTGGTGGCATCTCCCCCTGCCCACCCACCCCTGGCTGGCCAAGGAGCTTTTTCTTCTCCTGCCAGTGGTGAGAACCCCAACCCCTCTGCAGCCCCAGCTGAGGGACTGCTGGCTGTGGAGTGACAAATAATGCAGGCAGGGCAGGATGCATGATCCTTGGAGGGTCAGGGTGGTGTGATGCTGCGGTCCCAGGCAGGGTCCCTACGAGGTGTATCACCCCATAGGGACAGTGATGGGGAGAGGCACTGCTTGGTGGTGAAGTACCTGCTGCATCGCTGATTAACAGCTGCCCCTTCAAATCCTCATTAGCACACGGTGCACGAAGCCTGTTTTGACTGTGGGTGGAGCAAAGCGTGGCTGGTCCCGGGGGGCTCATGCAGATGGGGGTGATGGGTCTGTTGGAAGGTGGTATCAGGTCTCAAGGGGCTGCAAAGGGTTGTGCAGGGCCCTGCTGAGACAGCAACTCTGCCCCCAGCACAGGAATCCTCATGTGGGCAGGGCAGGCAGGGTCACAAAGACTCCTCTGTGGAGGATTTGGCCTCTCCCTGCTTGCCCTGGCTCCAGCAGAGCTTTGATGGGTGTAAATCAGTAACAGAGAGCAGGAAACCCTGCAGACCCAGCAGTGCAGGGGTCACCCTATCACCACTGAGCCCCATCTTGCTGTGGGATTAGGCACTGGCTGCCAGCACTGCTGGCTGTGCCCACTGCCAAGCTGGGTGCCAAAAATCCTGCCTTTCTTCACCTGCTGACAAGGTGTTGGAAAAGGGAGAATTCTTCAAAACATAAACCAAATAAAATTAGGTCTTCTGGTAAGGGATTAAATGGGGGCCCTCAGCTGTATTTATAGAAGGTTCAAAAGTAAATCTGTTCCCAGACTGAATAAATATTTTGCTCAGGCTGGCACGATCTTCAGTTCATCTGTCTTGCAAAGACTTGAGTGAGAGGGGAATTGATTTTCTCCAGCCTGAACAAGGCAAGCGCCTCTCAGACCCAGATAGAGAGTGAAGTCCCATTATCGGCTGAAATGGGGAAGCAGCTGGGAAATCATTAAAGAGAAAGCAAAGACAAAGCTGCTTTAGGAAGGTGACAATTTACTGTCCTCCGCGGTGGCTGGAGCTGAAACTGCTTTGGGGCTGTGTCACTCTGACCCCATGAGAGAGTTTGGTGACACTGGGTGACATTTGCCAGCATCAGCAGCAGCTCCCCGTGGGAGTGGCGGCTGGCACTGGTTGCGTTGGTCACACTGGTTGTGTGATTGCACAGATCCATGCACAAGGGAAGTGGCATGGGTGTGAGTGGTTCAGCTCATCCCCCTGGACGGAGGGGGATCCTCTAGGTGTGGTGGCGGTGCCGAGGACATCGACCTCATTCTCCTCTCCTGCACGAATCTCCCGGAGGTGCAGACACGCCGACAGCCAGATCAGCGCTGCCGGACACAGAGTCACCCAGCGCTGGACCTGCTCTCAACATGTCGGGTTTCTGCACTTGTACGGCTGCCGTGCTGTGTCTATCCTGTCTGTAAGGATGAGAGAGAACTGCTGGCACATCCCTGTCACTGTCCCCAGCCTGCGGGAAGCAGCCATTCACATGGTCCTCGGGATGATGCAGGTGGTCCGGGCAGAGGTTCCACCCTGCGCTGGGTGTCCAGCACAATTCCAGCTCAAAGAGCTTCTTAATTCAAGCCGGCATCTGGTGTTTGCAGACATCAGCTACCGCCAAGACAGGAGCTCAGTGCTTAGCTCTGATGTGAGCTGCGCAGCCGGGGCTGCCCAGCTCCCCTTGCCTTTTCCCAGGTCAGAAAGGAAATGATAAAAGGGACAATGAAGAGCAGGCCAAAGCCCTTGGCAGTGTTTTCCAGCTTATTCTCTCTGCTTTTCGTGGCAGAACCACAACAAACAGATGCTTGCCTGCAAGGAGATCCCCAGCCCCAGGTGGGTGCCCGGAGCTGGGACGCTGCGAGGGAGCGGTGGCGGTGCCTGGCGAGAGTTTGCTGTGTGAGCTCTGTCCGCCCCGCGCTAAAAAAAGGCACAAAATGAGCAAAATTATGCGCTGAGTCACTAATCGTTCACCCGCTGCTTTAGTCACCAGTGCTCCCACACCGGGGGACGTTTGCTGAGGGGGCACAAACGGAGCTGTCACCGCGTTAAATGGATGTGGCCGAAAGCAGTGAGGAGCTGCTGCTGCACGCACGGCTTCTGACACCCGACAGACCATTGGGCTCCACGGGAGCTGCTCAATTAATGACAACTCCCTCATGAATCCATTGATTAATCGTGGCCGCGTGCTGCGGCGCCGGGGCGTGCTGAGCGCGGAGGTGGTGACAGCGGAGCAGCTGCTGCCCGTGTCCCATGACAGCACGGGTCGCTGTCCGGCTCTCTGTCCTCCCACGGGCATCGCAGCTCCTGCCGAGGGGACACGGGCTGCTGTTCTGGGGGTGCTGGTGCGGTGGTGGCAGCGGGGGTCTCTGTGCCTCAGTGTCCCGGTGCTCCCCAGCCTCCCCTACCCGACACGGGGCTGTTTTAGCCGCGTAACCCGCCGTGCTGGAGCCAAGTGTGTGTGAAAGAGCCTGTCTCAGCACAGGGAAGAGCCATAAAGGGCCTATTTATGGAGCTGGCTCCTCACAATGTTTTCAGACACAGCCCTCGCATGTTTTCATAACAGCAACGCCTCCACCTCTCGCCAGCTGCCAGTGGAGCTGAGCCTCTCGCCCCTGTCCCCCGCACGCCCCGGGGAGCTGGGAGCCCTGGCAAAGGGCTGGCGACTGTGGGGCTTCCCATTGGGATCCCAGACCCAGTGCAGCCCCGAGGCAGCTCGTAGGGCCGTGCCTTGGCTGTCTCTCCCATCCCGGCTGCGACCTGGCGCTGCGCCCACGCAGGGACACGCTTGGACCCTTGGCACGGATGGGCACTTTTTGTGGCAGGAGACGGACTTGTCAGCAGCCCCTCTGCCCGGGCTGCGTCGCCACCGCGTTTCCCACTGCCTGGAATTCGCTGGCGGGCAGCACGGAGCGTAGGGCTGCATCCCAGCTGGAGGAGCAGCAGCTCCCAGGCTCCATCCTGGGAATACCCAATGGAAGGACCAGCCTCTGCCCCGGCCGTGGCTCCGTGCTGCTCACTGTGAGTCGATGTGAGCCGTGCCCAGCCCAGCTCTGTCCCCGCCCTGTGCCAGGTACCCTCCGCTGACAGAGTGGCAGCCGCTGCGGTGACAGCGCGGCAGCAGTGGCAGTGTCATGCACGTGTGGGAGGCAGGTGAGCACAGAGAGGGAGCGGGGAGATGTCTCCTGCTCAGCGCCAGGAGTGGGGCTGTCTCCATGGCAGGGAGATAAGTAACTTTTCATTAGTTCATTTTGGAATTCTTTGAAAGAGGAACGCTGACCCACCCGAGCTCATTAAATAACGTTAACAGTGCTGCCCAAATAAATACTCCAGCTGCCACCTGCACTGCCAGCCAACACTCGCTGCCCTCTGCCCTTCTGGGAGCAGAGGTTTCCCGGTCTAATTGGATACACGTGCTTCTCTCCTGACACCGATGACCTCCAGCCCAGCGCAGGATTCTCACGCTGCAGTGACTGGGTTCCTGCAGCTTTATCCCAGTGCTGCAGGAGCAAGGCAGTGAGTCCTGGGCTGGCAGGAGCTAGGAGCTGGGAGAAGAGTGGAGACACCAAACCATGGCAAGAGCAGGGAATGAATCCAGGCCATGCTTGTCACTGAGCTGATTAAACCTCAGCTCTGAAATTCTTCTCCTGTCCTCTAGCCAGGGAGCAATGTATAACTTCATCACTCCACATCCAGGAGACACTGAGGGATGTGGGCAACTCATTATCATCTGTCCCATTTCATTTCCCTGCCTGTCAGCTCTGGCATCCTGGTGTTCACAGACGAGTCAGGGTTTCAAGGTGTGAACTTAGGCCGAAGGCCAGTGCTCCTGCAGCACAGTTCTGGACAGGACCCTTGCACCTCCATCACTCTTGGGGACTCCTCAGCAGCACCTCTGGGGGCTCAGGGATTTTGTGCCACCCCTGGGTGTGACACCATCATCACTAAGCTCAAGGCTTTAGGGGCTTGACTTCAGAGCTGCCACTGTCAGCAGGGACCTCAGGTGCTGGGTGTGCAGCATCATTCTGGGGAGCCCCAACCCACAACTGAATGCAGAAGTGAGGAATGGTTTTGGACCCTGGTTTCTGACACTTCTCTTCCTGATGGCTCTGGTGCCGTTGTGCTGTTCCCTATCAAACATGTCCATTCTGCTGGCACTGCCAGCTCATTCATGTCCCCCCCCAGGCTGCTCTGAGCAGCCACACCAGGATGGTGTGGCAGTGGGTCCTGCTGGGCGCTTGCCTCAGATCCTAGTGACTAATTGCTCTGCAAAGAGCATTTCTCACAAGTTTCTTTCGTAAGAAATGGTAACAAGGCTTTGATTTAGCTCTTCTTTTCTTTTCTTCCTGTCTTTTTTTCTCCCTTCTTACCCCAAATGCAGAAGCCCCTTTGATCGTGTGGGTTCAGGCTCTGTAATAGGCATCTCTGTTTGTGTCGGGGAGTTGTCAGTGTGGTAACATGACAGCACAGTCTCCTTGTCGCTTCACACACAATGAATTATTCCTTCCACTCTTTCTTCACAACATCTCTGGGATAAATTACTGCTCCCAGATGGGCTTGTCACCCAGTGAAGCATCCTTAACCTCTGAGATGATCCCTGCCCAGCATGGATTGCCGGTCACTGAGGCCTATCCAAGGCTGCAGCAAAACGTTGGAGTGGGGAATTGTCAGCCTAGCTTGAAAGCAAATTGCTTTGCCAATTTATTTTCTTTCTTGTGTATGAACATATTTTTCTTAAAGGGATGCTGTCACATTAAATATGGAGCTGCCAACTGCAGGCATTAAAAAATCATGGGTCGTCCCATTTTCCTTCCTCCCACTCTAAATCCTGAGAAAACAATAAATTCGGGGTTCTTTTTACTTGTCATCTGCCTTTCAGCTCGAGATGCTTTTGCAAACTTTTCCCAGCAGCTGGGAGGTTTGGGAGCTTCAGCACCATGACAAGTGCCATGGAACTGGGGCAGATGGGGCTGGTGGTGGGGTGGCCCCTCAGCCACATCGAGAGGTCCTGGGCCCATCTTCCCAGAACTCTGGGCCATGGGCAGACCCAGAGCAGTCCTGGGACAGTGCTCAGGATCCTCCCCTCCACCACAGCTGATGGGACTGAGCCATGTGCTGGTAAGGAAATCTTCCCCAAATCTGTCCGTGAAGGGCGCTCACTGTCAACAAGTTGCCTGGACTCTGTGTCACTTTGTCACTTTGTCACTTCTCCTGTGACAGATGCAGAAAGTCCTTTTCAGCCTTTATGTTTCCAAGCCTTTTTTTAGGGAACGTAATTAAAGTAGGTTTGTTATACCTTTACAAAGTGTGTTTCCATGCAGCCTTGCTGAGCTGGGGAAGGGAATCAGGGATTTGTCACACTGAACAACTTTATTTCAGTTTCTGGAACGTGTGTCTGATGGATCTGGAATGGGAGCATGTCTGATCTGGTATCAGGTATCAGAAATCTCTCATATATAAGAGATCTGATTGAAAACAGTTTCCATATGAGGCTGGGCCAGTGCTTTCCCTTTTTTCTGCTGCAGCAAATCTCCCTCCCACAGCTGCAGGTAGGGATAAGTCTCTTGTTACTCTTAATTTTTAAAGAAAAATCTCCTCCAAAGCTGCACTATACTGCAGCCTCACAGCTCAGCAGGGCTCAGCTGCCCCCCAGCCCCACCATGTGGGCTCCAGAGCCTCCCCCAGCAGGGTGTTTGATAACATTGATTTTAATAAAGCTCTGGGCTTGTTTTGATGGACGGATCCAAAGCACTACATGGATTTAAACAGATCCCATTGCAAATATCTCTATCTGATACCCCTGGCGTGACCGGACTGCAAATGTCACTTGCTTAGCACTATCAAATATTTAATTTGCGTTGTAATAGAGGAGCCTTTGAGAGCTTCAGCTTAAACTGGAGGTCTCCTGTTAGCCAGCAGCTCTCCACAAACTCACTTAAAAGCCAATTTCTGCCCTGAAAAGCTCCTGACCCAGATGCAGGAGTGAGGGGAGCTGGGAGGGAAGACCATGCCCGCCTCTGCTGTGGGACCTGCTGGAGCCCTGCTCGCCACTGTAAGTGCTCGTGGTGGGTGTCCTCACCTTTGCCGTGGGAGCATGTGAGTGGGGGAAGGGGATTGGCACTGCCACCACCATGGTGCCCATGCTGGTGCTTGTGGTGCTGTGCCTCCAGTGGCACTGCTGCTGTTGGTGCCTGTGGTGGGGGTGGCAGCTCCCCAGGAGCTGGCCTGGATCTCATTCTGGATCCTGCACTTGTGGAAAATCTTCTCTGGGAACTTCCCTGTGGCAGCTTCACCGGACAGTGAGGGGAGCACGAGGTGCTGCCAAGGCTCACTCTCCCTGAGTTCTCAGTATTTTGTTTCCCTGAGTTCCCTGTATTCTATTTCTCCGGTTCTCTGTATTTTATTTCCCAGGAGAACGTAGTGGCTCTGTGAGACGTGGCTCTGCCCTAATCTTTGTGCTGATCACAAGAATCCTGAAGGATGCTGTGATCTTGTCAGGTTCTCCTCATCCAGCAGAGAGGCTGGGGTTGCACAGCCAGTGGGGGTGATGAATCCATGGAGCCTCAGTCCTTCCTCTCCCACCGCTCCCTGTGCTGTGCTCCCTGAAGCCAAGCCCTGGGACGGAATGTCACACTCCCTGCCTCTGTTTGCTTTGCTGTTTTCCCTGATGGTTTGAGAGCAGGTGGCACTGCCCAGGTTTTGCTTCCTAGAGTGGACAGGCACGTTCCCTGCCCCGCTGCAGAGAAGCAGCATTGTTCCCTCCATGGTGTCTCCTTCAGCTGGGTTTCAGCTGTCCTCGCTGCCTGGGAACAGGGCTGGGATCTGCTGATTCAGGGGACACGCAGCCCTGCGGTGTTAATGATCTTGATGTGCAAAGGAGAGGACAGCACAGTGCCACCGTGCTCCGTGTGATGCTCCCTGCCCTCCTGGGAGGCTGCAAGATGTCCCACTGCCCTTCAGCGTGTGGGAACAGGGCTAGAGAGCATCTGAGGGTAAGAACTGGGCATTTGGGGGATTCAGAGTTGAGGGTTGTGGGTGGTCTGAGCCCTGTGTATGCCCTGCTCCCCGTGCCAGGAGCCAGCCTGCAGCCTGGAGCTCTCGAGGAGAGACAGCTCACACTAATCCTTGCTCTGACAACGGATGCTTTATGGACTGATCCTAAAATGTGCCTTGCTCTGGCATTAGCAGAGCATATGTCAGGGCTGGGGAGGCAGCTGGTTTGATGCAGTGTTATGAAATGCTGGAAGTGCTGCAGGCATGGCCAGGCCCCTCCAAAACCTGCGGTTTGCCTGGATCTGCTCAGCTCTCAGGCCAGGACATTGAAGCATCTCCTGATGCTATAGGAGGTCCCCTGGGCAACCTCCATGTCCAGGGCAGAGCCCCCTGTGCTCATTGCAGTGAGCCCAGCAGCCTTCCCATCCCTCCACCGGCAGCCAGTGCCTGTTCATGAAGTTACACAGGGAATTCTCTGGGCCCAGCCTTCGAGGCAGCCCGGAAAGCTGCCCCATTCCCCCATCTCCCCTGTCACTGAGAGCTGCTGTCAGGTGCATCTGCCTGCTCTTGGCTCAAGGTGGCTCCTCCAGTGCCACCCCCTGCCAGCTGGCGCCCGCTGCCCCGCGTGACGCCCGGGGCTCTTTGGGAACTTGCTGAGCCACAGGCACCAACTCGGACGTGCCGGCTCTCGTCCGGAGGCTGCTGATGAGCGCTGATTTAGTGGCGATCGAACCGCATTCAAGTGCTCCTTGAAATATGAGACAAGTGTCTGCAACTCTCCAGGCATAGGGGCGGCTGCGGTGCCCTGACAGCCGTGGCACAAGGGCAGGAGCCAAGGGCAGGGCTCGGAGTTCCCTTCACCAGCACCAGGTAGGAGCCTCCTGTGCCAGGCTGGGGCACCAGGTGCTGCCTTGAAGGGGCATTGCTGTATCCTGAGCCCAAATATGTGGGTGGGCTGGAAATTGCCTGTGGCAGTGGTGAGGGTTCTGTGAGGATGGTGGGGCTGCTGCTACAGAGGGTCTGGGGCTCCCTGCTGGCTCTGCAGGGGGGCACAGCCAGGGACCCTGGTGCAAACATGCATGGCAGTGGCAGGATCACAGAGCTGCTTAATGGTGCATACCCTGAGGTGATGGGATGCAGTGATTTGGGTTGTGCTTGGGTGAGGTGTTGTGGCAGCTCTGGCTTTCCTGAGTGTCCTTACTGATGTGAACAGGGACCACGAAACTGGTCCTTACTCAAGGGTTTGAGGGAATTTTGTGACAACTGTTGGTGGCCACTTTCATACCAACATTTTCTTTTATTTCTGCTGCTTTTATTTACTGTTGTGTGTACTCAGCTGGAGGCAAGGAATGTGGATTCAGTAGAATGTAATCTAGTGAACTCAAATAAGATTTTTTTTTCCTTCATTTTTTTTCTCTCTTACCAAGTTCATGCACTTTCTGTTCAGGCAGTGTTTTCCCTGATCCCATATTACTGAATGGAGAGATCTCCAGTTAGCTGTTGTCAGGTCCCCTCAGCTCTGTGGCAAAGGCAGTTTCACTTGGGGGGAATTTCTGGTCCTGTTTGTTCACTCTGTTGAGTTCAGGCCAAATAAAAGTCCCATGAGACAGAAACTGGTGCTGATGGCAGGAGGGAGCACGAGGGTCCCTGCTGGGGTAGGACACTAAGAGAACATCCCTGCACAGATGTTCATGTTGCATGTGCATGGGAACCTCTGTCCAGGCTGGGATAACAGCACTCCCTGTGCCCAGGATGGCCTTTATGGGTCTGCCCCCAGGTTATTCAGAACACAGGAAATGGCCTGACCTGCATCAAACCTGCTCTCTCATCAGGATTTTGTAGCTTGGCCAGAACCTCACTGCCCAGCTGATGTATCTCATGCCCAGCCAGCAGCTCTTCTGGGATGTTGTGAGATGCTATGGGATACTGTGGGATGCTGTGGGATGATGCTTCAGCACAGTGGGTGGGCACACAGCCACTTCCAATGACTGCAACCAGTGCGGGAAGTTGTGGTTTCTGGAGTTTGCTTTGCGTTCAGGAGCTGAGTAAAGGATGACCCAGCACGGGTCTCCTTCAAAAAATCAGCAGCCAAAGGGACATCCCCTGTGAGGCTGGCAGAGCCCTTGGCTCTGAGGGAAGGGCAGCAAGAAGTACAGGGGTGGCAGGGTGTCATCAGGGCCCTGGGAGGTGTCACTGATGCTGATCAGCCAGGTCAAATCTGGGCAGTGGTGGGTGAGTGGCAGCTCATCTCCTCCATCCAGGAGAACCTTTGGGAAGACTACCCAAAATTTTGCAATCACTTGTGATCCTCCGGCATGGAGGAGACAAAAGCTTGACCTCATTGGTCCTGGGGTGGGATGGATGGTGGAGCTGGGATGTGGTGATCCTGTGTTCTGAGCTGGGTTTGGCTCAGAGCCCCTGAGCCACCATGGATGTGTCACTTAACCTTCACCCTGCCTTAGTTTCCCCCCTGTGAAAGTTAGCAGCCCCCCATCCCCTGGCCAAAAGCTCCTCAACACTTTGCTGAAAAGGTGAAATCTGCCCCAAAGCAGTGGTCAGTCAGGGTGCCACCAGCCTGTACACGTGCCATGACCTGTCCCGTGACCTGTCCCAGCCACGAGCCACCCAGTTTGTGGCCCTGACACCTGAGAAGCAGAACAGGCGCTGAAGAAATTAAGTGAATGGGACAACAAGTGTGTGTGCAATTAGGACAGACCTTCAAATGCTGCCCCGGGAGCCGGTACAGGAGCTGCTGCCTAATCAGAGCAACAGCAGTGCCCGTTTTAAAGACGAGGGAGACTTTGGGGATACTTTGTCCACATAATGTTCCAATTTTAGCTCTGCGTCCTGGGATGTAATTGCATTAAAAATACCCGGGGAGGGGGAGGATGCCAAGGGCACCCGGCGACCTGCCTCGGCTGGCGTGTCCCCACCAGCGTGCCGCGTGTCCCGCTGCGTCCCTGAGGCCCCGTCTCAAATTCCTGGTGCTGATCGTCTCCCAGATCTGCTTTCCGGTTGCTCTGCTAATGGTTATCCTGGGAAAGGCCTCCAGCTCTCTCGACAGCTGGTGGGAAAAGCCTCCCGCTCCTTTTGGCTAAACAGAACTATTGATGGAGACACTCGTGGCCACCTCCGGGGTGCAGGAAGGTGCAGGAAGGGACTGAGACCCTCTGAGGAGAGGGGGGCTCACCCGGTGGGTGGGTGGGTGGCAGTGCACCCCCTTCGTGCGACACGGAACGTGCTGCCTTCTGTCCCCACTGTCCCCAGTCCCCGCTGCCCCTCTCCCCGTTGTCCCCCTGTCCGCGCTGTGCCCTGTCCCCCTGCCCCCGCCTGGTTCCCGCAGTTCCCCGTCCCCGGTCCCGGTTCCGCTGCCGCGGGACCCACTCGCGGGACGGGCGCGGAGCGGCGGCGCCACCGCGGGGCCACGAGCGGGGCTGCAGCGAACCGAGACCTCCCCGGTGGAACCACCCGAACCCTCGTAGCCTGCTGGGTGCTGAGTGCCGGGGGACGGCCACGCCGGCACGACCCAGCGGGGATTTGGACAGCCTGAGCCAAAGCCCTCGGTGCGGTCCCCGTGCAGCCCTGCCGAGGATGCCAGGGACATCCCTGCAGAGCACCCTGGGGTCCTGCCCGGCCACCCACAGACACCCTGGCCCCTGCCTCGGCCCCTTGGCGTGCCTGCGGGTATTTGTAAGCCGCAGCTGCCAGCTCCGAGGTGGTAACTGGATCACAGGGCTCGGGTGACCTTTGCGCCTTCGAGGCTGCTCTGCATGTCCCGCCGATTCCCAGCTCGGGGTCGGGCAGCAGGAACAGTGTCCCTGCAAGGCAAAGGCCACTGGAGGGCTGTCCCCAGATGGCCCCAGGCCCTCCATGGGCAGCTCTTCTCTGTGGTCTGGGGCTCCAGCTCCTGATGCAAGTTAGTCCCACAGAGCCCCATGTTCAGGACAGGCACCTGCTGGTGGCAGACAGTGCCAGTGTCAGTCGTTCTCCTGCCGTGGTGGGGACGGGCTCTGGGACACCCTCACTGCACACAAGTCCTGCCAGCTGAATCTCTTGCCTGCAGAGATTGGTTCCATCCTAACTCTGCCTTGGGCCAACCCACAATGCTGCCCACGAGTGAACAGAGAGACTTGGCCTGGCACAAGGAGTGTCGTCTAGAGCTGGAAACTTGGAAGAAGTGGGTTATTCTCTTCTCCAGCACTAACCTCCTGGGAATGCTGCTGCTCATGTCATCTTGCCCAAATGCTGTTGCACTTGCTCAGGGATCCCCCCAGATTCAGACACACCACAGGCGTGGAACCTGTGTTGGGCTCTCCTGCCTCACCTGGCACCTGTTCCTGTCCCTCTGTCCTCACAGTGGGTCTGTCCTTCCTCCTGCAGGCATGAAGCGACCCCTGAGCCCATCCCACAGTCCCGAGAGCGCAGTGCAGCTGGTGGAGGAGGCCAGCTGCCCCCCCAGCCAGCCCGAGCAGCGCATGAAGCGGGAGAAGAAGCACCAGTCGTTCACACTTTGCGAGGTCTGCAATATCCAACTCAACTCGGCTGCACAGGCGCAGATCCACTACAACGGCAAGTCCCACCAGAAGCGCCTCAAGCAGCTAAACAAGGGGAAGATGCCAGCAGCCCAAGGTAGGAGCCCACCCAGCAGGTCAAGGCTGCCCAAAGGCTGCCCTTGCTCTGGCACAACTGCTCTGTTGGGCTCGTGGAAAGTTCAGAAATGCTGTATTTTGTCCTTGGCGTCTGTCACTTGCTGGTCTACCTGAGCTGCAGGGCTTCCCCCAGCTGTCACTGCCAGTCCTCAAGTGGTTTTGGGGCCCAAGAGGCCATGCTGCTGCAGCAGCAGAGGGGTGGGTTTGTCCATGTGCAAGCGTAGTTGTTGCTGCTCTGTCTTTGTGGGTGTCTTCTTGAGTTCTGTAGATGGTTTGTGCAGTGGGGACACACGTGTCCAAGATTGGAGTAGCTGTCAGTTGCTGGGCTACTGGATGCTGCTTTCCAGGTGCCAACCTAACCGTGTCCCTCCAGGCTCCTGCTGTGCAATTCTCCTGTATCTGTGCTGAGTTTGATTCAAAATGCTGTTTCGATGTTGGTGCTGAGGCCCCTCACCTGTTGGCTGTGGCAGGGATGCCGGCACATGGCAGGAATGTTGTCACATGCAGGTGCTGTGCTGCTGGGCAGGAGCTTGTGCAAGGGCAAGGACTCACTTGCCCTCTGTGCCATCTGCCAGCATTCACCTGGTCGAGCCCAGCTGGCTGCTGCAGATTTTATGCACAAAAGCAGGGAAATGTGCCCAGAAATGTCACCCTGTCACCATGGCTGACCTGCTCCGCCCGAGCCTTTGGCTGTGAGGGTTTGTCATTAGCAGCAAACCAAGGGAAATGCATAGAATCAGAGAATGCCTTGGGATGGAAGAGACCTTAGAAATTATATGGTTCCCTGCTCCTGCTCTTACTAGAGACTGGGCAGGCTGGAGCCATAAATTCCTAGCACGGCAATATCATCTGTGTGCCAAATCCTGCCCTGACTGGTGATGGTTTTGTTTGGGTAAGGCCTGGGATATGCAAAGGAGCAGGTCTCTTCATCAACATTACTGACAGATGGAAATATCGCAGGCTATTTTAATGGGGATAGGGCTCATAAATTCCAGCCTGCAGCTTCCACCTTCTCCCCTCAATCTGGTTGTGGCCTGATGGGAGGCTGTCCATGCATTTCCCACTGAGCCAAAGAATCTTGGAGCGTTCCAGTGTGCTCTTTGTGTTTCTGCACCGCCCCTGACCTCTGCCAGTGTGGCACCCCTGGGGCCCTGCGGTGCCGGCCCCCCACACTCCACTCTGCCAGGCAAGGCGCAGCCGCTCCTGCGTGCTCAGGGCTCTGATCTGCTTATGTGGGGAAACTGCAGGCAGCAGCTGCTGTCTGTGCCTCCCTGTCCCTCCTGTTCCCGCCGGAGCTGACCTTTCCCTGCACTTTTGGTTAAAAATGTCACTTCCAGTGTTGTCACTGTGAGCCTTTCCCAGCCTCCTGAGGCAGCTGGGAACTGACTGATGCAACTCCTGTGTCCCCTCTGCACCGCTCCTGCCACTGGCACTGAGGGTACTTGGTACCATATGCATTCCTGCAAAACACAAAGGGGACTAGCCCTGTCTGCCTTGCCCCAGGGAGCTAAGGACAAGTGCAGGACAAACTCTTGGCTGGGCTGCAGCACATGGACAGGAGGGCACAGGCAGGGCTGGCAGGGCGATGGGGTGCTGGGGAAGCCCTGCCCTGCCTCATCACACTCCTCTAGGAGCCCTTCACCGGCCAGACCTGCACTTTCAGGTGCTGAGAAAATGCATCTGCCTGCAGTCCTGGGAGCAGTGACCCCTTCCTGGGCAGCTGCCTGCTCTGGGGCTGGGTTCAGCCTGGCACAGCCCACAGACAGGAATGGCTAACACGGGTCTCCAGTGGCGTGTCAGCACTGGGGGAATCTTGGGAGGTTAAGGACAGTGGATTAAATGAAATAATTGAGTTAGACAAAGATGGGATGTTCCTCTGGGCTGGAATCTCTGTCTCATGCTGACATCTACAGCTACATCAAAGGCAGCTTCCCAGCCACTACTCAGTCTCCCCATGCCCCTCTGGCTCCTCGGATCTGCTCTTCCTGCACAGGCTGTGATTGCTGGCGTCTCGTGGAGCAAAGCTGCAGAGGAGCGTCGCTGGCAAACATGCTAATCAGTGTCATTACAATTCATTAGCTCTGTACAAGAAAGCCCTCAACTTAAAAACAATTTATTGCTTATTAGACGTTTCTTTTTCAAGACAGATCCCAGATACTTATTGTCCTGTATGGAATCATGGTGAAGGTGGTGATTAGGTACAGGGTGCCCACAGATGAAAGACGTTTTCGTGCCTCAGATGCCAGTTCTAATCCAACTGGGTCACGAGTGATTTAATTACTGCCTGTGATTTCCCAGGGAGCCCAAGCCATCTCAGTTTGCTCTCAGAGTCCTCAGGAAACAAACCACAGTCTGGTGCTGAATGAGCAGAAAGAGCTGAGCCATCCTGACCAGTGGCTGCAGGGGCATGGACAGGGGGCTGCTGCTTCCCCTCATCCTGGATCATCTCTGGGACATCTCTGGGAGCTCCCATCACAGGATGGGCTGAGCTGGAGCATTTCAGAACTTACACCCTGATCCATTGCTCTCCCCAAAAGTCCTTTCCACCAGTGTCTAGAAAAAGTCATGGGAAGTAAGGAACAGCTCGCACACGCTGCTACCAGAGCATTGTCTCTGGGCTCTGCCAGCCCACATCTCCCTGAAAGGCAGTGGGAAGCACTCTTCTTTGGAACACAAGGCTCTGGTTTCCCAGGCAAATCTGAGCTGACAGCAGCTCATACCCCTTTGGCCAGGGTCCGTGGGAAGGACACACTGTTCAGGCATCTCCTGTGCCAGGAGGGTTCACACAAGCCCCGAGTCCAACTCAAACCATTCTTCTTGGCTTTGGAGGCTGCTGAACTGCTTCTCCGAACCAAATGCCAAGGCAGGGCCGAAGCACCCAGAGGCAGCTGTGCCCTGGGGCTGATTTGTGTCAAAAGCTCTTCCTGCTCTCCAATACCCTGTGGCATTGTGTACCCTGACCCTCTCCCTGGCTGCCCAATGCTGTCACCCCACCCCACATTGGTGCTGTCCCCCCCCTTGACAGCACAGCCCTGCAACAACAGTTCCTTGCAAAGGGAAAAGTCCTGGTTTTCCAAATTATCCACTGCAATGTCTGTCCATGCGTGTTTGGGAGGAGAAAGGTTTGAGATGAGCAGAGAAATTGCTGTGACAGCTTCAGCATCACTGGGCTGCAGCAGAGAACGGGGCCCCCAGCAGGGGACGTGGGGACCCCGGGGGAGCCTGGGCTGCTCTGGGAGTCGGGGGGGCTGGAAGCTGCTGGTAGGATTATCTTGGGTTTCACAGGGGGTACCAGATGAACTCCCTGATTTTGGCAGGTGGCAGGGAGCCCACTCCCCTTGAATGGCTCCTGCAGAGCTGGGGTCGCAGTGCTTGAGGCTGGGCTGTGCCTGTTGCACTGACCAAGGAGTCCATGGCTGTGCTCTCAGCTGGTCTGGGAGAGCCCTGCTGAGAGACAAATGCTGAAAACCACACAGAGCAGCACCTGGGAAATCCATGCCTTGGGGTGGAAAGCGGCAGAGGTGTGTCTGACCATGGGCAGTCTGGCGGGTGTGGATGTGTGATCCTAGTCCTTGAAGTCCATGATCCCTCTCTGTGATCCTGGGCCATGTTCATTTCCATGACCCTGCTCTGTATGCTCTGGCAGCTCGTTGCTCACTGAATTCCCTCCTCCTTCCCCCACTGCTCTCTGCTGTCACAGCCTTTCAGCTGTTCATTACCCAGCAAACTGGTGCCAATCCGTTTCAGCGATGTTCAGTGGGGCTTTGTCTGCAATAATCCCAAGGTATTGATTTAAATAATTTGCAAACATGTGGGATTAGGGTCTAATTGGGACTAATTGGGTGCAGCAGTCATGTCACCACTAGGTCGGGGCTGGGACATTCTCACATCTGCCCTTGATGGAGTTCCCTGCTGTGCCCAGTCTTGGTGCCTGCTCCAGCAATGCCGGAGGAAAAGTTGTTCTTTCTTGCTTCCTCCTTACCTCCTGCAGCAGTTTGCTGCTCTCCTGTTTTTGTGACTTTTTGGACAAATTTGGCAGGGACAGGCCAGTATCTGGCTGGCATGGGAGCCACTTCACAGCGTCCATCACCAGGTATGCTGGCAACACATTGGGCTCTCCCAAACTTCCCAATAGCAGATCCATGCCCAGCCTAAGTGTTAAAGAGGATTTAACATTTGGCTGGGACAGACCCTGCATCTGCCAGGTGCTGATCAATACCTTGTGCCCAAGCAGCACCAGGGTTCAGATTTTAAGCTTCTGTGAATTTATGAAGGACAAACATACGGAGTCCTCCTGCTCCATTGGCCTCGGCTGCTTCCTTCAGCTGTGAGCAAAGATGAGCAAAAATAGCTTTTCAGATCAGATTTGAATAACCTGGAATCTCAGTGGGAGAAATATAATGGTTTTTTCATGTCTTAAAGATGTTGGCTGGGATCAGGAATAATCTGAAGAAGCTCGATTGGGTAATTGTACCTTTTCCTTCCCTCTGCTCACTCCCAGGCTTCTCCCTTCCCCTCATCACTTCATCCCTTCATAGAGATGGGGTGCAGGGATGTCCCTTGGGGCTCCTGGGGGGCAGAGCTGGGAGGGCTGAGTAGGGGATGGATTTACCCCTGCCACTGTGAACTGGCAGAAAAGCCCTGTTTTGCTAAATACCCATTTTTAACAAAAAAAAAACCAAAACAAAAAAACGAACAGTTTCTGTGGGGGAAAGGACCTGTGGGTGCCATGTGAGTGGTGGCACATGAGCCCACATTGATTGTGCTGATCCGTGAATCCAGAGAAAACTGCTCCCTTACTAAATCCTCAGAAAATACCCCACTAGATTGCTGTCTCTCTGAAAAGCCCAGCTATTCAGCTTTCTGTGGATTAATAACTGTAGCATAATTAATCTCTGATGTTATTGAGTCAGGAACTTCAAATAGAAAATGAATTGATTAGCGGTCAGCTTTGGCTGGAAGGTTTTTGTGGTGTGGAGCCTTCCTCACCAGAACTCTGACCTCTGGCTCTGCACCCCAGTTCTGGTCAGAGCTTCAGGGATATTTTCCCCTGGCACACGTATTCTAAAAAGATCCTTAAAATTTAAACTCTTGGCCATAAAATGACACAGAGAAGCTGCAGGGCTTTTCTTGTGATGCTGGAAGGAAGGAGGTGGGAGCCTCCCATGGCAGGGGCTTGGGCACTCAGGTGGATGCTCCAGCTGCATCCATGGAAGGGCTTTGCCTTAAGAAAGAGAAACCAAGCCAAAATATATCAAGGTCAGGACATATATATATATATATATATATATATCAAGTATCATCTTCATGTGGGTTGGTGGGGCTGCCTGTGCCATGGGAGTGTCAGGGTGCCACTGATGTGGTGCTGGCACACCACAGGCTGTGCTGCACTGCTGGCAGTGGTGATTTTTCCCAAAATCAGTAGGAAATTGCCTCATGTTATTTTTAAGCCCCGCAGTTGTGAGCCATTCCTCTTTAATCGCGGATTTTGCTGTCACTTTCTTCCAGTCGGTTTGCTGTCAAGTTGCCTCAATAGTGTTTCACGGCCACTCAGCTCAGGGCTGCAACACACGTGACATTAATTAGAAGTGGATTAAGAACAACGAGGAACGTGTAGCCATGGAATATTTCACCATTTCCCATGTAGCATCAGCTCAGCAGATTTGGAAGAGGAATCCTGGGATTTATTTTAAGTGGGGGAAAAGCGGTCAAAGCAGCAGATAAACCATGAGCATGTCCCAACTTGTGGGCACCCACTGGTGCCAGTGCTGAGAGAGCTCTGAGCCTGAAGGGGCCTTTTCCAGACCTCCATCAGCAGCTCTGAGCAGGGAGTGAGGTCCCTGGGATGGGGGTGATGTCCCCTTAGGAAGGATGCCCAGTGCTGGGGATGCTCCAGGGTCAGGCTCCTGGCTGTTGTGGCCACCCCAGGCATTGGATCCAAATGCATCCTGTTTGGAGGGCTTGGCTTTTAGCCCCGAGCACTTGGGGGCTGCCGTGTCTTAAACATCCCCAGGGAGGGCTGAGGACATGGGGGACCTCGGCACCCCCGGGGGCTCTGCTGTTCTCAGCCACTGTTCTGCTCTGACACGGGAGAGAGGCGAGCATCCTACTGCATCCCACAGCTGCATCCCGTAGCTCCCCGCTCGCAGCCCGGCTGTCACTGGGAATTAGAGGTGCTGGGTGGAACAGGTCGTGCCGGGCTGTGCGTGCGAGGGCTGCGCCGCCGTCCCAAAGAGCACCGGGACTGAGGGGGGGACTGGGGAGGGGTGACAGCCACTGGGAAGTGACCTGTCCGCGTCTCAGGGATGGAAATGCTGCTCATCTCCCCCGGCCTCCATCCTCGGGCCGTTCTCCGTGCCCGCTGTGTCTGTGTGTGTGTGCGTGCACACGCGTGTGCGGCTCCCCCGGGGGCACAGGAGGAGCGAGAGTTCAGAACCAGGAGAACGGGGAGGGAGGGGAGGCAGGTCGGGGGGAGCTGGGGAGGGCAGGCAGAGGGTTGTGGGTAGTGTGGAGCTGTCACTGTGATTTAGGGTCGGCTTCTTAAACTGTTTTATGTTCCCAGACAGTAAGTCGTAAGCAATATAAATTTTTTTTCTGAAGAGATGATCTCCCCTCGTCGTGCTTCTGCCTCTTTCCCGAAGTGAGCTCTCCTTTCCATAACCCCGTGGTGTCAGTGCGGGTGTGCAGAGGGAGAAAATGGGATTCTGCCTTTTGGAGCCATGTCCACAGCCTGGGACTGGGAGCAGGGATTCTGGTCCTGGTGTTGCTGGGAGAGCTGGTGATGCTGGGAGCAGAGTGGTGCAGAGCTCTGGATGAGCTGGCCTAGGGGGACTGGTGTTCATAGCCAGCACGAGGACCGTGGCCTTTCCCTGCAGCCTCCCTGGCTGCCCCCAACTCTGCTTTTGGAGCATGTGGGATCTGTTGGAGCTGTTGGAATTGTCAGAGCTCTTGGAGCTGCTGGAGTGGCTGGAGCAGGGCTGCCTCTGCCTGCAGGCACTGCTGCTCCCCTCCAGTTTGGTTCCCTTTGTTTTTCATGCCCCTGAGTTATCACTGCTTTTGGACGGCTTGCCCACAACATGGCTCCTGCTCACCTTTGGTATTTTCTACAGCTACAGATTTATGAGGAATAGTTTCATTTATCTGGCTGTTGTCATGCCAGCTGGAGTGTCTCGGTGTGGTCTGTAGCACCAGAGTGTTAGTCCAGATGAGCTCCCTGGGCACCAGCAGCTCCTGAGGGGCCAAAGCTAAGCAGAAACCTGATGGGCAAGATCAGAGACAGCATCATCCCTGGCTAGTTAAGTGTCCAGAAGATTTTGGGTAGTTGGTTTCCATGCCAAACCCCAATTGACTCCATATGGGCCCTGTGGCCCCCCAGGAAATCTGCACTGGGCTAGGGGGAATCAAAGTGTGGTGGCAAAGTGGAACCCTCTGCCCTGTTCCTTCCAGGAGGGCCCTCCTCAATTAGATGGAAAATCTTACACTCTTTCTCTGAAACTTCCAGGTGTCATTTCCTCCCTTTTCTTCATAATTAAATATTTTTAGGTCATCCAGTTTCTCCGTCCTATTCACAGACCTGTCCTGGATGCCTTTGTAATTAGCCATCTCCCTGGGAAAGATGATGAAGGTGAGAGGCACAGGCCATCGCTCTACTTCCAAAGCCCTGCCCACCTTGGCTCATCCTTGGGGATCAGAGCTGGGGGTGTGTGTCCCCTCCATGACACATAGCTCCCAGGTTTGCTCCTTTTAAATGCATAAAAGCAGAAATCTTCAAGAAAGATTCATTTAAAAACTGTGGATTAATAAAAAAAAATTGATCCGGGTGGGTACTGTGAACTCAGTAGTTTGGCAAGTCTCTATTTATCAGGGGGTCACGGGGGGGGGACTGTGAACCACAAACTCCATTCTCTTTGTGTGGGAAGCCCCCCGGGGGAGGAGGATTCAGCCCTTAAAATATGTTACCTTAATCCTGAGCAAACTCAGGAGCAGCAAAGGTCAGCGCCTGCCTTCCTGGCCCGGCAGGGATGAACCGCCGGC
Source organism: Rhabdornis inornatus (assembly GCA_013397075.1). Classification (NCBI taxonomy): domain Eukaryota; kingdom Metazoa; phylum Chordata; class Aves; order Passeriformes; family Rhabdornithidae; genus Rhabdornis; species Rhabdornis inornatus. The sequence continues at coordinate 652,738 of VWZS01004572.1, forward strand.
GGCTGCTTCAGCCGGAGCCTTCTGCTTCTGATGGGGCTCAGGTTACAGAGCAGAAGAAAGCCAATACACATCCTCCAGGTGTATCAGTCTTGATCCTATCTGGCGTCTTTCACCCCCAAATTATACCCTAAATCCTTGGTGAACAAAGTCAGCCAGAAAGGCTCTGGAAGGCTCAGCAGACTTGGGCAGGGGAGCAATTCCTGCTGGGCTTTTCTCCCTCCTCCTTTATTGATGTATTCATTGCCCAGTTCTAGTCACTATTTACCAGGCTGCCTCTGGAGTCCAAGGCTGGGAAGAGCCAGTCCTGGACCTTCCTCAGCTGGCAAGGAATTTAACACTGCCTGCAGTAGGGTTAGGAGTAATAGCTCTGTTGTGGTTCCTGGAGTCTGTTGTCACAAAGAGCCCAGGGAACTGGTAACATTGGTGCCCCAACTCAGCCCGAGCACCCTCCCCTTCTCCCTGCCTTCCCTCATCCTTTAAGCCACAGGCAGTATTTGAGCAGACCTGCCCAAGCAAGCCCGGCTCTACAGCGGCTGCTGGCAAATGCTCCCCCCTCTTAATGCGTGTTTGGGATTTGCCTCTCTTGGGATGTGTGTGATGATGTGCAGGCTGAGGGCTGGGGCCTGGGGCCATTTCACAAGTAACCCTCTGGTTCCATCCGCACACTCTTGGGATGCTCAGCCATCAGTGTCCTGCGTGTGGATATCAACCCATGTTGGAAAGTGGTGACCACGAAGGGCTGTGGCATCTGACCCATGCTGCCTCTGGGTTTTTTTAGTGCCTCCCATGGGATGGTGGAGCTGTTTGTCATGGCCCCTGGGCACCCTTCTCAGCCACTCCGGGGTAGATGCTTCAGCAGCTTCATCCCACAGTGGAGGTTGTGGGGAGCTGCAGCCACGGGCTTTGCTCCCTGGGAGGTAGGGCAGCTCCACTGGAAGGGAGATGTGGGTCTAGACCCTGTGGGAGGGTTTGTGCTGCTGCCCTATGCCAGCTCTGGGGTACATGGACAAATATAGCAAGTTATGCACCGGACGGACCCACACTGAAGAGCTGGGAAATTCCAGTGATCCGCTGGGCTGGGCAGGGAGGGCCGGAGGCGTTAATGGCAGGGGCTGTAATCAGCACCTGCAATTAGCCTCTGCTCCAGCTGGCCTCAAAGGCTCGGACACAAAGTGCAGCATCCCACAGCCCCGTTCCTCCCTCCCACCCCTCCGTGTCATCCAGCTCGAGCCCTTTCAGCCATGGCGATGCCAGCCAGGACCTGCACACTTGGCGGGGATAAATGCAGCATGAGCCGCAGCTGGGAGAGGATTTATTGAGGGAATTGCTGGGCAGAACTGAAGGGGCTCTTCAGGGCTGGGGGCAAGGGAGGATGTACATCGGTCAGGGCTGTACATCGGTCCAGCCGGTCCTTGCCAGGGGGGCTGGAGGTCAGGAGATGCCAGACTTGCTCACGGCTTGTGGTTATCCCCGAGGAAAGAACAGCCATCGTATGGTTGTCAGCCCCCTCCTCCCAGTCTTTACATTTCCAGTCCCCTCTGTTCGACGCTCCTTGCAGTAGCGCCAAACTGCTGATGACATTAAACAAATTAATATCGGGTTTAAATAGCCTGCGGGAGGCCGGGCCAGGCGTGCGGGGCCAGCTGTCAATCCCGGATTAGCGAGTGCCCCGGCTAAACTTACTGCTGCTGTTAACGACCCTGACAGCAACACTCTGCCCGGGGCTCTGCCAGTGCTGCCCCGGTGCCAGCTGAGCCAGGGTGAAGTCTGGGAGAAAGACCCATGGTGTGCCCTGGCCCAGCAGGAGCATCCAGAGGGGTCCTGATGGCTTTAGTGCTTTTCAGTGCACCAAAATTCTGTAATTTACCCCAAAAATGCCTAGTCTGGCTGTGGCACATGGGAAGGGACTCGGGCATCTCATGGTTTAACATGTTCATTTTCACTCTGCTTATGGCCCAGTGGTTTCTGCCCAACTCCTTACATTGTTTGACTTGAGAAAAATTAATTCCATCCTTGTTGTTGTCTACCGTTCAGGGAGGCAGGGGAGGTGATTGTTTCCCCTTTTCACAAGCAGGTTTTTCATCATTTCCCTGTTTAAAGGGCAGCAATGTAAGCAAGCCATGAGCCTCGCCTCCCGAAAAGAAGCCAAAAATGAGAACAGAGAAGGTGCTGCCATGAGGAGCCCAACTGCCAGAGTCTTTGCTGATGAGCTGATGGAAAGGGCAGCAGGCCCTGGGCTCATGAAAACCCCAATCATGGGGGGCTGAGATGAGCACCCCGCCCGGGCCAGGCTGCCCGTGTCCACTCGTGTCACCCCACAAGGTGATGATATGGTTGGGTCAGACCCTGTGTGTTTCCAGCACTCGGGGCTGCGGCTGAACGGAGCAGGGACCCACGGCCGCTGTCAGCAGGCAGGGACAAGCGGTCCCTGCTGCCGGCGAGCCTTCCCCGGGGCTCGGGGTGGGTGCCTGTCGCTGAGTCTCCCCTCCCCGGTGGAGACCCACAGGGGCATTTCGGCACGTGTCACCCCAAAACAGCCACCTTAGCGGACTCTCCGAGAGAGCCCCGGAGCTGCAGCGGAGCTGTTGAGGGTTCCCCTCCCCTCGCCCCAAGTTTCGGGGCTCGGGCAGCCCCGGCGCGGGGGCGGCTGTGCGGGGAGGGGGAGCGCCCGGTCCCCCCGCCCATTTCCACGCTGATACCCGGCACCTCCGGCAGCTTCTCCCCCCGCGCTGCTGCGGGGCCGAGGCGGGGCCGGACGCGGGGCGAGGGGCGGCAGCGAGCGGGGCGGTGGGAGCGGGGCTGCGCCCGCCCGGTCCGGCCCTGCCCTGCCCGCAGCTCTGCCCGGCGAGCGGGAGGCACCAGCAGCGCCGAGGCGACGCAGCCGCATCCAAAATGCTTCTAGGTGGGTGAAACGCAACTTTCCCGCAGCCTCATCTCTCCTCGTCGCCCTCCATCTCTCTCCCCGTCGCCCTCCATCTCTCCCCTCTCCATCGCTCCTTCATCCCCCGGCTCACCGCTGGCGGAGCCTCTGCTCGGGGGTGCAGCGGGACCGGGGCAGCCGTGGAGCCCAGGGGGCCGGTGGGGTTCGCGGGGAGGGGGACCGGGGNGGGAGGGGGACCGGGGTATCGCCTCGCTTCTGTCCCGGGGCTACCGCTGCCCGCAGAGCCCCGGCTTTAGCACTACCGTCTTCTGCCGGGTTCCTTCAGCTGGAGGAAAGGGCACTTTTCAGCGTCCGAGCTGTTCTTTATGGACAGAAACACGCCGAATTGGTTCTTATTTTGCCGGTAGCTCTGCGCAGACTGTGTGTGTAGGGGGGGGTCTCTTCTCCACTTTGCGATTTTGGCCGCTAACTTAACTCCAAATAGTGAAACACTGAGGTGAGTTATTTACTGCCGGAAAAGAACCCCGGGAACAAGCGGTACTCAAGGAGTCCGTGCTCAGAGTGAGGGGCTGGGAATGGGCTCGGCATCAAACTCAACTATTGATTGACCTGTGGGGTCCCCATCCTGTTCCCAGCAGGGCTCGGCACCCCAAATTATCCTCATGAGATTTTCTTGTTCCTAAGCAAATGATGTCGTTCCTATTCCTTATTGCCGTTCTGCCTGAAAATCCCGTTTAAGAGCTGCTCGTGTTATTTGCATCAGCTGAGGCTGTACCCTACACCCACAAAATGGTCCCTCCCCGCCCAGCACATAGGNGTGAAACGCAACTTTCCCGCAGCCTCATCTCTCCTCGTCGCCCTCCATCTCTCTCCCCGTCGCCCTCCATCTCTCTCCTCTCCATCGCTCCTTCATCCCCCGGCTCACCGCTGGCGGAGCCTCTGCTCGGGGGTGCAGCGGGACCGGGGCAGCCGTGGAGCCCAGGGGGCCGGTGGGGTTCGCGGGGAGGGGGACCGGGGCATCGCCTCGCTTCTGTCCCGGGGCATCGCCTCGCTTCTGTCCCGGGGCTACCGCTGCCCGCAGAGCCCCGGCTTTAGCACTACCGTCTTCTGCCGGGTTCCTTCAGCTGGAGGAAAGGGCACTTTTCAGTGTCCGAGCTGTTCTTTATGGACAGAAACACGCCGAATTGGTTCTTATTTTGCCGGTAGCTCTGCGCAGACTGTGTGTGTAGGGGGGGGTCTCTTCTCCACTTTGCGATTTTGGCCGCTAACTTAACTCCAAATAGTGAAACACTGAGGTGAGTTATTTACTGCCGGAAAAGAACCCCGGGAACAAGCGGTACTCAAGGAGTCCGTGCTCAGAGTGAGGGGCTGGGAATGGGCTCGGCATCAAACTCAACTATTGATTGACCTGTGGGGTCCCCATCCTGTTCCCAGCAGGGCTCGGCACCCCAAATTATCCTCATGAGATTTTCTTGTTCCTAAGCAAATGATGTCGTTCCTATTCCTTATTGCCGTTCTGCCTGAAAATCCCGTTTAAGAGCTGCTCGTGTTATTTGCATCAGCTGAGGCTGTACCCTACACCCACAAAATGGTCCCTCCCCGCCCAGCACATAGGCAGCCTGTTCCCTCGGCTCCCAGCCTGCTAATCCTAATTACTTACGGGATTCAAGCTGAGTTTGACTCACTGCATCTTATTGATTTTTCCCAGGGCTGCAAAAAGAGGAGGGAAAAGGTTGTGTGCTGACGGGGCTGGATTTTGCCCTTGCTCTTTGTCTGGGTGTCAGCTCCAACTTGTGTTTCTGCTGCACCTGCGACACAAATGTTCGATGCTTTTAATGTGATATGAGGCTGGGGGAGAGTGACCAGAATGTCCTTGCGAGGGTGCCCAGGTGGCCGTGGCGGAGCTCCGTGGCCAGGCTTGGCTGGGGCGGACTCGGAAGCGGAGCAGCAGCAGCAAACAGAACGTGACACTGTTCTTGGACCCGTTTCATGTGGATTCGGGGCTGGTAATTTTAGTGGCTTTGTTATTATCAGTGTTAACTTTGTGGCAGGTGCTGGGGAGGGAGCATGGCCCCTGGCTGCTGGCAGTGATGGGTCTGGCACATCCCCGTGGGCAGCGGTGCCGCTTCTCTCCGTGCGTGTCTGTGTGTGTATGCTGTGCACATCCATGTAGGCATAGGCACGTCTGCAGGCTGCCATGCACTCCTTTTCCTCTGGTAACATGTGGCTGGCATGTGCTTGTGTGTGCCCGTGGCTGCCCGAGGGCAGCCAGGCCAGGAACATGGATGTTGTTAGCCAGGCACATCAGTCAGGTGCCCATGTTGTGCCTGTCTCCCATGGATCAAGCTGGCCCCAGATGTCTTCCCATGGATCAATTTAATCTTTCTAATAGTTTGAAACACAATATTTTCTCTGAAATGTCTTTCCCCGTCTCTCTGGAACACGTAACGCTACTCGGGATATTTATCTGGAATACTCGTTAGGCAAAGCAGGCTTAAAAGACAAACAAAAATCCAACCCCAGAGCTTGCTTTTTACTCTGTGGCCTCAGATATGGAGGAAATATTGAACAGCCACTAAAGCTTCAATTTTGACTCTGCAGTGTCTTGGGCTTACTGATGATCCCCATGCTAGGACCATGTTTCTCCAGGTGGAAGAATGTGGTGGTGGGATTGTTCTTCCATGGTGATTCCAGCCCTCTCTGTGCTGTGGGGGTGACAGTATGGGGAGCCTGGCTCCACTGAACTGCTGGGTTTGGCTTTGGGGCTCCTTTGGCAGACAGTGGGACTGAGCTTTCCCTGTAGTTGTTTTGAGTGGATTTTCCTGTAAATCCAGCAGTTGTTTTTATTACTGGGGCTTGCTCCAAGCAATGTCCTGGGGGACACATCTGTCCCCTGGTTTCAACTCTGAGCAACACTGGGGGGGGCATAGGGGGCTCTGACCTCCTCCAACAGCCCCAGCCTCCCCTTCAGAGTATTTTTAGACCAAGCTGTCATCTAATCTTGACCTCCAGGATGATGTGGGCTAGAAAACATCACTGCATTTCCAGCATCAAGCTGAGGATATAATTCACAGATCTCTTTAGTCCATTTTTAATTATGCCTCACCTTGCCGCAGTAATGAACCGCTAACAAGTATTTTGAGCAAATGTGAACTTTTTTTTGAAGTTTCTCAATGCCGATGCTCCTAGCAGGTGCTGGTGGCACTGAGGCTTTGATGGTTTGTTTCAGCACCCACCTGATGTCTCTGAGCTTGTAATGACTGCAGGGGCTGAGGATTTAGCAGGTTGCTTTTTTTTGCCTTTCCTGAGCGGGATGTTGGAAGGAGTGGGCTGGCTGCTCCCACTCTCCTCTAGAGTGATTATATTAGCATGGCCTGGGTAGGAGTGGCGGAAATTACAATGAAATACTAGAGGTAGGAAATAAAAATCTAATTAAAATGTAATGACAGATGTGTGTCATCTTCCAAACCCTAGGCATGACCATCCTGGCTGTGGGGCAGGCATGGTTGCAGGAGGGTTGTGTACTTCAGCTGTCTGGGAACTGTGCTCAGGAAATAATACTGGGAGCAGAGAGCAGGCGAGGTCCCTCTAAACCTTGGGAGGGGAAATATGTGAGTGGATTGGGGTTTGAAAGCCCTCTTGGTCCCCCAGGACTTGCCCTCCTGAAGTCAGAATTGGTGGGTGCCCTTGGGTCTATTCCCCTTTTCCCACTACCCAAGCAAAGCTGAGACTGACTGAAGCCCATATGGTCTCACTGCTTAGGGGTGTTTGCTGTGACACTGTCACATGCAATGATTTGGACATCACCATGGTTGTCTGTGTGCAGTTCTCTGGCACGTCTGGGATGGCACCACTGAGAGGCAACAGCCCAGCAGGGATGGCCACTGGCTGGAGCCTGGCTCTACCACTGACCTACCAGGTGGCCCTGGCCACATCATTTATCCTCTCTGAACCTTCTCGTGGGTCTTCTTGGCTCTCTGGGGGCTCAGTGCCAGCCAAGCCCTGGCTGCATGAGGGAGGCACCTGCCTTCAGGTGCTTCAATAATAGAAATCATTAATTTTCACTGCTAATGGAAGAAACGCTGTGCTATGAAAAATGTGCGTTGGCTTGGAGGCAATTCAAAAGGCTGGTGGAGATGGGAGCCCCTAATTTGTTCCAAATTGGTTATTTCTCTGGAATGGTGAGAAAGCATCAATCTGAGGAGCTTTTCTCCCTTTTCATTTCTGTCAGCCATTCCTCGGCTGTAATGAATTGGACTTGGCTGCAATTTTTACAATTTAAACAGTGTCCAGAATAAAGGCTGAAATGATCAGGGGCTCCAGTGCACTTCCAAGCTCTCCATCTCTCAGGAGGACCCTGGCCTCTCCCCCACCACTCAGGGAGGGCTGTGGGCAGTGGAGCCCAGATCAGAGTTCAGTGCTTGTCACCTCCCTTCTGCTGCCTCCAGTCAGGATGAGCCCACATCCTGCCCCAAGCCCCTCGGGACCTGTGGCAGAGCCTGGTGGGGTTTTGGCTGGGCTGCACTGGCCTGGCAGCACTGCTGGCTGTGACACAGGGGACGCTGAGCTGATTGGGATCTCTGCTGGGGGAGGCATCCCTAAATGCTGTTTTTTCAGATCATTACCTGGCAGATAGGGAGCGTTGGGAATTAAAATCCAAAGGGATTTGGGCTTGATGCTTGCGGACAAGGGAGGAGAAGATGCTCAATAGAGCAAGACTGATATCCAGGTTTGCTCCTCAGCAGCTGCTTTTGATATCAGTCCTGTGGGGTGAAGTTCCCTATAGCTCCTGGGGAGCAAGATGCAGCTGAGCTGCCTCCAAAGACCAGGTGCATGGACTGGAGGAAGCCCAGGGAGTGAGATCACCCTGTCCCTGCTTCTGGTCCTTGACAAAAGGGCTTTGCCCTTCTCAGCTGCTGCTCAGAGGAGCCTCAGCCCAGAGCTGGGGTCGCCGGCGGGGAGAGATGAGCATGCTCCCCCCCTCCCCAGCCCAGCTCAGTAATCCTGTTGTGGCCATGTCCAGAGTTTGCAGGAATGTCATCTGAGTTTGTTTCAAGGCTTGTTCCCTGCCAGCTGCAGTCACTCAGCTGAAGGTTGTGATGGAACAGGGCATGAGGCTGCATCCTGCAAGCTGGCAGTCACTGTGGGGTGTGTGTGGGGGTCCCATGCCAGTAATTTGGGGGGCTTCTTCTCCAGTAGCACCCCATTGTTCCCTACCTACAGCCCACTGTCCATCCAAGCCCCTCCACAAGGATCTCAGCGTGCTGGAGCCAGGGCCTTTGTGCCCACATTGGTGCTGGAAGGGCACCCCCAGCAGAGGAGGAACAGACCCCTGAGTACCCTGAGTTGTGCAGGAGAGCTGGGACACAGCTGGGAAATACTGGGGCCCCCCCGTGTGTGTCCCATCCCCTTCTCCGTGTGGGAACATTTTCTCCTCCCCATGTCCCTTCCAGTGTCTGCACATCCTGCAGGCCATGTCCTTGCCAGATCCGCCCGTCCAGGCACCAGCCCGGGGGCTGCAGGAGTATTTTTAATTTGGCTGAGCTGACACGGTGCTGGGTGCTCTCTCCCACACGAGACAGTGGCTCCTTGCAGCCTTCCCCCTCCGCCACACACGGCAGAGATTGAACTGAGCTGTCACCACCTTCGGGTGCGAGGGATGCAGCCGGGCAGCTCCCATGAGTCCTTCCTCCCCTGCATGCTCTCAGTTCATTTTGGGGGCTGTCACAGCTGGGGTTTTGGATGCAGAGGGTGAGCAGGGACCTGCAGGGTGCTGGGTCTTTGCTACCTCATGCCCCATGATGGCCAGGGGTCGGTGGGTGGGCAGGAGAGCTGGGGGCTGCGCAGGGTCAGCAGCTTTGGGAACACCAGCACCTCCGCTTCCCTGCGGGAAGAGTGTGCGTCATTTCCCAGAACATGACTGGCTTAGAGCAGGGATGGAAACAAAATCTCATAAATATCTTTGGACTGGGGGATTAAAAAACTTTTGGGGTAATATGGCTGGGTTTGGTCTCTTCTGTTCAGCTTCTTATAGATGCAGTAAGAAACCCTTGGGGAGCCCATCCATAGATGTGGGGCTGGAGTGCTGCAGGGAGTGCCAGGGATCAGCTTGGAGTATCCCAGTGGGAGCTGTGTACCTGAGGTCTGCTCTGGCTGCCAGAGGCGTGGGATGCCAATGGAAACTGGGACTCAGATGGAAACTGTGGCTCATGGCTGCTGCCGCCCTCGTGCCGAGGGGATGATGGATGTGCTGGTGTGCCGGGGCACCTGCCCACCCAGCTCCTCAGGCATGGCACAGTTGGGAAAAATAGCAACAATTGGCTCGAGCCAAGGCGGCTGCTGCTGCTGTGTGGAGGTAAACAGGAGTATCTCCACTCCAGTTCCTTTAGGAAGGACATCTGACATCCGGCAGCTATGTGAGGGCAGAGTGCTTGGCAGGGTCAGGGACGTCCTGCAAATGCTGCCCAAAATTCGTGTTAAAGCTTGAGGCTTCCAGCAGGAATGGGTTTTCAGGGGAGAAGGGGGTCAGTGGTTTCAGCCTTGCCCCTTGCATGGAGCAGGCAGAGCAAGCATGTTCTCGTCTGGAGCCCACTGGTCCCTGGATCCCAGTGCAGGTGCTCCGTGGAGGGATCCCCATGGGAAGTGGAGTTGGTTCCAGCCACTGCTGATTTGGGGTCACTGGCCTTTGCTGTCCTGCTCTGAATGATGGGAACCAGAGAATGGGACCAGGGGATGCAGCAGGCTCCTGTCTAAAAACTCATTTAAAAGGCTCAATCCTCTTTTCTCGCTGCATTAGCACAAGAATAAATCGGGCTTGTTTTCACCCCAGGAGCCGGCTCTCGTTTCACCACCTCCAGCTCTCATTAACCCTGGGCTGAGGTGGCTCGGCAAGAATGTCCTCAGACCAGGAAGACCCTCTTGCCCCAGGATATGTGGAGGAGCCTAAACAGAGGAATTAACCGGGGGCCACCAGACCCCCCTGGTGCAGAGCCAGCCGGAGCCAGGTACAATGCAGCTCCTAATCCAGGCAAATTCCAGTGGGCCACATCCCTTCTCATGGCCCAACTCCACACTGCGAGAAGGGCGAATCTGTGTGGGAGCATCCTTCAGCTCCCAGGCATGTGATATGTGCTGGGAAACAAGGAGCCAGGTTCCCAATAGGGGTCCCACGGGACACTGGTGCTTCTTGGGATTTCAGTGTTCTTAGGAGCCCTGTTTGGAGAAAGCAAAGGTGACACAAAGCCCTCTTTCTGGAAGTAGTCAAGGGGGTCTAAATTTCTGCATTTATTGCTAAAAGAAAGTATTTTGGGATGTGAAGAAGCCCTCTGCTCATTACGGAGCCCTGGAAGGGGCTGGGTTTCAGCCCCAGCCCTGCAGCTATGGACCGGGAGTGCAAATAAGCAGGAACACCTTGTGGAATTCCCTAAAGGGCTTGGACTTGGATCCTGCCGAAACTCCGCATCCATGACTGGGGGCTGCTCTGCCCACACTGCTTGCAGACTACTTCTGAAACCCAGAGAAACACCCGTCCTGGCTGGCTGCAAACACTCCTGCAGCTCACCCTGCTGCGTGTGCCCAGCTCTCAGATAAGACACCCGGGCTAGGGGTCCCCGGGCACCTGATGCCCGTCGCACCTTGGTGGAAGGGTCTCGCCAGGTGAGCACAGGGCTCCGTGCGCTCCCCCTCCCCAGGGGCCGGAGCTCATGGCGCAGCCACCACATCCACTGTCCCCATAGCCCAGCTACGGCCTTCCCCATCCCGGCCACCGCTAGTGGCCACTGCCGCCGTGGGCTGCCGAGAGCATCCGTGAGCCAGACAGTCCTCGCAGCAAGATGGCTGCTCCCGTGCTCCGGTGAGCGCGGGCGGCCGCCGCAGGCTTTGTTCCCGCAGCCGCCGCGCTCGGGGCCGCGGGGGCTGCGGGGCGGGGGGTGGTGCCTCCTCCCAAACACCCCGCTGCTTTTTGTTTTATTTTTGGCTTTGCGTTGCTTGGCTGGGTTTTGTTGGGTTTTGTTTTGTTTTGTTTTTTATTATTATTATTTTTTAATTAGATGATTTTGTTTTTTTCCTATTTAAAATCTGGGAAGTTTGCAAGCCCCCCACCCCAAAGCCTATGGCAGCTTTTCCATGGTACGTATGTAGGGGCGGGTGAGCGGGGTGGGCACGCTGGGCTGGGCGCTGGGGATGCTCCGCTCAACCCTCCGGGCACGGCGACACGGCAGCCAGGGCTGATGCACCAGGGACAAGGCTCAGGGCAGCGGCTTGTCCTCTCACAAGTAAATCCTGATCCTTCCCAAACTTCCCGGCGCGGGGAGAAGCAGGCTGGTTGGGGGGAGTGGAGTGTGACCCCCATCCCGAGCTGATGCTGAGTCCCCCACCATGCGCAGTGCTGCTCTTGCCCGTGGGCAGCAGCAGTGAGGGGTGCTGGGCTGGTGCCAGAGCACCACGGGTGCTGCGGGAATGAGTGCTGTGGGAAGGGATGCCACGGCGCTCTGCTCCATCCCAACCCCCGCCCCGGCCTCGTGCATCCCACACACTAATTGCTGCTCTTTTTTTTTTTTTTTTTTTTTTTTTTCCTCCTTTCCAAGGCAGCAGCTTCTGCTGGAGCAAGCTGGGGGGGCTGTGGGGATGTCTTGGGAGCAAATGGGGTCAGTGACAGGGAAAGAGCACAGGAGTCCTCCCCTGGGGCCATTGCAGCCAGGAGCTGCGTGCCTGCCCGGCGCAGGGATGGATGAGGTCGCTGCAGTGCTGGTCACTCCAGGGCCACTCGCCAGCATTGCCCAGGGCACCCCCTAGAGAGCACTGGCTCTGTGAGGTGGGCATTCGCAGCGCTGGGAGTCCTGGTGTTGTTCTAACACCGGAGTTGTGAGGGTTCCTTCCCCCTGCTCCCACAGCACTGTGGCAATGGCTCTGGTTTGGGGGCTTATTCTTCAGAAAAACCCCAAGTTCCTCATGGGTGTCTCAGCAAGTCATGTGGACAGGTGGTATTTCCCAGTTTCCCTGTTGCTGAGTGTCCTTGTTTTCTTTTTTCCACTGCATTTTGGTTCTCCCCCCTCCCCATGCAGCACTGGGCTCTTCCCTCTCCTCTTACCAACACCTTTATCAAGGCTCAGTTTGGATTTTCAGTCTGGGTCATGGAGAAACGTGAGGATCAGACTGAGTGGGCCTGAAGTGTAGGGAGGATGTCAAGTGAATGCTTAAAACCCTTCAAGTCTTGTTTTGGTTACATGTTTAAGTGCTTTGAACCCTCTAGCTCAGTAGACATTTGAGAGCCTGGCCTGGAGTGGATCCTGTTTGTCACCCCCGGGAGGGACACTGGGATGCCACTGAATGTGCAGAGCATGGCTCTGCTGCCATGGGACCTGCCACAGCTTTGGCAATTCCCTGGAAGAGAGACAAGCCAGGCAGGGCTGAGAGCTCACGTGTGCACACAAGCACGTGTGTCTGAGCTAGCTCCCAGAACAACACCCTTGTTCAGCTCCAGGGCCCTGGCACTCACTGCCAGCAGCAGGTGCTGCTCTTCTGGGGCTGAATGCTCTTTTTTGAGTGTTTCAGCCAGTGCTGAGCCTTCCTCACCTTCCCAGTGCCAGCAGAGAGGGGAAAGCTGCTCCTGGGGGAAGCATGTGGGTGTTCCTGTGGTGATGGGACCGTGTGTGTGTCAGTCCCACCAATGACACTGAGAGCTTCTGGTGATGCCGATGAGGTGCTAGATGGGATCCCCCTGTGTGGTGCTGGGGCTGTTGCACAGCCTGACCTGCCCCCAGCACCCCTGTCACCATGCCACTGTCGCTGTGCCACCACAGCTGAGCCCTGACTGAGGTTTGCAGAGCCCTAATCCCTTTCCCTTGTGTCTCTTTCATCTCCAGTCGGACCAGGAGAGTGGTAATAGACCTTCTTACTAAATTAAATGTGCAGGCTGCTCTTCAAGGCACGGTGCGGTTCAACCGTAGTTGATTTCCCAGCCACAGCAATATGGTGCCTCCAGGGAAAAAGCCAGCTGGGGAAACTTCAAATTCCAATAAAAAGTGTAAACGCTATTTCAATGAGCACTGGAAGGAAGAATTTACCTGGCTGGAGTTTGACTATGAGAGGAAGCTCATGTTTTGCATAGAGTGTCGGCAGGCACTGGTGAAGAACAAGCATGGTAAAGCGGAAAACGCCTTTACCGTGGGCACTGACAACTTCCAGCGCCACGCGCTGCTGCGGCACGTCACCTCCGGCGCGCACCGCCAGGCGCTGGCCGTGAACCGGGAGCAGCTGGCCTTCGAGACACGTGTCCATGGCCACCCTGAGCTGCGCTCGGTCATCAAGGTGGAGGTGAACCCGGCCAAGGTGGCCGTCCTCACCACTGTCTACTGGATGGCCAAGGAGGAGATCCCGGATGAGAAGTGCTCCTCCCTGCTCAACTTCCAGAAGTTCAACCTGTGCCAGGCGCTGCTGGCCTCGGAGCACAGCGAGTATTACCACCCTGGCAGTGTCAGGGAGATGCAGGTGTGTATATGGGGCTGGGGGTGACACCTGGGTGACCACTGGGGTGCATGACCACTGCACCTGGCAGAGCAGGGATGGTGCCCACGCCCACGGGCTGTGCAGGAGCTCCCCGAGCCTGCCAGCTGCTTGGCAGGAGGAAAGCTCAGGAGTTCAATTAGCACACGAGCACTGTGGGTTTTGCCTCTTTTGCCCTAAACTGAGCGATCAGAAAGATCAAGTAGCCGGAGAGTTGAGAAAGGATTTTCTGAATTTTATGAACACTTCATGCCTGCTAAAATCAAATTAAATTTTTAGTGAGTCTTGGCTGTTTGCCAGGCTTTTCAGCTCTCTGCAGAGCCTTATTTTGCTGCAGATAGACTAAACCTACTAATTAGGTTTCCCAGCCTTCAGTGATCCTTGCAGCACTCACACACGCAGAGGAGGTTTTCCCTCCAAGCTGGGGAGTTTGCCTGAAATGGGGGGAGTGTGAGTAAATGAGTAAAGATGGAAAAAATGTTGCCATTTTGCTGCTGCTCCTGCTGGGCCAGTGAAGTGGAACTGCTGAATGGGGCAGGTGGGTTCCTGATGTCCTGCCTCACTGCCAGCATATATGGGGGCTTGGGAACGGGATGTTGGGGGCTGAGGGGTCAGTGCTACTGGTGGTGCTGTGTCCTGCTGCATCTGTGGGGCTCTGACCCCAAGCTCAGGACAGGAACCCCCAAGCTCTCAGCAGCTTCCCATAGTGCTTAAGCTGCCAAATAGGAGCAGGATGAGAAAGCTTATTAAGGAAAAAGAAAGTGATTTCCAGCCTCTGTGTGTGCGGCCAGTGTAAGGGCTTTTCCCTGGCTCGGGCTCAGGCACTGTGGGAGCCTGTGGGCGGGAGCTCACCCGCTCACTCTGTGCCTTGTGCTGTGCATCTCCCACTGCCTCTGAATCTTATCTGTGTTTCTCTCTCCCTGCCTGCACCCTCCTTCAACTGGCCCAGGCAGCCATTGCCAAAGTCCTCCACAGTGAGGACAGGCACAGGATCAAAGCCTCGCCATTCATTGGGCTGGTGGTGGATGAGACAGTGGATGTCCTGGAGCACCGCAGCCTCGCCATGTTCACCACCACTGTCTCCCCCTGCAATGGGCAGACCTCCACCACCTTCCTGGGCAGCTTCGAGCTGCCCACCGGGGAGGCCTCCAGTGTGGCAGGCAAGGTGGGTGAGGTGATGCGCTCCTTCGGCATCCCCACCATGAAGCTCACCTGGCTCAGCGCCGACAGTGCCTCACTGGTGGCCGAGCGGCTGAGTGGGGTGGGGACGGCGCTGACCTCGCTGTGCCCGCTCCTCACTGAGGTGCACTGCCCATCCCATGGCACCTCCCTGCTGCTGGCCGAGAGCATCAGCACCATCGAGTACCTCCAGAAGTATGAGACCACCGTGGACGCTGTGTATAGGCTCTACTCCAGCTTCCAAGGGGAAGGTGATAGCCTGCAGGAGCTGCGGAGAGTCCTGGACCTCTGTGAGATAGACCTCGGGAGCCCCAAAGCCATCCACTGGACTTCTATTTTTCCAGCTGTAGAAGCCATCGACTCCTCGTGGCCCACACTGGTGCTGCTGCTGGAGAGTGAGGCGGAGCGCTCACCTGTGGCCCGTGGCCTCTGTGAAGAGCTCAAGAAGTTCCAGTTTGTGGCCTTCACCAAGATCCTCCTGGATGTCCTCCCTATCTTCCAGAAGCTCAGTCGCTTCTTCCAGGTTGAGGACTTTGACCTCTCCATCTTGAAGCCCATAGTCTCAGCCACGGCCACCACGCTGCAGGCCCAGCAGAGCACCAGCGGCCAGAACCTCCGGGAGTTCCTCAGCGAGATGGACAAGCACCCGCAGGACGGCCGGGAGGGAGAGAGCCGCCTCTACTACAAGGGTGTGGAGCTGGCCAACTGCTCCCAAGTGCACCTGAAACACTTTGAGCACCTGAAGGAGAGCTACCTGGAGAGGGTACGGGGCAACCTGCTGGACAGGTTCCCCAGCAGCGTTCTGGAGGCCATCAGCTCCTTCTCTGCCATCTTCAACCCCAAGTGCTACCCCCAGTCTCTGGAGGACATTGGCAGCTATGGGGTGAGTGAGCTGAATTTCCTGCTGCAGGTGTACTCACGGGTGGTGGTGAGCGAGAGGGCCCTAAGTGACTTTCCCCTCTTCAAGCGCATCGTCTTCAGCCTCAGCCAGCTCTCCTTCAAGGACCTCTGTGTCAAGCTGGTCTACAGCAGCTCGGAGATGCATGAGCTCTTCCCAGACTTTGCTGTCCTGGCAGCTATTGCCCTGGCCTTGCCACTGGGCTCGGTCCTGGCCGAGAAGATGAGCCGGGGCCGGGAGCTGCTGAAGCACGGCCGGTCGCGCCATGCGAAGGCCGAGGGGCTCTCTGACCTCATGAAGATCGCCATCGACGGGCCAGCCATCAGCGAGTTCAACTTTGCACTGGCCATCGAGTACTACGAGAGCATGAGGGAGTCTGGGTTCATCGTGGCACAGGTGAAGTGAGCGTGGCTGGTGAGGGCCAAGCCCTTGGGCAGAGGCTGGGGCCTGCGGGCAGTGCCCAGTGCCAGCTTAACATCGCTTTCTGCATCACTGGTCACTGCTGGGGCTGGGCAGCCACAGTGGATGGTCACCTGCTCTGTGCTGGGAAGAGAAAACAGGATCCTTTGCAAAGCCATGCTGGTCCCACGACCACCCCTCCCTCATGCCCCAAACCTCTGTTTGAATCTCCCAGAATTCAGAATCCTGGGGCCTCCTGAGATTCCAAATTGAGATGAGTTTTTTCCAAGGGTTTGTCATTGTTTTGTTTTAGGGAGATGAAGGCAAAGCTCTTGAGCTCAAATGTCACGTTGCCTTTGCACAAAGATACCCAGCAACTTTTGCTTAATGCTCTGCAAAAAGATGGGATTTCTGTTATTCTGGAGCCTGGAGAGTGAATGCAGAAAAGGCAGCGCATCCTCTGAGCTCTGCGCCGACCCCAACATGCCTGGCGGTGTCGTGTTGGTGTTCCTTGCACACAGCACAGGGTATTTTTAGCAGTGGCATCAAGTCATGATCATTTCAAGAGCAAGAGATTTAGGGAATGATATTGTAATGGCTGAGGAAATAGTAACTTTAAATGCATCATTGTGTACATATGTGTATGTGTGTATATATATATAAATATACATATATAAATATCTATATTAAAAAGGTCTATCTTAATTTTCCTAAAGTTTGAAGTATAAAGCTATCTAGAAGGACTTTTTTTTTTCCAAGGACAGAATAAATTATGAGCAGGGGTCCAAAAAAAATCAATAGCTAATTCTTGTTCTTTCCAAAACGTCCTCACGTCCCAGAGTTCCCTTTTCACCCTGAGCTCTTGGCAACCTGCAGTCCGGGAGAAAGTCCTTCGACACCTGCTTTTGGAACCAACTGGAGGTGTTCAGCTCATATTTTTGCTCTGAAGTGTTGCTCGCTATCCCGAGGTGAGCAGAGCTGTTGGTGCCCGCAGCACCCAGGAGCTCGGGCCCCTCTGCCCATGGTCTGGCAGTGCCAGTGGGGCTGGGGTGCTGCTGGTGTGTTCCAGTGTGACAGGGCTTTGCTTTGACTTGGAGGGCTATTTCCTTCAGTCCAGACTGATTCTAATCAACAGTAAACCCAGTGCAGAAGCATGAAGCATTACCTCAGTCAAATCCTGAGTGCTGGGTCCTCTGCTAGGCCTGCCAAAAACTGGAAATGGGAGGATGTAGCAGATCTACTGCCCCACAGTCCAGGCCTTGTTGCTCTGGGAGTCCAGTGCAGTGCAATCTGTTTGTTACTAGTCCAGATCCCAGAGATGCTGGGGCTGCACTGGTGCTGCCATCATGGTCCAGCACTGTAACTGGGTGTTGCTCCTCTTCTCTGGCCATCAGCACTGGGGAGCCTCCTGGAAATGTGCTTGGCCAGAGACAAAAGCTTTAAAGCCCTGGGTAAGGATTTAGAGACACCATCAAAATTTGCTGAGAACATCTCCCAGGCAGGAGGGAGCCTCTGTGTGAATAAACAGCTCTGTCTCCATCTGGCCTGGGCAGACTCTGTGCCAGATGCTCTCTGAGGCAGTGGCATCTGCGAAGATGAGTCCTTGGCAGACTCGTGTTGGTATGAGAACCTGCAGCGTTGGCCCTGCCACCTTCAGAGGCAGCTCTGGGAGGTTCACACAGGCAGGTGTCAGAGCACAACAGTTGCTCTGCTCTGCCTCACAGGGACCAGGAGAAAAACCTGCAGCAGGTGTGTGTTCAGTGGCTGTATAGAGTGAAGGGGTGGGGGACAGGCTGGGGAGGACAGCCAGACACAGCTTGGGTGAGTTTGGTTAAATGCAGGGCTGAAATTTCCTTTAAATTCCAAGGCATCCCTACGAAAGTTGCTTGTCTGTGGGACAGGAAATGGGCTGAGCTCCAGAAGGCTGGGAAGGGGCTGAGCCCCAGGTAGAGAATGTGCAGGTTCTGATGGCTCTGGCTGAGCCCCAAGCAAGGGACAGCACCACATCAGGGACATCATGGCTTTGATATCTCCTGGTCAGGCCTGGACTGTACCTGTGGAACTGAGGAGGGAACAGAGACAACCCCCCCAAAGTGCAGCAGGTGCTCATGCCAGGAATACGTGGTTCCTGTGCTCCTCTCCTTGCATCATCCCCTTGGAATGCTCTGCAGAGCCTGGAGCACGTCCTGTCTCCTGTCCCAGGAGGACCTGCTGTGCCAGAGCAGCAGCATGTAACCCACGAGGTTAAATAACCACCCAGGAGGTGGGGGCTTCTCTGCCAAAACGGAGGGAGACAGAGCAGAGGCTGTGACAGAAAGCTAGCACCTCTGGGGGTCTGTTCACCAGCACAGCCCCACCTGCTGCTGGCCATGCCCGTCACCTTCCGTAAGGTCGTGTCATTCTATACAGACCTGGGACCCTGCCACTCTCCCAAAAGCAAATCCCCTTAACTGAGTGTCTAATTAATACCTAAAAATACTGCCCTCAGCTGCTGCTGGAATCTGCCCTGCAGCAAAGGTAAGGCAGAACCCACAATGCCATGGCCCCCTAACCTTGGAAAGGTGCCCCAAGAGCATCCTGTGGGTGCCCCAGCAGGGTCTTGTGATATGCTGGGGAGCTTCACTGGGGTGGCCTCAGCCCTCTTCCTGCTCCTCATGGTCTTGTCTGCTTCAGGGACAAAGCCAAGTGAGCACAGACCTGCCCATCTGCGGGGTCTCACAGGGGTTTCTGAGCTCTCTCTAACTGCCTGGTTTATCCCAGTCCAGAAATGTGTTTAATCCACAAAATTGAGCTCAAGTATATGCCAAAGAGGTTGACATATCTTCCCATTGGTGGGCAGCAGCTGCTGCAGGTGGTGGCTGATCCTGGAAGTCTGTGTCCCCTCAGCACTCGTCCTGTGCCTGCCCAGTGCAGGAGCTGCTCCCTAGGGACTGAACCCTTCAGTCCAAAGCACTAGCTGAGCTGCAGCATCCCGTCTTGTAGTCACTAATTTTGGAGATGAGGTGATCGCCCACCTCTTGTTCCTCCCATATATATATATATGCACATACATATATTTTATATAGATGTATGTTTCATTTTTTTAAGGCCAGTGCAGTTCTTGCAAATTGCACTGACTGTGACGAGTGGCACCCCTCGTGATCCAGCCCCAAATGCCTTTGCTGTTCTTGCGTGGGGCCCTGGCTGTGTGTGCTGGGGGGTCCCAAGGCAGCTCCTCTGGCGCCAGCCTGGCCGTCTCAGATGATTTGATGTAGAAGAGCTGTTTCACGCCTCAGAAGGTTAATTATGCACCCCTCACCCAGTCCTGCTTGCTGCTGCTGTAATGTTATTTATTTATTTTTAAGCGGTTTCACAGATTTCCCTTCTGGGCGACTCTGGAATTAACTCGATCAGTGCACGCCTGATGAAGCAAACTGTAATTCCTCCCTGGAGTCAGGCCTGGCTTGGGGATGGCTCCGATGCCGTGGCAGAGCCGCTGCGTGCGCTCTCCCAGAAAGAGGTCGTTGGTGCCCGTGGGGCTGGCGACGAGCACTGGCTGCTCAAATCCAGGGAATCTCTCAAACTTTGAATTTCAGATGCATGTCTCAGATCCTGCACCAGCCGGGATCAGCACGGGGTGGGTGTGGAGCAGAGTGAGGAGCAGCCCCAGCCTGGGATCCCCATTCTGCATAGCTGGCATCAGGGTGTGAGGGCTGCAGGGGGGCTCAGGCTCAGTGCTGTCACAAGAGGTGCTGGTGGAGTGTTCCTGCTGTGGGAAGGGGTACTGGCCACTGTCAGCCTCCCACAAGGGTATTTTCAGGTGAGGGCGGTTGTTGGGATGGGGCTGTGCTGGGTTAACAGACCCATGATGCCTTCGAAGTGAAAAAGAGCCCAAACCTCAAAAAAATCCAAAGGAATGAGGAACATTGACCTTGTCCTTGCTGCAGGAAAAGGGACGGGGCTGTGGGTGGGTTGGAGGAGGTGTGAAGTCATGTGGGATATGAATGGGCTCTTCCAGCTCACAGCACTCTGAAACCATTTCTTATTTATTGTGTTTGATTAGTTAATTTTTTTTGTTCTAGCTTATCTCCCTCCTTGCTCCCAGAGCTGGGCAGGGACTCCCTCTGCCACTTGGAGGATGCTTTCCTGTGCTCATCATCTGTGATGAGTCTGAGCTGGGATGGGGAGCAGGCTGGAGACAGATCCCTCTGCTTGGCCTTCCCTCCCTCCTTCCCTCTGTCCCACGGGTGTTTTCCGTTGAAACAGAACATTATTAGTAACCCTAGGCTATTTTTAAATCTCACGCTGGTGCGTGTGGTTGGTTTGCGGGGGACGGGGAGTGGCAGCTGTGCCGCAGGAGTGGGGGCAGCTCAGCCTCTGCCCCAGCCAAAACCTCACCAGCCCTGGTGAGGAGCCCCGGTGGTGCTGGAGTGGGGGAGCCCAGGGCTGTGTGGCTCCATGGCAGAGCCCGGGGAAGGGGCTGCTTCCCTGGGGGAGGTTTGGACACCTTTTGAGGGTTCAGATTCCTGCGTGTGTCCACGCTTTGATGCGGAGGCAGCTGCATCCAGCTTCGAACTGGGGTGCTGGTTTTGAGCCTGCAAGGCAAAGGGGTGCCCAGGGCTACCCTGGTCGAGGACCTTTCCCTGGGGGGGTTCTGTAGTCCATGGCAGATGTCCCTGCATGCCGTGTCTCATGTGCTCTGTGCTGCTGTGAGCAGGGATCACTGGTGCTAACATTGCTCTCTCCCTCTGCCTGCCCAGGTCCCTCCGGACACAGCAGCCCCCTCTTAGCATCGTTGCCCATTCCTGGCCGGCCTCTTCATCCCCCCTTGGACATCAAACACTTTCTGACCTTCAGGCTCAACGGGACATCACCGCTCAACCTCTTCCCCAACTTCAACACGGTGAGTCCCCAGGGAAGACGGGCATTAGCTGCTGGACCCCTCCTCCCCTACAGCAGTCCCTCCTCTACATGGCACCACTTCTTGAACCCAGCAGGTAGTTTCTGGTTTAATTCCTGGGGTCTTTGGCTCCTGGACACCAGTTCAACATGCCCACTTTGCCCTTAGCTCGGAGAGGTTCCTGCCCAGCCAGTGCCTGTCAGTATCAGAATTAAAAACATGGCTCATTTTAACCAAGATCAATTGTATTTTGCCCCTGGAATCAATAGTAATAAAGTAGCTCTAGAGAGCAGTTCATTAGTTGAAAATTAAATAAGGAGAAGAAAAGAAAGAATGTACCACAGATAGGAGGAATGTGGCTGCTGCTGTGGATGTTGGGAGAGTCAGAGTGCTGGGGGGCTGCTCCCACCCCCCACTTGGGCTCCAGGTCTCCAGCCTTGGACTAGCAACCCAGGTGCCTAGAGTGGGCAATGACACATATCTTTAGAGATGTTCCATTAGACAGTGAAACTGCCATGGATGTGGCCAAGGACACACCACCTCAGGTGTGAAATGGTATTTTCCCCATCCTACACTGCTCCCCCAGGCTGGTCCCAGCCCCATGGGGGTCTCTGTAACCCCTGGGTGATGCCTAGAATTGTTGTGGAGCAGGTTCTGTGGGAAGAGCAGTGGGCCTGGGGGCTGCTCCCCATCTCTGCCCCAGAGGCACTGCATGCTGGTGTTTTGGGGTTCAGTCAATGCCCATTGTTTTCTCTCACAAACATGGAAATGGGACTTTCGTGAGCCCCCTCCCTGCTTGCTGGCCTTTTGTGAGTGGCTTTGAGCTTAAACGTGCTCGGAAGGTGCAAATTATCGCTCAGATCCTCAAAGACAGTTCAGAAATTAAGTGCAGGATTCCAGTTGCTGTTGAATGGGATTCAGGCGTCTGAGTCTCTTAAGCTCTTTTGAAGCCTCAGCCCAGCCTCTCCCTGGGCTAATGAGCTGGAACACAGGACAGGAGGGGTTTTGATGCCATTATAGCTCCTGCTTTTTGTCTGGGCTCTTTTTTTAGTTGCTGGAGTCAGGAGTACACTTGACCCAACGCCTGTTGT
This sequence comes from Rhabdornis inornatus, assembly GCA_013397075.1. Taxonomy (NCBI): domain Eukaryota; kingdom Metazoa; phylum Chordata; class Aves; order Passeriformes; family Rhabdornithidae; genus Rhabdornis; species Rhabdornis inornatus. Next base: position 674,568 of record VWZS01004572.1, read on the forward strand.
TCGCTCCTCTTGGCTCCCACCTGCCACTGCCCCAGCATGTGTTCACACACGTTTGTTGCTTTTGAAAAATTAGTAATTTGGAAAATGAATCTGGTACTTGCTGGAGCCACACATTGTTGCATGACTGCTGTGCTCTGTGTGGGCTCCTGCCACAGAGGATGGGTCAGACACGGACAGAGATGCCGGGGGGGCTGTCCCAGCCATCTGGGGACCTGGAGTCAACCGCTCTGAGCTCAGACCTGAGCCCAGTGTGTGCTGTTGGCTGATGGTCCAGGGGCAGGAGCTGCCCCTTTGGGGTGTGTCTGTGCTGGAGATGTGGCTGAAGGAGGCTGGGTGAGGTTCAGGTGCCGGGCTAGTGGCTCTGGAGGAGCCAGAGCAGAGCTTCCATCCCACAGGATGAAGGGCTGGAGCATCACTGCAGCCTGAGCTAGTCTGGCAGCTCCAGAGGAGCCAGAGCAGAGGCTCCATCCCTCAGGATGTAGGGCTGGAACATCCCTGTGTCCTGAGTCAGGCCGGTCAGACTCCACTTGAGCCTCAGTGTGGGGAGAGGGTAGTGGTCAGCAGTCAGGGTCTGCCCCTTGCTGAGGTCACTGCCACATTGGAGCTGCTCCACAGCAGGATCTGGGGGTTCCCCTTTCATGCTCTGCCTGGCCGGTGATGCTGTGAGGGCTGAGCAATGCCCTGTGGAGCAGGAGCTCTTTGCACTGCTCAGCAGAACACTCTGCACTCAGAGCAGGTCACAGGGCTCCCATGAACCCAGCAGATGTTTTACTCTGGAGCGAACAAAACCCTTCCAAGCTGCCTCCTGTCACTTAGAGCAACAACCGGTGATAAAACCCCTAAGAGCACTGCAGGCACGTTCCTTGCTCCAAAGGCCCTTCCCTTAGCTTGGGATGTTGCAAATCCCCAGGACCCAGCAGCGCCTCGTAAAACTCCGTCAGCAGACACACTCTGAACGGATGCTGCATCCCTGTGAATTCCTGCTCCTGACCTCAGCGGCCGCAGGGAGCTCGGCGCAAGGATCGCTATTTATATCGGCAGGAACATCCAGGGATAAATAAAGTAATGTGAGTCAATACGAATTGACTATAAAGCTGGGATCTTTATTCCCCAAGACTGCGGTGCCCAAAGCCACCTCTGTCACTGGCTCCATTCTTCTGGAAACCACCAGGAAGAGCCTCAATCCCTGGCTGCAGGCATCGGTATGTATGGCTGCAGCACAGTCCCCCACCAGCCCCGTGGGAGCTGGGGGGACTTTTCCATATCTGAGAGAGCTGCGAGGGCACGCTGTGGGGAGATAGAGGGATGTTTGTGTTTGCTTTCGGGGGGAAGCACAAGAGGCTCTCAGGTGGCACCAGGCTTCAGACGTGCTCAGTGCGGGATGGAGCTGGGCTGGCTTCTGGCAAAGCACCTGGGACCGTGTGTGCTCCCATAGGGGTGGGCAGCTTGAGGCAGTGCTGGTGTTCACTTTGGGACAGCAGTAGCAGCAACAGCCACCAGTTGCACGTGCCTTGGCTGGGATGCCTGGGGCTGGGGTGAGGAGCCAGGTCTGAGTTTGCTGGCCAGCCCAGCCCCTGGGAGCTCGTGAGTCCTGTGCCTGCCCAGAGCAGTTTCAGGTGCTCTGGTGGACACAACTCATTGCTGTGCCACAGGGTTGAGCAGGGTGGATTTGGCAAAAGCACTGGAGGTAGAAAGACCCAGGTTGGTGTCATCACCCTGGCATAACCCTGGGGGATGAGGGGACCCTGCGCTGGGGCTGTTTCACACCACCACTGTGTAGCTGAGGCTCAGATGTAGCCCTGGTGCCACTGGCTTTACTGACACACTCAGAATGAGGCCAAGACAGTCCCTGGCCTCATTTGTGTCCTTGTGCCAGCATCTTCCTCCCCTCTGCGTCCTCCTCTGATCCCAGTCCTGCTCATGCCGCAGTGTTCAGGGTGTGGATGAGCCCATGGGAGCTGGCAGTGCTCCATGGATGCCAGTGTTGTTTGGTGGGAGCTGGTGGTGCTTGGTGGGAGCAACCAGCTGGAACCTGGTGGCTGACACTGCTGGGAAGGTTGGAGCCATTTTTCTTTCCTGAATGGAAAGGTGGGTGTTTCTCTGGAAAACAAGTGCTAGCCCGGCAGCGCAGAAGCATGGGGGTGCTGCCAGCAGCACATTGCAATGTTTGTTGTTAGGCATGGAGCAGCATCTTGGCCATATGTAGCTTCCTCCGGGTTCTGCTGAACCCCAAATGCCTCTTCATTTATATGCCAGATAAGTGAGTAAAATTTCATAGCAAACAGGCACTTCATTAATCATCTGCTTTTACCATTCTGCTCACTCCTGGAAAGGAATTTGGGGTCTTGATAATGGTGCTGTTGTCCAGGCATGTGCCTCGAAGACTGATGCACCTGTCTCGGCAGTGAAATAGCTTTGCAGAGAAATACGATCGCTGAAAACCCCAGGCTCTCCTGACAGCAGGACTCAGATAAGATAATCTCCCTGTGCCACAGGCTAGGGAACAATACTTGCATTATAGATTGGAGCCACGCTCAGACAAAGAGGTTATTCTTATGTTTTCTTCCTTAATAAATGCATTTTGTTAAAAACAATTATGGCTTTTGGAAGCAGTTTGGTGCTTGGGCTGTGGAATGAGGCCGAGCCCTGAGGCGAGACAGAAGGGCCAGGGCCTGGCACTGACCACATGCTTGGCCCCACTGCAGCCCTGGGCAGGCTGGGGGACAGACATGGCTCCTGACAGGTCATCAGAGTGGTTCTGTGTGTGCCCAGCCTGGTGACCGAGCTGTCTTTGTTGTGTTTGAGCAGGTGAAAAGCACATATGGGCAGCAGTGGGGCAGCCCAGAGGGGCTTTTGTGGGCACTGTATCTTGGGTAAGCTGTGTCTGTGGCAGCAAGCACTGGTGTCCCTCCTGCCCTGGCACCCATGTGGGCTGTGAGTGTCCTATGGGCTGGCACACATGGCCCTGCTCGTGCCTTTGGCATTGCATGGGGACATTCCAACTCTCTGGTGAAGAGCACATGGAGAATGAATGGCCAGATGCTGATTTTGGTCACCTCTGTCCCCCATTTTGGTGATTTCTGCTCCTGCTGAAGTCAAGGGTAGCCAGTGAGGTTCAAACAGAGACTGGTAATTTGCCACCTGTGATACAAATATCTGTGTGGGGGGACAGGGGACTTGGGCACACACACTGGGCCAAATGGGGTCTCATCCCTTCTGCCAGATCTTGTGGATTTGATAGATTCAGGAATGGTTTAAGCAGGACAGGAGCAAGTGTTGACGCAGCATCTTGCCCTGTGCAGGGGAGCCTCCATGGCCTCAGGGCTCCTCAGCAGATGCAGCCCCTTGCTCCTTCCAGCCACCCCATGTGAGCTCTGTGGTGTTGGCAGCAGCTCCTTGGGAGTGTGGCAGGCGTGGGGGTCACCAGGTCATGGTGCCATGCCAGGACAGCCATCAGGACACAGCACCCAGCCACCCTCTGCCCTCCCTCCCCTTCCAGATGGACCCGGTGCAGAAGGCAGTGATCAGCCACACCTTCGGCATGCCGGCCCCACTCAAGAAGAAGCAGTTCATCTCCTGCAACATCTGCCACCTGCGCTTCAACTCTGCTGTAAGTGGGGCCACAGATGGGGCTGGGAGTGAGCAGGGGCACAGTGCCAGCTCCTGTCAGGGCTATCCCCAACGATGGGCCAGTCTCACCCACCGGAGCTGCTGGTGCTCGCTGTCCTGCAGCACAGGGGCTGTGGCTACTGGAGCTGCTCTTGCCTCTCTCGGCTGCCTGTAGAGGTGCCATCCCAGCCTGGCTGTGCTGGATCTGCAGTGCCTGGGGCTGATGCTGCTCTGCCAGCAAAATTGCCTGGTTCTGGACTTCATGACTCCCTCCATAGCCAAGCAGCTCAGAAAAAGCATTGCTTCCCTGTTTCAGGCTGCTTCCTGGCTAGAGGTGCTGTGCCAGGAGAGTCAGTCCCACTACGTGCTCGCAGTGCCCCTGCAAGCACCCCATGCCCCCATTCCTACTCTGCCCATGTCCCTCCAGGTCCCCTCAGCTGGCCCAGACCCTCACAGCCCGTGGGTGTTCTAGCATGGAGCCTGTGACCTACTTCAGCTGCACCCAGCCCCGTTCCAGCCCTGTTATCCGGGGAGAGTTTATTGTCTTTGCTAATGAGGCACCACGCTTGGACTGGTCCTTTGCTTTCCCACGTACCAGCCACAACCCCAGCCCCATTCCCAGCCCTTGGAAAGCCACAGGGGGAGGGAAGGGCAGGGATGGGATGGGATGGGATGGGATGCTTCCCCCGCCGAGCCCGGGAATCCTCAGCTGGCCCCCAGGAATGCTGTGCAAATTAATCTGTCCTACTCAGAGGTACAGTGTCTAATTCATACTGGGGTTCCTCTCCATAAATTGCTAAACTGAGGCTGTTTTGGGGGACAATGCAGCATTGTCCCTGTTGGGAGGACACCAGTCTTTGGGGGATTTTTTTTGGTGGCCATTTTTATCAGTTTGGTGCAGACATGAATCCATCAGAGTTGCGCTTCATTATCCAGCGTTCATGGAGAGAGAGGAGCTGGGGATGTGAACCATGTGTTGGACACCCCTTAGGATACAGTGAGTCATGTGTCCTCCCCACCAAAGAACCTCTTTATTTCATTTTTACAGCAACAATCCGTTGTACATTTCTGGAGTCTTAAATTTTGCCTGAAAGCTGCTTTTAGAAATGACTTGGTGCATTTAATCAGAGCAGAGTCCTTATCTCGCCAAGCAAGCAATGTGGTGATGTCTTAGAAAGTGATACCTTGGCCTCAATATGTTGGTGTCAGAGCAGGCAAGGGAGAGGAGGGAAATGGCTGCTACACCCCACTGCAAACAATCCCTCTGTGCTACACCCCACTCCCAACACCCCTCTCTGCTACACCTCACTGCCATAACCCCTCTGTGTTACACCGCACTGCCAACTCCCCTTTGCAATGGTCCTACTGTGGGGATGGATGCCACCAGGTAAGGTGGCTGCACTAGAATCATGCCTGAGTGGCCACACCCTGGGTCTGAGCCCATCACCTGCCCTCCCCATGTCCATCTGTCTGTCTGGTCGCAGCAGTGACTTGGCCACCCCGGTCTGTCCCCCCAGAACCAGGCAGAAGCCCACTACAAGGGCCACAAGCATGCGAGGAGGCTGAAGGCCATCGAGGCCATGAAGAACAAGCAGAAGGTGGTGGGGGCTGCAGCGGGGACCTCTGGCCAGGACAGCACAGCCGAGCTGGCGCCCAGCCCTGTGGGCAGTGGGGAGCTGGGCAGCACAGGTACGAGGAGGGGGTGTGGGGCTGAGGAGGCTGTGGTCAGTGTGGCAGAGGTGCCACCGGTTTATAAATGAGCTCCGGTGCCCGCGGGGGAGCAGGGGGTGTTTTCCCTGTGATTTGGTGTCTCTGGAAGGTGTTTTGTATGGATGTACGGGAGAGAATGCGAGCCCTGTCTCACACATCCCCAGGGCTATGCCAGATGCAGGGATGGGGCTGGTGGGAGGCGTGGCAGCACCGAAGCTCGCCCGGGATTTTGTGCTGAGCCCAGCTTCCACGCACTGCAGATAACAGCTGGAATAGGAGAGACCTGGGGAAGAACTGCCCTTGGCAGGGATGGGTGCATGCGGACATTTTCTGAGATGGTCTTGGGGAAGACTGGGGTGCTCCCTGAAATCCAGAAAACCTGTTCAGGCACAGATAATTTTCTCCCCATTTTTTTTCTCTTTTCCCCTTTTCCCCTTTCCTTCCCCTCCCACCAGCTGATGCCAGTAGCCCACAGGAGTCGGAGGGTGAGGGCAGCAGCCTGGGGCTGGTGCCCAGCAATGAGGAGTCACCTGTGGAGCTGCCAGGCAGTGTTGCCCCACTGGGCTCCCCACCAGCCTCCGAACTGTCGGAGGGCACCTCGGATGCCACCAGCGTGGCCTCCTCATCTGCCCAGGCAGCTGAGGCACAGGCAGCCGAGTCGGGCAGCAGCATCAGCTCGGCCCCTGAGAGTGAGAAAGAGGGGAAAAAGAGCAAACCGCACCTGTATTGTCCCACCTGCAAAGTGACTGTCAACTCCCTGTCCCAGCTGGAGGCTCACAACACCGGTAAGGACATCATCAGGGGACAGGGGGACAGGCCCCCTGCCACTTCATCGGGGCTTTCTGAGCAAAGCCCATCCACACCCCATAACCAAGCAGCCTTGCAATGAAGTAGCAAGCATTAATGAGCATTGCTGTAATTTAAAAATGTTCATTTAAATGACCTGCACAGATAAGCCATGGGGCTTTACCTGGGCTGCAGCTTCTAGGGTGAATTCTCACAAGGTCAAACACTCTTATTGTTCATGTCTCAATTAAGGACATTTCCAGCTACTTTTAATCAAGTGATTGAGGCTGTTTTATTTTCCATTTAGCTTGAAGCTGATAGCCAGGGCTTCTTCCAAACCCGGAATAATACTTCCCAAAGCAGCTTGGTGGTTTGGGCTTGTGGCCCTGTGGAGAAGACCCGTGGGAGTGCAATGAGCTGTGGAGCCCCATAGCCTGCAATGACTCCTGGGCTGGCGGGGCAGCCCCTTGGGGTGGGCAGCTGTGGGAGCTGCTGAGAGTCCCCCTGAAGCCTGGGAGTGGCCAGACCCACCCCCAGGGTGGTAGCAGGGGGTGGCAGCTATGGTACAGAGGTCCCCAGTGGGGTCTGCAGGCCCTGCAGTTCCAGCTCCTGGCTTGCCCCTTTCTCTAGAGGATGCTTAAGTTGGGCACCCCAGCTTTAAATGGAAGGTCCTTTTCTACCCCAGCTAAGCAAGTACTGGGAACCAATTCCTCCCACCATCCCCTGCCTGCTGGGGCAGCAGCAGCTGCCGTGTGCAGGGTTGGCTCAGGACGCTGCTGCGGATTAGCTGCAGACGTGTCCTTTTGCTTTTGTCAGCTCCAGTTACAAATTCAGGAGCTGATTTGGGGGAAAAGAACAAACAAACAAACAAACGTTTGCAGGCTGGCACTGCTCTGTGGCTGTCACACAGCTCCTTGCTTCACGCCTTAAAAAATAGAATGAATTAGCAGGGGCTTAAATTACTTGCTCCCCATGCACCCTCGCCATCCCGGCGCTGGCAGGGATGGGACAGAGGACCCTGTTCTCAGGTGTGTAGGGATCTTGGGTTCCTCCTTCTGCACCTGCTGTGACCCTGCTGAGCTATTCCTGGCTCCACAGCCAGCTCTGCTCTGACCTTGGGCATGGCTCAGATGCTGCAGCACGGCGGGCGACACGCACCCAGTTCCGCAGACTGTGCTAACGCCCGGGGACAGGCGACAGGCGACAGCGCACACTCAAAATAGCAGCTCCTCCAAAGCTGCCACATGGAGGAGGGGTCTCTGGGAAGATAAGCATCTTTGCTCTGCCTGCGACGTGCAGTTTGGCAGGGTTTGGGAATGGGCTGCACAGCACTGGCCAAAGTCCGGGCTCCCAGGCAGCTCCCTGTCCCCTCTGCTTGCAAGCGCTGCTGGGCACAGGTTGGTGGGGTTCCCCTGGTGCTGTTGGAGGGCTCTGTTCCTGCTGACGTGGTACTGGCCTGGGGCTGGGCTGGGTGTGCTGAATATCCCCTCTCACCAGGTGCCAAGCACAAGTCAATGCTGGAAGGTCACGGCACCCAACTGCGGCGAGGCCGGGGCAAGCTGCTCTCTCGGGCAGGGCACAAGTCCAAGAGGATTGGGAACAAGGGCAGCATCAACATCCAGAACAAAGCATTTCACTGCCAAGTGTGTGAGATCTACGTGAACTCCGAGACCCAGCTCAAGCAGGTGACAATGCCCTGGGAGTGCCCGGCCACTGGGTGTGGGTGTGCAGGGATTCAGGGTGGGGGTACTTGATGGTCCCTGCAGGGTGATGGGCATCCCCACAGACCTGAGCCACACAGTACCCTGGCTGTACTGGCTCCCAGTGATCCAGCTGTTTTCCTCCCCAGCACATGAGCAGCCGGAGGCACAAAGACAGGCTGGCAGGGAAGCCACCCAAGCCCAAGTACAGCCCCTACAACAAGCTGCAGAAGAATGCTGCCCTCGCAGTGAGTATTCTCAAGGTACCTGTCTCCCTGCACAGCACTCACTCGGTTTGCTCACAAAGCCTTGCTCGCCATCAGCCATCCTTTCAGTGAGTTATGGGAGCTGCTTGTCTTAAACGTTGGTTTCCATCACCACAGCTCAGCTTCTCCCCTCAGGGAGGGTGAGCTGTGGTGGTGGGTTTTGAGTCTGTTCCTGTGAAGGCCAGCATGGGGATAACTTGGGAGTGCTTCGGCAGCAGCATTCACAATGGTAGCACTCGAGATTCGTCCACCTGTTCTGCAATCTCAATGTCTCCTCCTCTCTCCCTGCAGTCCAAGCTGGCTTTGCAGAAGCACCTCACCAAAACCCTGGCGACCCGTTTCCTGCCGAACCCACTCACCGCCGCTGCTGTCTGTGCCATGCCTGGACCCCTTGCCTTGCGACCAGCAGCTGCCACCACCCTCTTCCAAGCCCCAATCCTCGGACCAGCCCTTTTCCGAACGCCGCCGGCCCATGTCCGCCCCACGCCGGGTCCCATTGTCTTTGCACCCTACTAGAGCCACTGGCCCTCCGAGGGTCTGTCCACTGTGGCTGGGCTGGGCTGCGGGGGCTGTGCGCTGGGGACAGAGCTCTTGGTACCTGCTCTCCTTTCTGGTGGGAAAATGTAGTCGTAGACATCAACCCCAGCTTCTCCTTTGCTTGGAGAGTGCTCCCACTGGGGAGAGGTGCCCTGACAGAGCCCAGCCAGCCCTGCCGCGCATCCCCACTGCTCCCCCAGCCTGTGCTGGCCCTGTGCTCAGCAGATGAGCCCAGGCAGTGCACAGAAGAGGACAGTGTCCAAATCAGCAAGACCGCCTCATGGCCAGAGCCTGCCTGTCCTTGGCCTGCTGGCTGCTTCTTCATTGCCCTCCCAGTTACCAGACTGGAAGGAGAGGAGCTGGCTGGTCCCTGGGAGAAGGAGCATCCCTCTGGTCCCTGCCAGCCCAGTGGGCAGGGAACTGCGAGGGGAATCTCAGCCCAGCTCTTACTGGGAGAAACAACCCCAGCACAAGTGGGAAGCTGGCAGTTTCTCTCTCAGCCTGGGCTGGCTGTGCCCTTGCCAGCCCTGCATCTGCCTGTGCTGGCAGGGGGTTTCTGTGCCACCCACCAGCCCCGTGTCCCCACAACTCCCTACATCCCACCAGCCAAAGAGCCCCTGTGGTGGCAGGCACCGGCCACACCAACCGTATCCTCACTCCAAGAGCAATAGCTGACCCCAGGGCCGGCGCCTCCTCCCTCCAAAGCACACGGGCCCTGCCCTGGCCCCAGAAGCACACGATGGGCATGTGGCCAAGCAGGGCTCCACTCATGCTCAGCAAGGCCGGGAGCACCAGGCTGTCTGGTGCTGGCTCCCCGAGGAGGTGACCCTGTGCTTGGCACCTGTCTTTGTCCCACTGCGGGGACAGCCCTGCCCCTACCTCCCGGGAGATGCTGTGAGGCTGAGTGAATGTCCCTAAAGCACTTTCAGTTCTCCAGTGAAAGGCAACGCTGCTGCTCACCTGCCGTGCCCGGCCCTCCAATCCCATCCCAGTTAGGAGCTTCCAGGAAGTTACTGATGGTTCCCTAAAACAAAAGTGTGCTCAGCAGCCTGGACAATCAGGTGGCAGTTGCACCCATAGACTGTGGAATGCCGGGCTCTGGAGGGACCCTGAGGCCATAGCTCTGTGTTTCACTGTGCTCAGACAGCCCTACCATGACCTGTCTGGGACTGTCACCGCGGCACTCTGGGTGCCCAGCACGCTGCTGTACATAGAGAAAAGAGTTGCATCCCGAACGGACCTTTCGCTGGAGGAACACCCCACCCCGATCTATGCAATCCAGGGGGGCAGCTCACCCACCGCATTGGCTGCCTGCGATTCCCTTTGGTGCTGATGCATCCATGCAGCCGGAGCAGTGGTGGGAGCAGAAGAACCAACATGACACTGAGCTCTGTCGCATCCCCAGCTCAGGGTGCTGGTTCAAACCTCTGCTGTGATTCCCATTCCCTCCCAGCCCTCAGGAAGAGGAGGTTGGTGTGTGCACCTGGGAATCCACACGCACAAGCACACATATCTGACGTCTTGGCTATAAGCAGCGCCTGGATTTCAGAAGGATTTTGCCCAGTGTGCTCTGCTGATGCTCAGGATGGGTCCTGGCATGGGGAGGTGAATAGGAAACAGCCAATGGGTGATTCAGATGGCTGAAACATAACTGCTTCCCAGGGCTGGAGCCTTGGCAAGGGCAGGAAAGCAGCAGGAGGGAGCACACACCTGCAGAGTCTGTGGGCAGCACCAACCGTGGAGCCACCACTGTGCTCCTGCCACAGAGACAGGAGAGTGAAGGAGCCCCTGGGTATGAATTCACCTGCTCAGGGGACCACTTCCCTAGGGAAGGAGGAGAATGGAGGGACAGCACCAGGAGAAGACTGAACAGCTGTGCATGGAGACAATGGAAAGGTCTTGCAGCAGTGGTGGGATATGTGGCTTGGAGCACAGCTGAGGGAAGGAAGGCTCCCCACAGAAACGGCTTTGCCAGGGATAGGGAGATGGTCCCACAGCCCAGGGGACCTGTAGGGACCCCACATCCCAGGGGGTAGGAGACTGTGCTGGTGGGGCCCCAGGGGACAGGAGGGACAATGTCCCCACTCCCCAGTGCCAAGCAGCCTGTGGCCAGCATGTCTCCAGCCACCCTTGCCCGTCTCACTGTGCCCTTCCCAGGCCCTTGGGGTCACCCCCAGTCCGGCCACCGCTGCAGGACAATGGGTCCCCTCCTGTGCCATGAGCCCCTGGTGCCCTGCCCAGCTCCTCAGAAGCACAGGGATCCAGGAGCTTGCAGAGCCACGTGGCACCAGTGGGCCTGTTCCCCTCCATTGTTCCAAAAAGCCTGTGCTGGAGCCATAGCTGCTCCTTGCCCCTCACCAGTGGAGTGAGTCCTGATGCACTCCTGTTCTTGGCACTTTAACCCTGTGAAAGCCATTCCTTCTAGTAACAATAATACTGCAACAAGCTGCATAAGAAACCCCCATTATGGCATCGCCCCGAATCCTCTCCTGCTCTCCAAAGCATTTACTGCCTTTGACTTAGCACATGCTGTACTAGGAGTAGGGATAGTCCATAGCGCTCGGTAACGTGTGCCCCTCTGTAAATAACCTTGGAGTGATGTGAAGTTTGATTCAAAAAACCAGAAAAAAAAAAAAACAAACCCAAAATGGAATATCCAGACTCTAGGGACTTGGCCAGTACCCTCCTGTAATGTTCATTGTATATTTTTTTGATGTACTATAACTGTTGGGAAAAAAAAAAAGGAAAATATTTTGATAACCGAATCTCATCGCTTTATTGTGTTACTCAGTAAATAAAAGGAACAAGTATAAACACATTGGGGCTTTCATCAGTTCTTTTCCTACATCCAGACCACCTGCAGGGAACGAGTGTTGCTGGGTAGAACTGGGACACCTGTGCCTTGCCCTATGGTGGTTCTAAAAGGAGGCAGCATTGTGACAGGTGGCCAGTGAGAGCTGCCACAGCCCAAAGCATCTGGGGTGTGTAGGGTAAGTGCAGTCCCAGTTCCTTCAAGGATCTAGGTATGCAGGTGAAGCACAACCTTATCTGCTCCAAGCTCATGGCTGAGTCTGCACTCAGGAAGAGGAGGGCTAGAATGGTGGATTTGGGCCCCCTGCCCTCAGTAACAGCACCTGTCCTGCTCTAGGCATTCCCTGGGGCAGCATACCTGGATATTCCAGTGCATAAAGGAGCAGCAGACACTCCCAGGGTAAGGGACAATCTTCCAGGGAGCAGCACAGAGCCAGCTGGGGCAGGGCAAGGAGAGCTGCTTGGCTGGAGGCAGGGCCAGCAAACAGGCTCTGCCCACATGTTATCAGGAAATAGAAAAACAGGGAGTTGTTCCCTCCAGATGTGGATCTGATCCCCACGTTCCAGCCAGCCTCTGCTGTGCCTCTGTTCCACTCTCCCGGCCTGCACCTGAGAGCAGAGGGGAATACTGAGTGAATCCTGACCTTTCTGTAGCACCTCTGACAGCTGCAGGGGCTGGGCAGGGAGAGGAGTGGTTCCTGTCCAACTGCCTCTGTCATCCACCAGGACCATCCCTAGCCCAGGGATGATTGTTCCTCCTGCCACCTGCTCCCAGAGGCTCCGTGACACCAGCCAGGACTCAGCAGGAGGTGTGTGAGAGGGAAGCAGGAAGGTGAGGAAGAGGAGGTAGTAATGGAAGGGGAAGCAGGCTCAGCCATCCATGGATCCGCTGCCCTTGTTCTTGCGGCTCAGGGGAAATGCAGACTTGCTCTGTGGCTGTGTCATCTTGCTGGCCAGGTAGATGAAGGGCTCGATCAGCGTGCGCCTGTCAGCCACGGACACCTCCCACAGCTTCACCTTCTCGCCCTTGGCCCAGTGCTGGGCTGCATCGTGGTCCACCCGGCGCTGCTCCTGCAGGTCACACTTGTTGCCCAAAACCACAATGGTGACCTGTTCCAAGAGGGTGAGAAGGGCCCCTGATGACCAACCACAGAGCTGCAGGGCTGGCAGGCTCTGCCATGGAGACCTTCAGTGGTAGGCCCGGTCCTGCCACTGATTCCTCGTCCATGTCAAGGCCACTTGAAACCAAATTATCTCAGTGCTCCCTTCCCCTCCTACTTGGGTCTGTGTGTCTCAAACCAGCCCCAAAGGAAGGAGCTTTTGAGCACCTGTATGCTCAGAGAGCATCCCAGGAGACACCCTGTTGCTGCTGGGAGATCAGGGACCCATCAGTATCTTGTGACAGGCTGGAGAAAACAAAGGTGAAAACCTGTTCCAGGGGAGCAGATCCCACTCTGCAGCCCCTTCTCCCACGGGACTCACCTCCTTCTTGTCCTTGGACTTGTCGATCTCCTTCTTGAGCAGCTCGACACGCTTGAAGGACTCCTTGCTGTCGGTGCTGTAGACCAGCACGTAGCCGTCGGTGGAGGAGAAGCAGTGCTTGGGCAGCTCCAGCCCGTCCCGCAGCCCCCGCGTGTCGTAGAAGCGCACCTGCTCCCGCACGCCGCGGTCCGTCTCGATGGAGCCCACGTAAATGTCCTCCTGGGTCTCGATCATCTCCGAGCCTGACGGGATGGGCAGGGGACACGTGGGAACGCTGCCGGGAGCGCTGTGCCCTCTCCACCTACCACCAGCATTTGGGGGCGACCAAACAGGGACAGCCGTGCCCAAGGGGACCCCAGAGCCAGCTCTGCCCAGGGCCGGACCTGCCCGCTACCACCCGGGGGAGCCTCTGCCCGGCACCGCACTCACCGACCACATGGTTCCCGTAGAGCAGCTGCTCCAGGATGGAGGTTTTGCCGACCGAGGCCTGCCCGCACACCACCACCTTGCAGCTCTTGCCCATCCCGCCTCACCGGGGCGGCGGCGACCGAGCCTCACCGGCAGCGGCAGGAGGGACGCGGCGACACCACAGCGCCCCCGTGTGGGTGGGCGGACCGTGCGAACTGGCACCGCCCTGCGGCGGAGGGGGCGTGGTCTGGATGAACCACGCCCACCACCGGGTCAAGTTCCGCCCCCCTCCCCGCACCGGCCCTGCCCGATACCGCCGCCGGGCCCCTCCGCGGGCGCCCCCTGCCGGNCCGCAGGGCCCGGGGCCGCGGTGCAGGGCGGCCGCAGGTGCTCGGCGGGGCCGGGAGCGCGCCCGGGGACTCCGGTCGGGCCTTGCCCGGGCGGCCCTCGCGGGCGAAGTCCTCTGTCCAGGCCGGCTGGGAGCGGCGGCGCCCTGGGGCTCCGGCGGGCGGGGGCAGCCGGGCCGCACGCGGCGGGGCCGGGAGCTGCTGGGTTTGCGATGCTGTGCCGGTGTGTCCCGGTGAGCTCCCGCGGCCTCCGTGTGCACCGGGATTAGAACATCCACTCATTCCCGGGCTGTCCCAGAAATACAGTTCACACCCTGTGTCCCGGGGCCACATACCCTCACCGGTGTGGGGGGAGCACGTCCTCCCCCTCGCTGGGGAGGGAAGGGTTAAACTCCTGGGGAGAGGAGGCTCCAAACTCCTGAACCCTTTGTGCTTCATCACCGCATTCCCGTGGTTCCTGGTCCATTTGAAACCTGCCCACAGTGGGTTTCACTTTGTCCTGCCTTGCTGTGGATAACGGGAAAAACGCCTTGGGCAGAGCCCTGCTCCGGGAATGCTCCATCCTCCAGGAGCTCCTGGTTTGTGTGTGCCATGCCCGGGGCAGCTCCAGTGTCACCTGAGGCAGGGCGAGGTGGGATCCCCACCTTTCTCACATGTTTTCCCCCCGGGAGTGGGTGATCTGGAGCGCTGTGGGCAGAGGTGGGAAGGTCCCTGTCCAGGAAACTCCACTGGTTTTCCGTAGTGGCAGGTGCTGGGTTTGTCTCCCAGGGAGCTGGAAGGAAAGAGCTGTTCCTGTAGGAGCTGAGGTATTTGCTCTGGAAGATGATTCATTGGAAGGAAGAAGAGGAAACAAAACCAAAAGCAGCCTCTGAGGAATGGTGGTTTCAGACTCCCATTGATGGCTCAAGGGATTCTGTGGAACTGAGGCCTGAGGAGCAGCTCCCTGGGGAGGTCCTGCTGAGCAGGAAAGGAAAAGTTGCTGAAGAGGCACTTGGGGCTCATAGAGCACCGGGATCGCCCAGCCTGTTATGGCACATCACTCCTGCCCCCGGGCAAGTGAAATGCGGTGTTTGAAATGGTAAAAATTCGCAGAGGTAAAATCTGGCTGAAGGCACAGGTGTTGACCTCCAGCTCCTTTCTTCCTTCCTGAGGCTATGCCCTGCACCACTTTCATTAGGTGCCTTCACAATGTTTCCTCTTTGTGTTCTTTCGGGAATGTTGCACCTTTCCCTTGCTAAAATGGACCCATATGGGCAGGAGCTGATTCCTTGGCTAGAGGAGCCAACCCTGCACACCCCAATTTCTTGGCAGCTCTGTGCATTAACCTCTTCCCTACCCCAGCCCTTCCTGTTTCTCTGCAGTAGCTCAGTTGCTCTTGTTGAAATCAGAGCAATAACTGCTGTATTGGGGAGTGGAATTGGAGCCTCAGGAAGTGTCAGGTGTTTGTGAAACATCCCGGACCAGATAAGAACTGGGTGAGCTCTGCATGGGACACACTGATTTGGTGCAGCCTTTGGGATGTATCTGTGCTCACTTCCATAAAAATCAGCAAAATAAGGGAAAACCTTTTCAGAATTCTTATAACTCCGCAATGAGGGTTCCATGTTCTGTTGTTTCCATTTAAGGATTACAGTAAGGCAGAATATGGATACTTTGTTCAAGGACTCACCTTTGTCCAAATGCATGATTCTGTTCTCTGCAGCTTAATAAAACTGTAAAGTTTGAAAACAAGCAAAAGGGGAGAGCTGCATTTCAGAATAGCTGTAACTAACGCCCTGAAGCAGCTGCAGACATGCCAGAGGGCTCCCAGGGTGTCCAGGGCACAGCGATGGAGTGTGGTCACAGGATAATTATTGTCTGCTGCTGCCTCATGGATTGTTGGGGTCCTGGCAGAAAGTGTTGATGTAATTGTGTTAATTTTATCCGTTGGTGCACCAGTGCAGAGCAGCTGATGAGCAGGCTGGGCCACCCCTGAAAACTCACTCATTTCTTCATTGATTTTAAAGGTTTCTCACCCGTGGGAACAGCTTTTCCCTGCTCCCAGCTGCTTTATGAGCTTGGGCCCCTGGAGCTTTGCCAGGGAGAATTTCTTTGTCATCTTCCTGGCACCTCTGGGTTCTGGCTCCCGTGCATGCTCCAGGCTGGATCTTTCTCCTCCTTCTTCAGCGCTGGAGCATGTGGAAGCCTCTTAAAAACAAATACCTTCAGTTGTTGGGAAAATACTGTTAGGAGATTGCAGAACCCCTGCTGCAGGCCTGGGATGTGTTGGTGCCTCTGTGGGCATCCATGTTTCCCACAGCAAAGTGACAAGCATGAAGTGGCCCACAAAATCCTGGAGGTTCTGGGCCTGGCCAGGCTGTGGGTCACTGGCCAGGTCTGCAGGTGTTACCTGGAAGTTTTCAGGTGTTGGTGAGCACCCAGAGCCTTTTCCAATGCATGAAGTGAGGCTCCTTCAGAATAGATGTCGTTTCTCTCCAGCTTTAGGGACAGTACTGGCAGGAGGGGGGTGAGTAATCTGAGGGACACCAGGTCATTCTGGGATGACCTGGAGAAGGCTCTGCTATTCCTGTTCTGCCTGTAAATGGGCACTTGGGTTTCCCAGGTGATAATCCAGCCCATTTTACTCATCAGGAATTATTTTATGACCTTATGATCATACCAGAAGCAGCAGAAGGTACTTGTGTGGTTGTTTGCTTCCCTGTACGTCTGCAGAGTATTTGAATATCTGTCTAACTTAAGGCAGTTGCTTTATCCAGTAAGAGAAGGTGATCCATACCTACAGTTTCAGCCTATTTCCTTAATATGAAATGTGCTTTTTTGAGGTAAATCATAATGTAGATGTAGTTATTTTCCCATGGAATTCTTAAGCTGGCTGTCTTCCTTCATTCAAAAGGAATTGCTTCCTTCAAAAAAAGCAGTCTCAGGCTGATTCTAGACTTTTCCATGGGTTTTCACAAAAGTTGTGCTGTGGCCCTGCCAGGCGTGATGGGGCCATTGCTGGGAATTAGGTTAATTCCGAGCTCTGGGAATTACATAACAGCACAATTAAAGCTGGGGCTCTGCTGCTGTTCTCACTCATGGCTGCAGGGAAGGTTTGGGTCACTTCTTGGATTTCTTGTGGCATATTTTGGTTCTCGTGGCTCTTTTGGTCTTCTGAGTTTGCCCTCAGGTATGAGGAATGTTCTGAGGGTTTGAGCATCTTCTGGGTTCAGATTCAGCTCTGCTCTTGGAGAGGCTCAGGGCAGCTCTTAGTTATGTTTCCATGGGTGAGTCCTTTGCCCATCCGTTTAGATATTTGCGTGTCTGCACTTGGATTTCCCGGGCTGGGAGCCACAATGAGTCCCTGCCTTGGTGTCTGTGCTGCCCATGGAGCAAACCCACTGGGAGTGCAGTGGGGGGAGCTGATGTGCTGGGAAACGGCTCCACTCTGCCCTCGGTGTGCCAGCACTGCTCAGCCAGGTCACAGTGAGTGTGTGTGACACTGCTGTGCCCTCAGTGTGCCAGCACTGCTCAGCCAGGTCACAGTGAGTGTGTGTGACACTGCTCTGCCCTCGGTGTGCCAGCACTGCCCACCAGGGCACAGCGAGGNTGCTCTGCCCTCAGTATGCCAGCACTGCCCAACAGGGCACAGCGAGTGTGTGTGACACTGCTCTGCCCTGGTGTGCCAGCACTGCCCGGCCAGGTCACAGCGAGTGTGTGTGACACTGCCCTGCCCTTGCTGTGCCAGCACTGCCCAACAGGGCACAGTGAGTGTGTGTGACACTGCTCTGCCCTGCTCTCAGTGTGCCAGCACTGCCCAGCCAGGGCACGGCAGAGTGTTACACACAAATGCATGTGACCACTGCCCTGAGGCCCTGTCCCACTGCCCAGACACCCTCTGGGAGAAGCACCTTTTCCTAATATCCAACCTAACCCTCACCAGCTCCAGCCATTCCCTGGGATCAATGATCATCAGAGAGAAGAGCTCAGTGCTTGCCCCTCTGCAGCCCCTCACGAGGAAGTTGTAAATATATTCCTTTATGCATAAATCCTCACTCAGTGTCAAACCTCACCTGAGGACAGGTCTCTAGAGTGCATCCTGTGTATCTTTCTGGCACATGGAGTGTTTTCTTTCTCTTCCAAGTCCTGAAAGACAGAAGGGGAGAGTATTGTATGTCCAGGGGCAAACATGATGGCTAATTTTAAGCTCTAGACATCTGCCTGCTGTGAACTGAATTGAGATCACCCAACTTATTTTACCCCAGTGGCTGAGTCACATCTGACAGCTGAGAATCTGGGTGGGATTTCACCTCCAAAAATGCCTGATAAAGGCACTGTATCCTATTAAAGAAAGAATCTCTGCAAGAACTGCACAAAATAGGTGTGTTGCTTTTGTGAGAGCATAACAGGAAAGATTGCTTGGTCAGGACAGGATTTTGGAGCCTTCCTTAAATTCTGGCTATTTTAGGGTTTTGCCACCGTTTCAAAACGGAGGCAGGCAGTGAAGTGGGAGTGAGGGTCAGGAGAGCTGGGAGATAGTGACTCTGCCGCCTGCTTAGGTGTTGGATTTCTGTCCCTGGTGGTACTGCCTTGGCACATCCCTGCCCGGGGGCTGTGCCAGCACATCTGGACCAGAACTGCTGGATTTAGATCCCTAAAGGTTCCCATGACAGAAAATCAGGTGTCTGCAGGAGTCTCATTGGGAGCTGGAGTGGGAGGTGGAAGCCACGATCGGCACTCGAGCGGGGGCAGCGTGTGGAAGCTCTGAGGAGGAGGCAGGAGTTGTTAGGCAAGCGTGGGATTGTGTCACTGTATGCAGGATGGCTTCTCCAAGAGCTGCTGTGTGGGAATGAGCAGGGGCTGAGCTTTTGCAGGGCACCAGGAGGAGAAGAAGCCTTGTGCTGGTTCCTCTCTCCCCAGGCAGGCAGCGAGCTCCATCCTCAGAGCTGGAGTGTGCAAGGGAGTGTCAGCGCATGCAGCTGCTGCTTGTCTTCCTTGGTCTCAGAAGCGGTTCAGGTTGGATGTCAGGTGAAATTTCTTTGCAGAAAGAGTTGTCAGGCATTTTCCAGGGAGCAGTTGGAGTCCCTGTCTCTAGAGATGTTCAAGGAATGACTGGACGTGACACTCAGTGCTCTGCTCTGGTTGATAAGGTGGTGATCGGTCACCACCTTGATTTGGCTTAAAGATTTCAGAGGCTTTTTCCAACCAGGTGATTCTGTGGTGGCAGGTTCTCTGGGGTGACTGCGACCAAAGTACTTCAAGTATTAGAGATGCTGAGAAATACCATAAAAAAGAGAAATATGATTGCCTTGCTCGCAAGGAGAGTCACTCCCACCAGCCCCTGCTGTGCCTGTGGTGCATGTGAGTGATGAAAGACAAGCTTCTTACCCAGCTCCTTGGTGCAGCTCTCCTCCGTTTCTGCATCCAGCATGGAGCAGCCCCGTGAAGACACCGACCCCGTCACAAAGACACCCATTCAACTGGGGGCGTATTTTTAGCAAAGCACGATTCTTCTTCAGTGTCAAAAGTAGCAAGTGGGGAGCAGAGGCCCCAGCAATGCAGGAGGCAGAATGAGCTCATTCAGGCCGCAGCATCTGTTGGGGTGAAACAATCCCCAGTGACATCAGGGGCTGCAGTTCTCCTTGTGGAAGCCAGAGCCATGGTAAACAAGGGCTGTGTGCTCTGTATGTCATCAGGGCACAACAGGGCAGAGCTGCTTCTGTCCTGGTGCTGGAGCTCCAGCCCAGCCAGACAGCTCCAGCAGGTCCTTTGCCTTCGTGCTGTGGAGGTGATTTGCTTTCACAATTTTCATCGTTAAGCCTTAGGCCATGTGAGCAGTAGAAATACCTGTGCTCTCCTTTCTGCCAGTTTCACCCGAGGCACTCTGAGTTGTTGATACATTGATCTGTATTAAAATGCTTTAAAGGAAAGCAGACCAATAAAAAAGTAGAAAACAGTAATCCTTGTGTGGGGGTGTTTCTCTGGCATCTCAAAGTGCCTGTGCTTTCTGAAAATTGGTTTTGCTGGGGTTGTGTTTTCTTTCTCCCATTTTCCCAGCTCTTCCCAGCAGTTTGTGGCAGATGGGATGCTCTGGCAGTCAGCTTTTAGCTGTGTCTCTTAGGTGGTAATTCCTCATGACAGGACAGGTAGAATGGCCAAAAGACTTGTGACTGCCCACTGTGCTGGACAGGTTGTGGTGGCGGCTCAGATGAGTTCTGCCATTAAGACTGTTCACCCATTTCTTTAGTCTGTACAACAGAGACCTGAGGGAAGGAACTTTCATAGGACCTGTGATTTTCTTTTCTATTTGTGATTACAGAAACAAGAGAACAGTGAAACTCTTCACTGCCCGGGTTCCAAAAGTGCAGAAGTGCTGAGTAGTTTTTCCACTGTATTTAGATATTTGATCTATAATATTCAAAAAAATTGATTGTCTTTGGAAACATTTTAATCATGTGAACTTTGCACCGTGATGCTCGTGATACAGATCCATCCCACAGGCATATCCTTGCTGCAAATCAGTGTAGCTGCGAGGGTGCAGAGCTCCTTGGACTCTGGGTGGGTACTGGCTCCTGAGGAAAAGCCAGGCTGCAGCACTTGCCTGAGGTGTGATGCTGGGAGGGCTGTGGCAGAGGAGGGGTGGCAGTTTCCCATCTCCAATGGGCGAGTTCATGATTTTCTGGAGCAGGGGTGGGAGGAGCTGACCCAGGAGCCAGGACAAGGCCCTTGGGGAGCAGTGGGTGTGTGCTGCCCCCTGCTCTGCCACAGTTCTTACCCATGTCATCTCAGCCCAGGGTTTAACTCCCACAGGGCTGTGGCTGGACTCAGCTGGGGTGTAGCCCACAGCAGAGCTCAAAACTGAAAGTGAAGAGCGCATTTCCCAGCTCCCAGTGTCCATTGTTCTGCCAGCTGGGAAATCTGCGATGGCTCAGTAAAAACAACCCCTGCATGAGGTGGTTGTGTGGGAAAGGCCAATGGCAGCCTGGGCAAGGCTGAAAACATGGGAACTTGTTCCAACACAATTCCCTTTGTTCTCTCCCAGGTCAGGCTGCTGAGCACTGCTCGCATTCGCTGTTCCATCACCGTGATGTGCTCTCCCTCTTGCCCTGTGCAGGTGAAAGGCTGAAGGGAGATGAGGGAAGAGAACGGGCTTGGTTTCCCTCAGGGGAAGCTTTGCTTTCGAGAGTTTTAAGGGAAGCTGCTTTAAACCATATGTTGTGTGTTTTTAAATGTCCCAAACTGTCTCTGCAAATGCTTGCTCTTGAGTGTGAGGACTATTTCTAGACCTGTTGCCAAGGCAGTGCCAGGCTTCTGTTGCAGGCTTATACCCATATTTCTCTTTGATTTAGATGTCTTTTGAATGTGGAAATTGTTCTTGGCTCTGGTTTGAAAGGATGTGGGACTCCTGAAAGAGACAGCACTGTCTCCTTTGTTCTGAGGTGCAGCACCTTGCAGGAGGGGGCTGTTGGATGAACTCCATACCAGGGAGTTCTGCTGGGCTCTCTGAGGGGACTCAAAGGTGGTTTTGAGCTTCTATTGCATCCCTGTAAAATTTGGCCAGGAAATATCCCTGAGTATCCCATGCACAGCACTGGAGTATCTGGGAGCCAGCAGGAAATGGGGGGTACTGAGGAGATCTCACAAGAACCAGCTTAAATTTGGAGCATTAAACATTATACTGAGGTTGCTTGGGGATCAAATGCTCATCATGGTCACAGTCTGTCTGGTGCTCAGTCCTTCTGAAAATGTGGTGTTTTGCTTCTTTTCAGAGAAGCAGAAGCATTCAAGGAGCAGGGAAATGCGTACTATGCCAAGAAAGATTACAACGAAGCATTCAACTACTACACAAAAGCCATAGGTGAGAACACCTGATAGTATCAATCTTTGCTGAATACCATGTCTAAAATTGGAGCTGGTTGCTGATTTCAAACACACCAGTGGGGTTTCTGACAGCACAAGCTGAATGAAAGCCTCTTGCCTGCTTTAATTACCGTGGGAAATGTCACCAGATCGATAATGCCAGTCAGGGCCAATGTTCTTAAGTGCCACAAGCTGTGCAGCTGCTGCATTATGCTGATAGTGAGTCTTGCATTGTCTCCAGATACATGTCCCAATAATGCCAGTTATTATGGGAACAGAGCTGCCACACTCATGATGTTGGGGAGGTTCCGAGAAGCACTGGAAGATGCTCAGCAGTCAGTCAGGTTGGACGACAGCTTTGTACGGGTACGTGGAGAACTTCAGGCTCCTCATTCAGTCCCTTGGCTGCACTTGTTACAGTTCTTGCAACTCCCTTTACCTGTGTTCCTAGGGCCATCTCCGGGAAGGGAAGTGCCACCTTTCCCTAGGGAATGCCATGGCTGCCAGCCGCTGCTTTCAACGAGTTTTAGAACTGGATCATAAGAATACCCAGGCACAGCAGGAGGTAAGAGGATCTTCAGATTTAACTGTCCCCAGTAGATGCTGAGGAGGCTGAGCAGGCCGAGGGAGAAATGGGGTGTAGTGTAAGGCAGCTGCCGCTGCTGTCTCTTTCACAGGGTACATTTTCCTGGACGCGTGGTTCAGTCACTTTATTTCTAATTTATTTTAATGCTGGCAAAAGTATTCATGTCATCTGCATTATTGGTCCGTGGTCTGTGGTAGTTTTGGCTCTGACATTCAGGGATTGGCTGCTCAAATGCTGCTTGGTGGCATTTCAGAGCAGAGACTGTCCCGCAGCACTCGTGTGTTCTGTTTTTCAGCTGAAGAATGCCACGACTGTGCTTGAGTATGAAAAAATAGCTGAAGTGGATTTTGAGAAACGGGATTTCAGAAAGGTGAGATTAACTTGTTTGGTTTGGTCTTATATAAGAACTGATGTGTGGCTGATTTCCTTGCTGGGTGTTTGGGAGGTGCTGTGCCACATCTGTTGGAGCAGGGCTGGCTGGTGAATTGTGTCAGCTCTGAAAGTGGCAGAGCTCATGCTCCCTGAGCACTGACCCAGTGACAAGTGAGGAGGTGACTGGCTCAGGCCAACCCTCTGTCACTGTTTGCTTTGCAGGGTGAGTGGAGTCATGATTGAGCTGTTTGAGACAGATTTTGTCAGCAGCAGCATTTAATCATGCTTTGCTCCTGAAATGCATATCCAGGAAAGAATGGATTCTTCTTTCTCAACTCTTTGAAAGAAGAAAAAAAGAAAAAAAGGTGGTCTGTGTGCCAGCAAGGGTCGTACAAGGAGGAATGCAGATCTGCATGGGGCATTCTCCTTACAGCTTCCAAATCTTTCTTCCCAAGGATTGTAACAGGATGCAGCTGGTACTGACCTGATAGAACAAGAAATGACAGCATGAAATCTGAAAGGCACCAAGCACTTCTCATGCAACTGTTTCTGTGCAGAGGATGGATGTAAGGCTCAGATTTATCCCAGTGAAGAGATTGTCCAGTACATTGAGCTCAGGTCACTCTTAGGCTAAGCTCAGGATTTTGGAAGGTCCCAGCTTTGCATCCCTTGTTTCTGAGGAGCAAATGGGATGTGTGATCAATCTGAATTTCCTGTGTAGGAATTGCCCTGCCTGTATTGCACGTCCTGGGCATGTGCGTCTGTCCCTCACTTCCCCAGTCCCAATTCAGTGGGGAGGCTGATGTGAAACGTGATCTTTGTCTCTGGAGAGCTGCTCCTGCCTCACCCAGGAGCCCTTGGCTCTGGAGCACAGTGCTTCCCACAGCAGGGGCCTGTGATGTCACGGGCCAAGGAACAGATGAACCTTGGGGAACAATGCCCCGTTCTTGCACAGATGTCCCCACCAGAGTGCAGGGATGGAAGAGACCCATTAGCTCACCCTGCCCATGGCTGTCAGGCCAGTGGAAGATCAGCCCCTGCACTGTACTTTTTTGTGTTTTGTCCAGTCCAAACTGTCTCAATCTATTGAATTTCTCTCCCTCCCACATCTCCACATCATCCCTCCCACATGTCTTTATATGCAGGAAACAGGGGCAGGATTGTCCTTCTTGGCCCTTTCTTTAGGGCTTACAGTTTAGGAGAGTTAAAGGGATGGCCCTCCTACAGGTGTCGCTTGAGTCTTGTGTAGTGCTCTGTCACAGTAATGCAGCAGATGCCTCAGACCTTGGCACACAAAGCCCTTTGAAAAGCACAACCTGCATATGAGGAAAATTTTCCAATGAAATATGTCTCCAGCAGCAGTGGAGGTGGGTGCCTTCACGCTTGCCTTCCTGGTCAAACACAAATCTCAAGCGTGGGGCAGCTGTTCAGACCAGGCCCTTGTCTCTTTGCTGTGCTCATGGTGTGGTTTCTCCCACCCCAGGTTGTGTTTTGCATGGATCGTGCTTTGGAGTTTGCTCCTGCGTGTCACCGGTTCAAAATCCTCAAGGCCGAGTGTTTGGCGCTGCTGGGCCGATACCCCGAGGCACAGTCTGTGGCCAGGTGAGTGTCTGAGGAACACCTGGTGGGGTGTCCTGGCTGCTGCCCATGCTCCATGCCTGGAATAAGTGAGGAAATATAAAATACAAATATTCCTTAGTGCATGTTGTGATGAGGAGGGAGTGTGTGAATTTATCCCCATTAATCTTCCTGGGAAGCTACATCCAGACCCCATTCACAACCATTCACATCCTGCTTTGAGGAGGCTTCTGTCCTTTTGGTTTATCTGAACTACACACTTGTTAAAGTAACTGGGTATCTCAGTGGAGGAAGGTGCTTGTGGAGGTCAGAAGGAAATGGGAATAGGGAAGATTTTCTTTCTTGATGTGTGTTAGCCTGGAGAAAAGGAGACTCAGGGTGACCTTATCACTCTTACAACTCCCTGAAGGTTGGCTGTAGTCAGGTGGGGGTTGGCCTCTTTCACCAGGCAGCACTGACAGAACCAGAGAACACAGTCTCAAGCTGCACCAAGGGAAAATTAGGCTGGATATTAGGAAAAAGTTTTTCACAGAAAGAGTGATAAGGTACCGGAATGATCTGCCCGGGGAGGTGGTGGAGTCCCATCCCTGGATGTGTTTAAAAAAAGCCCGGATGTGGCACTCAGTGCCATGGTCTAGTTGAGGTGTTAGGGCATGGGTTGGACTCAATGATCTCTTCCAACCTGGTCATTCTGTGAATTGTGTGAATTCTGTGTTGCAGTGATATCCTGCGGATGGACTCGACGAACGCCGACGCGCTGTACGTGCGTGGGCTGTGCCTGTACTACGAGGACTGCATTGAGAAGGCTGTGCAGTTCTTTGTGCAGGCCCTCAGGATGGCTCCTGACCATGAGAAGGCCTGTCTTGCCTGCCGGGTAAATGGTGGAAATGGGGCTGCAAAATCACCGGGATCTGGGTTTTTTAAAACCCAACAGATAGTTTGGTTCTGCTGGATCAATCTCTTCTCCCTCCCTCATCATTGCCTTTCCCGGGATGTCCATGAGCAGGCAGTGTGTTCAACCCTTCCCAAAGACAACCAGCTGCTTCCTCAGATAAAACCAAGCCCCTAGAAACTGTTTCTCAGCAGATTGTGATACTTTGAAGCAGCCTCCCCTTCACTCTTTTTGTTCCCTGGTCAAATAGAGGAGCAATAAAACCAGATACATTGGTTCTAAAGAACTCCTGACTTTCAGGTCCAATATCCAGGCCAACACCCTGATTTAACCCTGTTCCTTCGTGTTGCTCCTTCCCTGGTATGGTTCTTTGACCGACTTTAAATCTGTTCATGTGCTCTCAAAAAGTGAGCTCCTGGTCCTTTTATTTTAATCCATAAATTTACTGCGCTGTCATGTTGCCAATTAAAAATAAGGCAACCTTTTTCCTATGGAGGATGCCTGGAGCTGGCACTGGCTGTTCTTTAGTGCTTCTCTTGGAGGAAAGGCAAAGTACTTCCAGATCATTTCAGCTGCTGGAACAAGACTGTGACTTGTATCCTGCAGAAGTGTCTGAGGACCCTTGTCTGGCAGAACAAGGTGCTTGGTCCCCCTGACCTTGTGTCCTTACCCAGGTGTGTTTCCTTTCAGAATGCCAAAGCACTTAAAGCGAAGAAGGAAGATGGGAATAAAGCATTCAAGAAAGGCAACTACAAACTAGCTTATGAACTGTACACAGAAGCACTAGGAATAGACCCAAATAATATCAAAACAAATGCCAAACTCTACTGCAACAGGGGGACGGTTAATTCAAAGGTAAGGGCCGGTCACCTGGCAGGTGTCTGTCACCATATCCCTTACCATGGCAGTGAGAAACTGCACATTGGTTATTCTGGAAAGCACAGTCCCCCCTGGCTGCTGGGCAGCTGCATCTCTGAGGCCATGGGCAGTGTTTCAGGGTTTTGTGCTTGCACAACACTTGGATCAGTTCCCAACAGCCAGAAATTGACTCCTGCAGAAACAGAGCTCAAATACTTGGGCTGCACGGAGTGGGAGGGAGAGGAGGGACATGATTTAGCCTTATCTTAGTCAGCAAAAAGCACCCCTGTGTCTGTTTTCTTCCCAGGAATAAGCGGATTTATTTTCTTATTCTTCTTGTAAATCATATCTTGCTTTGTGATTTTATGTAAAAAAAAAAAAAAAACAACTTAATTTAAAGTCGCATGACACTTCTTCAGCTTTGCTGTTGAATTTCAGTCCTGCACTATCCAGAGAAACAGCCAGTCATATGACAGTGCTCCCAATTCCCATTCTGTGTCCTCTGGGCATTTTTCTTCCTCAGCTGTCCCAAAGTTGATGCTGCTTCCCCAGACACCCCCACCTGGTTGAGAGACACAGGCTGTTCCCAAAACCTGGGAAGTGGGATGAGCTGGAGGCCACATAATTGATGTCTTACGTGCTTGTGTCTGAAAACAAACAATGCTTTTTCTAAAAAGTATTTCTTTTAAATATTTTTAGGTTTAGCTTCCTGCCCAGGAATTAGTTTGGACACAGAATTGGGATTGTTATCAGGAAGGCCCTTGGTTTTGAGTGAATTTCTTACACAGAAGCACCACATAGCTCTGTCGTGTCACTGGCCAGGCTTCTGATTTTTTTCTCTGAGAACAAAAGCTCAATGTCTGGGGGAAATTGGAAAAAAAATCCTAGACAGAGACACAGAAAACAGTGAGATTTTCCCAGATTCTTCATACCTTTCATTTGCCTAATGTCATGGTGCAGAATTCGTTCTCTGCATGGGGTTCACTCACTTGTGCCTGATGTTGTAGCTTAGGAAACTTGAAGAAGCAATTGACGACTGCACGAATGCAGTGAAGCTGGATGACACGTACATCAAAGCCTACCTGAGGAGGGCACAGTGGTGAGTACACCTTGGCATTGATCACCTGAGTGTCCTCCTGGCAGCTCTGGGGGACAGGATCACAAATCTGGAGCTTAACTGAGTAGAAGGGGTGAACTGAATTTATTCCTCTTCCTTATGCTGCTGAGGAGATGGGGGTAGCTCTCTGTGGCCTTTCCTGTCTGCCTAGATCTGGCACTTCCTCTTGATGGTGTATTTATAGAATTATTTAGGTTGGAAAAGACCTCCAAAATCATTGGCACCAACCTTCGACCAATTAGACCAGAGCACTGAGTAGCACATCCAGTTGTTCCTTGAACATGTAGAATGGTAACTCTGTCACCCCCTGAGCAACTAGTTTCAATGCCTGACCACGCTTTCAGTAGAGAAATTCTTCCTCGTGTCCAATCTGAACAGGATTTAGAGAGGATTTGTTCTAAAACTTGGCTCAGCTTACTGTGTTTATAGACACTGACTGTGTTTATAGATGTTCTGTCCCAGAGAGGCCTTCTCTCTCCATGTCTGCAATTGCAAATTTACATTACCTTTTTCAGGTCTTGAAAAAGACCTCCAAGATCAATCTTTATTCATCTTTTCCAACCTCCCATCTCTGTAATTACTATGTTACAATGAGCAGGTAATGTGTGAGTAAGGCTGAGGGGCAATAGACAGACGTATCCCCCAGAGGTGCCAGGGTTGTCACTCCTGACCAGCACTGCCAGTGTGAAGCCTGTGCCAGCTCTGACTCTGCACCAGCTTCCTGGAGCTCAAGCTGGCTGGGATCAGTTCCTGCAGCTGCATATTGAAATTCTCAGGTCGTTAAAGCAAAGCTTGTGCTGCCAAAGGAGTTTACAGTGTCCCCTTGGAGGCCAGAGTGCAGGTTCATGTGCCAGGGTTTCCCACAAGTGTCAGGGCTCCCAGCTGTAGCCCTGTGTGGGCTGCTCTGAGGTCTGATCTGCTGCAGTCCAGAGCACTTCTCTTAATCCACATCCACCCAGACAGCCTGTATTGAACCCCTTTAGGTGTTCCTGTGAGGGACACCTTGGCCACCAGTGTTTCTTTCCACAGTTACATGGACACAGAACAATATGAAGATGCTGTAAGAGACTATGAGAAGGTTTATCAGACAGAGAAAACAAAAGGTGAGCACAAGGCCACTCCCTGTGTGTGCACAAGTTTCTCTGAATTGGCAATTTTTTTGTTGTTCCTTTTTTCCCCCACAGTATGCTGTGATTTGCAGCCTAATGCCCCAGCAGGACAATATGGAGAAGCCCTCAGAAGCACTGGAGATCCCTGTCTCTGGTCTGGTTTCTCTCCCAGCATTGAATGCTGAGATGATAATTCAGCTTATGTCTGAGGCAATGCACTGGGTTCAGGATGTCTGGTTTTGGTTCTTGTCCCCTTGCTTTTTGAGTAGCGTGAAGTGAAAGGGACAGAGTAACTCCTCCCCTCTGGTGTTGTGCTTCTTTCCAGAACACAAGCAGCTCCTAAAGAATGCACAGGTGGAACTGAAAAAGAGCAAACGGAAAGACTACTACAAAATCCTGGGGGTGAACAAAAACGCCTCTGAAGATGAGATCAAGAAAGCTTACAGGAAACGAGCGCTAATGCACCATCCAGGTACCCACAGCAGTCCTTATGAGCCCTGTGCAGCCATCATTGAGGCAGAAATGCAGGTGGAAGAGGGAATTTCTGGGAAATAGCAGCTCTGACCCCACAGATCTGGATCATGTTCTGGGACAGGAGCTTGGGAATGTTTAACATTATCCATTTGCACTAGAAATTAAGAGCTTTTCCTGCTTGTTTGTGTATTCCCAGACCGACACAGTGGGGCAAGTGCAGAAGTACAGAAGGAAGAAGAGAAGAAATTTAAGGAGGTTGGTGAAGCCTTTACCATCCTGTCAGATCCCAAGAAGAAGGCTCGCTATGACAGTGGGCAGGATTTGGAAGAGGATGGATTAAACATGGGAGGTCAGTGTTCTTTACAATACTCTGCCATGGCAGCCTTTAAAAAGATCAGGCTCTTTAGAGTGTCTGCCTTATTCCCTAAAGCAATCCTCCTGTTGGGAATGGTTCCATGAATTGACTTGTTTTGGTCCCTGGCAGCGTTGGGATGGCAGGGCTGTGCTGTCTCTGGTTGGGAGCAGGCTGGGATACTGGTGGGTGTTGTCCATGGCTCAGCTAGTGGGGAGTAGCTGCCATTAGGCAGAAATCTGTCACAGGATGTGTTGAACGGTGTAATTGTGAGTCCCTAAATGCTGCTTATCCAGATCCTTAGGCTGCCCTGTGGCAGGTTCTCTGGGAGAGCTGCTTTACCTGTTTGTGGTCACTACATGGCCCCAGGTGCTGGCAGCCAGCCCTGTGCCCCTGCTTGGCACTCTGAGACACTCTCTGGACCCTCAGTGAGCTGACAGCTCCTGAACTGTGGGAATGTGATGGCTGTTTCTCTGCAGCTCATGAATTCCTTCTCTTCCCTGTAGAATTTGATCCAAATAACATCTTCAAGGCCTTCTTCAGCGGGCCAGGTGGCTTCAGCTTCGAAGGTAGGTGAGGTGTTCTCCTCCCAGCCTTAGAACTGTAAGTACACAGATCCCCTGGCAGGACAGCTGGGGCTCCCAGTGGATGTGCTGCTTGAGGAGAGCATTTGGCTGTTGCACAAATTCAAAGTCCTGCCTGCACAGTGTCAGCTGGTGGCTGGTTCTGGTTCTTCTGGGTTCCAAAGCCACAAACACAGGGAGCTGGAGCTGTGTGTGGGCTTGGCCATTCGTGTGCTGCTTAGGATTGCACTAAACCAATTTGGATTTGAAAAGTCCTGATTATCTTCCATTTTCTTTTTCAGCTTCTGGGCCTGGAAATTTCTTTTTCCAGTTTGGCTAAGAAGCAAACAAACACAAATCAAACCACACATACCTGATCTGCTTCTTTTAACCTCGAATACGGACAGCCCCAGACTCCTCCTCCATCACGTCTCGTTGTCCTTAGAGCAGTTTCATTTCTGGGTTGGAGCCTCTGTTTGTGTGTTGTGTGTGTGAAGAGGAAACCAGCTCGGGCGGGAAAGGCTTGTGAATTTTGTTTTACTGTTAACTTTATTAAAAAAAAAAAAAATAAAGCTTTGAATCTTTTGGTCCCTCCATGCTGGCCCGTGCTTTCAGCTGCTTCTATCCCTCAGCACAGAGGATTTCCTGGAATCTTCCCAGAATCTCTACATGTGAGAGGGAGAAAGAATTCCTGGTCTGTTCTGGTTGCTTCCAAAGCAGCATGTCCAGGGTTTGGAGTAACTTGTAAGTTATCTTCATCTTTTGGAAATACTGCCAAGGCTCAATCCAGTTTCGTACAATCCATTTCACCTGCAAGCCTGGCTTCTTGTCTCTTTTTATTTCTTTTTTTTCCCATGGTTCTCCCAGCAAGGCCCACTTGGGCATTAAACTTCTGTGATAATGTGTGAGCTTACAATTCTGTAACAGAGAAATGCTGCTTAAAGAGCAGCTTATGTGAGAATTCCCTGTGATGCAGCTGGAATTAAGGGCTTTGTGTTCCCAAGATTGTCCTGTTTAAGGGAATATTGAATTTGCTCTGGGCTGAATTCCTTCACTGTACTTTTTTAAATTAATCCACTTGAATATTTTATATTTGTGCTAAACTTGATTTTGTTGAGCTTGATGTGTGATTTCCTGTTACTGATCCATGACATAGGTAAGTCTTTCAACGCCAGGTGAATTCCAGGCAGGGATTGTGGGTAATTTGGGATGTTAAGCAGCTGTGTGTTTAGTTAACCTGGCTGAGTGTTTTTCCCCTGGCAGTGATTTACTCCTCCAAAGCAGCAAGCAAATGCAAAGTCCAGCTCTGAACTGACAGTCTGTATTTTCTCTTGCACAGTGTCAGGAGGGGAGCTGGAGGGATGGATGAGCTTCCGACCTGGAGCCGTGTCCTGATGGGTTTGGTGTGGGGCACTGCCTGTTAGCAGTTTGATTTTCACCTAGAAGGTGATGTTACAGCAGGGTCTCAGCTGGGAGAGGGCTCTGCTTCTGGAATTCCCCCTTTTTCTCTACAGCATGGACAGCACCTCTCTGTCCAGACGTGCTGTGTGAGCTCCTGTCTGTGGTGGGTTCTGGAGCTGGTTCTGCTCAGCCTGGGATGTGAGGGGAGCAAGAGGCAGTGGGGCCATGGCTGGGGGTCCTGGGCTGGTGCTCAGTGGAGGGCAGAGGGGCTGTGCCCGGGCTCCTGGGCTGACCCTGGCAGTGTGGGGGGCTGTTGGAGGCTGGAGTTTGCTCAGAGATTGGGTGTT
This sequence comes from Rhabdornis inornatus, assembly GCA_013397075.1. Taxonomy (NCBI): domain Eukaryota; kingdom Metazoa; phylum Chordata; class Aves; order Passeriformes; family Rhabdornithidae; genus Rhabdornis; species Rhabdornis inornatus. The sequence continues at coordinate 705,712 of VWZS01004572.1, forward strand.
TGTGCACACAGGCTGGGCTGTGCCGAGAGAACCTCCCAGCGACTTTGTGTAACATCTGATTTGCCTTCCCGCAGCAGAGCAAACACTGCAGGGAGCTCATTGCACGAGGTGATCACTCTTTGCCACGTCTTTGTCTTCCTCCCTGCCTCCCGTGGGCAGGGCTGTGTGTGCCCTTCAGCAGGACAGGAACTGGAGCGGGGCCGGGGGTCCCGCGGTCCCAGCGGTGATGATGCTGTCCTGGTCCTGCTGTGGTGTTTGGTCAGGATTCTTGACAATCTGCTTTCGTAGAGGGAAAATTTAAGGGCTTAAATTTTAGCACTGCAGAATAGAGTATTTTACAACTCGTTTGAAACTCAGCTTTCTAAGTGAACCAGTGCTGAGTAATACTTTCAACCCCCGACTCTCCCATGTTTATTCCAACATCCTTCACACGGGTGTGAGGGATGGACCCAGCCAGGTGCAGAGAGCAGCTGGGTCCTGGCACTTTTCAGGCTCTGAAATGGTGAATACGTGGGGAACTGAAATACTGGTCTATGCACACTGATGCTTCCCCAGCTTTCCTGGCACTGTAAATCAGAGTTTACAAGGCCTGTTTAGTGGCATTTTGGTTCCATGACAACTTGTCCTGTGTGTGTTGATGTCACTGTACAGTCTGGGCTGTTCTCAGTCTCCCATTGCTGAGCAGACCCGTGTTCTGTGTCTGTCAGTGAGTTTATTCTCATTTTCCCCTGCCCCAGGAAAGTGTGACCAGCTTCCTTCCTCCCTTCTTTCTCTCCAAGCTGAGTGAGCCTGTTCCTTGGAGCACAGGAGTGGAATGGCTCTGTTTCTGGGAGAGAAAATGTATACAGCAGCTATTTATAACCTATACATGAATGCATGATTTAATGTAGTTAAATATTCATATGGTGAGTGCCAAGACTTTCTACAGAGCGTTGTTACGTTAATCAAGGTGAAGGGAAATGCATAGAACCATGGAATGGATTGGGCTGGAAGCCTTTAAAGGCTGTCAAGTCCAACCCCCTGCCATGGGCAGGAACACCTTCCACTAGCCCAGAGTGCCCCAGGCGCTGTGCAGTCTCTGATCCCCCTGCACAGAGCAGGGCTGAGCAGGGCTTGGTGGCACCTGGCACCTCAGGGCAGCAGCAGTGTCCAGTGGCACTGTGACCTCCACCATGTCTCAGCATGGCTTGGGGAGACAAAACTCTGCTTCTTTCCAAAAAATGGACTCTGCTGTGCATTGCTTGGAGTGTTGCATCCACACATGGTGGTTCCAGGACGTTATCCATGGGTTGTGGTTGGGTGTAGCTACAGGGAAGCCGAGTGCCAATGCTCCAGATGCTCGCAGCCCTCCTGCATGTCCTGCAGCCCCAGGGGGGCCACCAGCCCCAAGGATTTGCTGCAGAGACCACAACTGAGCATCTTCAAGTGATGCTGTGCCTGGGCTGTCTCTAGAAGGACAAAGAGCACACGGAAGTGCAGGAGGTGGTGTTGTGGGGGCTGCCCAAGGCAGAGGTGTGGTGGGATGGACATGCTTTGGTGTGACTCTCAGCCTGGTAACTCCTGCCCAAGGGGGAGGTGCTCGTGCTGTGAGAGCTGCTGCTAACAAGAAGGACCTGGAAAGGGCAGAGCTGCTGTGGCTGAGAGCCAGGCTGGTGTGTCAGGGGGCGTCCTCCATCAGCCAAGTTGGGAGTAGATGCTCTGAACAGCTCAAGAACTGGCGAGTGGCTGTCAGCTTCTCCGGGAAAGTTGTGAAGAGAAGTGTGTGAGGAGTGTGGCTGTGGGCAGAGCTGGCATGTGAAGGCTCTGCTGTAGGACTGCAGTTTTGGCATGGAGGTCAGGAATTGTGTGGCTGTTAGGCTTTGCCCTGGATGTGCTTTTGTCTGGCCATGCTCATAGAATCATGGAATAGTTCAGGTTGGAAAGCTGTGAAGTCTGTTGAGGAGGTTCTGGCCACCCTCTTGAGGCTCCTCATTGCTTTGGCTGCACAGAAACGTACGCGGTTTTGTTTTGATCCTGGGAGTGCTCAGTGAGCAGGATCACCAGTGCTGCTGGCTGTTATAAATGCAGAAATGCAAGTTGGAAAATGAGAGAAAGACAAATTGTTCAGGTACAAGAGTATTATCCATGGAATAGTGGCCTCCTCCACTGTCTGTGTCTGCTGAGATACAGACTGGATGCTGCTGTGCTGCTGTGGTGTGTCTGACATGGAGGCTGATGCCAGTTCCTGTCCAGCCATGCTGGCCCTGGATCTGCAGCCATCAAACAGCCACAGCGTCAGGCCATGTGCTGCTTTGCCATTTCTAAATGACTTCCTCAGTTTCACTAATAACTCCAGTTATCCTCTTATTTCCAATGGATGGTTTTCATCCTGTTTAAATTCGTGCCTTGTCCTCTCCCCTTCTCTTCCCTAGGGAACAGGACAACTGTGTGCTGCACCCACCCGTGTCCCTGGAACAGTGCTAGTCCCTGGGTGGCTGTGGCAGGGCTGTGGCAGGGGTAGGTGGCAATAGCTGGTGGCTGTCCCTGCCTTTGGCTCTGTGGGGCCATTCTGGGTTCCTGCATGACTGTGGGAGCAATGTGGAATGCTTTGGCCTTCCTGGCCACTCCCACCATCATGGATGGGGTTATCCCTTCTTGGAGCAGTGCTGGGCACTTTCCCTTACCCAGATCCGAGCTTGGAGGGACAGCTCTGGTCTGTTGCTGGGAGCTGGGACACTGCACCCGAGCTGGAGCTCCAGGGGTGGCCCAGGAGGGCAGGATCTGTGGGGAACCTGATGCTGCCTCCAGGAGGACCAGCAGCCCAGCTGCCATCCCAGCCTGTCCCACTGCCCAGCCCTGTCCCCACTGTCCCCAATGGCTCGTGAGAACAGAGTGTGGTGTGAGGCAGCATCCGAGGGGCCACGGGGGGAGCACCCAGAGCCCCACAGTGCACATGTGTCACAACATTATGGAACAGTCAGGACAAATCCAGGCACCGATGCGAAGCCACTTGGAGAGGAGCTTGTCCCTGTGCTGCCGTATTTATCTGAATTGGAATTCGGAATGTTTACCTCAGTGTACATAGCTCAGCCTTTCCCTGGGAGGAAAGGGGAATTGCATGGAGCAATCGCTGTCCCATTGCTTTGCCAAACTCCTCATCCTCTCCCAGCCAGGCTCCGCATCGGTACCAACTGTCCCTCTTGGACCTTTCTAGGATGTGAATGGTAAAAATGTGAATATTTGTTGTTTACTTCCTTAGCAGAACTCCTGATGCTGTGTTTGTATGGGAAATCAGCCTGAGCAGACCCATATGCAATCGGTTTTACTTTATTATAAACTGTATATGATGTACAAACTAATAAAAACTCAAACGACGACAGTGTCACTGTTGTTCTTGAATAGGCAGATGAAGGAGATATTCCAGCTGTGTATTCCAGGGCTGGAGTGATCTGGGTGCTGGGGGTGTGGGCTCAGCCGGCCCCTGAGCAGGTGCTGGCAGATACCGTGCAGAGCTTTGGTGGTACAAACCCTTGAGGTTCTGCCAGGAGAGGCCCCAGCTGAGCATTGGGCACTCAGCTGCTGCCAGCGTGGAAGCTTGGAGGGGTTTCTCCATGAAGGGTCACAGGTGCTCTGGGTGAGGTTATAGCTCACTGTTTTATGTTATAATGATAATTTTTTCTTATCCTTTGCTTCTGAACAGCAAGAAGTACTTTGCTTTTATGGCAGAGTGCTTGGTACCAGAAAAGCACCAAAGCTCTCCCTGCTTTTGGCCTCAACAGTCAGAGGAGAAATGCTCCTTGCCCCAGCAACACTGGACTCGGGGTGAACTGTGCCCAGCGCCAGCCCCAGCCCAGCCCACGCCTCAAACACAGTCAGTATTTACAGTGTTAGTGTGGGTTAATGTCACTCTGCTGCTCCCGACCTTGAGCCAGAGCAGGAGGTCAAGCTGGGACCTGACCTGGGGCTGTTAGTGGAGCTTTGTGTTAAACAATGCCCAGGAGCCACCGCCCCCTGGGCCAGGGCCTGGCAGAGCACAAACCCAAGTTTCAATAAAACGGATTTAATGACAGAAGTGCTGGGTCAGTAACTTCCAGCCGGGGTTTAGGTTCAAGCAAACATGAGTTACACAGTTACAGTGTCTCCGCTTCCTACACTACGGGGTTACTCCAGCCTAACTCTTAACATTCAAGTGCATTAGAGGAAGGGAGTAAAATCTTGCATGAAGTCCAGTTGTGTACTTCAGACATGATTTTAGTTTCTATAAAATAAGATGGAAAAGACATTAGTTCATCTCTTCCACTCCCTGCCAAGGCAGGATTGTTCCCTTCAGGACATGGGATGGTCCTTGGTCCAGCCCAGGTGGAGGGAAGTGGCTGGAGCCGCTTTGCAGGAATTGGCTCCCTGTCCTGGTGTTTCACTTGATTTCCCCAAAGTCCATGGTTGGTGTGTTTAAGACATCACCTGGCACAGTGCCCTCCTCGTGGCTGTCCCCAGAGCATCTCTGCTGTGAGGGACAGGAGCTGGGATGGAGCCCACTGGGCAGCTGCGGGACCGGCCTGCGATTAGGGCTGCCAGGACCCACTGCCCTCAGCAAGGTCTGTCCTTAGGGGCTAAACCCTTGGTAAGGACAGGACTCCTGACAGGAGTGCCCCACACCTGGGTCTTGCTAGTTCTGCCAGAATGGCCGATGTCAGTCCCTGGGTGTGGGAGGGGAGGGAGATCCTGCAGTTCCCTTGGCTTCAGACCAGCGACTGACAGGCTTTGGTCAGTGCCAGCAGGTAAAGATCGAACGATTGTGGTTCAGAGGGAAGCGATAAAAGCCTCAGCGTTGATCTTTCTCCAAGGAAGAAAACAAGCAGGACACGCTAGCTGGTTCCCTCAAAACTCACATTGAAATCTGTGACAGTTTCAGTCAGGAGTTGCTTGTTTTCTTCCTTTTCTGAGGGCGATAACTCCCCAGAGGCTTCACGCTGGGGTGGGCAGGAGGGTTGACTTTAGTAAAGGTAGAATTATTTCTCTTTACACTTTTAAGGTTACAGGAGTTACTTGCCTTTTAAAAACAAACCAAGGAGCTGCCCTGCCTGTGCTCCTAGATGATGGTGCAGGAGCTAAAGGCAGAGCCCCGTTTGTTGGTGCTCTGCGTTGGCACGAGTTTTCCCTTCCCGTAGTACCCCGAGAATATCGCCCTCACATCAATCTTTTTAGACAGGTCAAGCATCCACATACCATTATCAAAATACAGCAGTTTCCCTCCTCCAATTTCCCCCACTTGCTCTCCTTTGTTCCCCACTTTTTCCAGCTTCACAAACTCCAGCAGGTCAAGCCCGGTCTGGACGGCTTCGACACCGTTGGCACAGCCGAGGGTGATGTGGGCCCGGCTGCCCCGTGGGAGGTTGTCCGTGGGCAGGATCTTGTCAGCATCCCCAGGCCAGAGCAGCAGCTGCTGCTCGCTCAGCGCGATGCGAGCCCCAACAGTCTTTGTGGTGATGAACAGCGCTGAGATGGAGAGGGTGAAGCCTTTGCCATAGGAAGCCTTCACGGCCTGGAGGAGAGGGACATGCACACGGGACAGCGTTAGTGCCTGTGGGTGAGGATTCATGGTGTTGCACTGGCGTCACTGTCCCCATACTGCTCACGGCAGCTCTTGCTGTGACATGGTCAAAATACCCAGAGCAAGGAGAAGGTCAGTGCCTGATGTCCCAGCTCCATGGATTTGGAGCTGGTAACATCTTTGTCCTTCATAAATTCCAACATTTAACCTGGGCTTATGTGCTCTGAAATAATCCATCTGGGAATCTAAATACCTCAATTCATCATCATTCAGCTCAAGCTGTCAGAGATGATGCTGGAAGTCGTGTGTGATTGGGGAAGTGGAAGTTTTGTTTTTTTTGAAATAGGAAACAATCATCTCCACAATTTGGAGTTTTCTCTGCACAAGCCACATGGACGTAGTCCCTGTATTTAGCCTCTTGGGTCAGAGCAAAGCCCATCCCCAACCCTCTCCCAGGCTCATGGACACCCCGCTGGGGAGGGAGGGGACACGGGGATGTGGGGAGGAGGTGGGACCCCAACACTCACTTCCTGCTGCGCATATTCCTCAGCTCCAGCTGCTTTTCCAAACTCAGTGTATTTTGTGGTGCAGTGCAGGACCCCAGGTGGCCTCTTCACAAAGTAGCTGGTGAGATCTATTTTTATTTTGGGATCTTCTGTAGCAGAAAGAACTGCAGATAGAGGTAAACAATGTCACTGTCACAAAGCGATCCCCCTGATGTCAACCCACGAGCCCTGATCCCGTCTCAGCTCCCTTTCCTACCTTCACATCTCATCTCTCTGACTGCTGGGGAGCACCGGGTGGGAAACCAAACCCCTCCCCCCTCCCAGGCTCACCCCAGATGGAGCCAGAGAACAGAAGCTGCTGTGCATCATCGTGGCTCATCTTAAACCTGATGATGTGAGAGCCCCTGAAGGGATGGGATTGTTCAGCCTTTCCCATTTCTTTCTCTGCGTTTTTCCCACCCAACCCATTGGAACCAGGGGACACCCAGGATCCTATGTCCTGCTGCTGCTACTTGAGCTCAGTGCCCTGTGGGGCCAGAGCTAAATAGACCTGGGAAAAACTCTTTAATTTATTTTTACTTACAAAAGCAACTTTGTCAACTATGAGGATCAGGTTAGTAGCTTTAAAAAGTTTTTATTGTTGACAGCTTTAGAAATTGACTTTAGAAGCTGATCAGACTTGTTAACATCAACAGGTAAGAAAGCGGTAAGACAACATCTATACATACAGTATTTACTCTCCTTTTTGAAGGCTTTGAGACTTGCAAGCTCATCCAAGAATGCCTGGCCAGCCTTCCTCAGGATCTCTGAACTTCTTTTGCTCAAAAACCACCCAAAATACATGGGGAGGAATTCCTTCTCCAAGCTTGGCTTCATCTTCTTCAGCTCTTCCACAGATAGTTTCCATTGATTCTTGTCCTTTAGCTGGGGACAATCCAAGCGCCAGGGGGTTTTGGGCTCGGCGAAGATGACTTTGTAGCGGTACTTGTCAGCAATGTCAAAGAGCTGGTCCAGCCGTTCCCGCTCGTGGTGAGTGTCATCCAAAACGATGACGCTGATCTCCCGTTTGCAATAGTCAACTAGATCCTCATCCACCTTGGAGTACTCTTCAGGAATGGAGCTTCTTATTAATGGTGTAATTTTATAGTGATCAACAGAGATGACCTTGCAGGCGTCTTTGTAGCGATCGTGGATGGCCTGGGCCAGGGTGGACTTCCCACTGCCAGGCAGGCCCCGGAGGATGAAAAGGGTTTTGGATTCTTTGAGTGTGGAGATGGTTTCTTCATCGTCCAGGAACGGGAAATGCAAACTCTCAGGTCTCTCTTTTGCTGATTGAGTAGACATTTTTCTAAATATTTTAGGCAGGAAAGTGTGACTCTTCTTGGAGAAGCCTCTGTTCTGAAATGGAAGGAGAAAACACTTTGCAGGGCAGGAACCCCAGAGACGATGTGGCCCTGCTGGGACCTTTAGTGGAAAGGATGGGGCACAGGGAGCATCTCCCCCACACTCCCTCACTTGGGTGCCCTGCTAAGCTGATACCTTCTCCCACAGCTGCTCTGGCTGGTCACACAGCAGGGATCCACTGCATCCCACCCAAGGGCTGAAGCTTCAGCCCTGCTCCCCAGTCTGGCCTCAGCAGCTGCAGTTCTGCCCCACTAGGAAGGGGCTTCTCAGGCACCATGGGCTGCCACAAAGCCCCACCCAGGCAGATGCGTGGCACATTTAGTCTGAACGCTTGAACAAACCCCTGTGGCTGCTGGATGTGAGGGCAGTGACCCATGGAGGAGCCCAATGGGAACTGAAAGTCCCAGCAGGTTGAGAGCTGCCACACTTCTGTCCCTTCACCTGAATCACAAACTCCGTTCCCAGGGAAGAGGCTGTTTCCTAGAGCAGCCTGCTCTCTCTGAGCTGCACTGAGGATCAGCAGCTGAGCTCCTCGCTAGAGGGAATTTGGGCTCCTCTCTGAGACGGCTTCCAGGAAAGCCAAGCCCCTCCCAGCAGGTGCTAGGCAGAACTCGAAAGTGAAACCTCGAGTGCCGCAAGAAACGAAAAACCCGTGGTTGGCAGCAGTGAGCGGGAAATGCTGCTGGGAGCTGGCATGGCCTCTCTCTGCCCTCCTGCCAGCAGCTCCGGTAAGCAGAATCCCAGAATAATTCCCAGCAGGGCCTGGGAAAACACGGGACTGAAAGGAAACGAGGGGTTTCTTCAGCTGTGCGAGTCCTCAATAGCATCAACGAGGCACACACTGTTGGGTCAATACCTGAACTTTCTACCCCCACAGCTGCCTGTAGGCCAGCCCAGCCTGGGATCCACTGGACCTCCTGTAGCCAAAGACCATGGGAGTGATGCCCAAGAAGTGAGTTTTGCCTTTGATGCAAAAATTGAGAAGTTTTACATAAAACATAACTGCTCTGCCTGGGCCAGAAAAATGGTTTTCCAGTTTGCAGTTTTGAAAAAAAGACTCTTCAGATGTTGATTTCCCGATCTCTTTATTCCAGAAGGTATAGATGAGCTTTGGTTCCAAATGCCCTGGGGGCAGGAGCAGGAGCCCACAGCTCCCACGAGCACTGCCTGCCCTGGGCTCAGCTGAAACCCCACAGCAGACGGGGACAAACGGGCCCCTGAGAGCAGCAGGGCCCTACGGGCTCCCCAGCGACCCCCGTGCTGCCTTCCCCGCGGGCTCGGGGCTCAGAGTGCTCACACAGGAGGAAGCCGGTGAGTTACCTGGAGCGCTGCTCCTTCTCGCAGCACAGGTGCCCGCTGTCAGGGGGTCGCACGGCCGGAGCCGGTGCTGCGGCGGCCCCGGGTCAGGCTGTGCCCGCACCGGGCTGTCCCGCGGGCGGGGACCGGGGCCGCTATTCTGCCGTGGCAGCTGCTGAGGGGACTAAGGCGCTTTTCAGCCCCGCGAACAAAGGAACAATCGCGGCCCCCCCCGGGCCATTGTTCGCCGCCGGCTCGGGGACAACGGGCGCCTTCACGGGCCGAGCCGGGCGGACAAAGGCTCCGCAGAGCCCGGGGGAGCGGGGTCTCGCCGGACAATCTCCCATTGAGCCGGGCTCGGCCCCCCCGCCGCCCCCACAAAGCTCCCGCTTGTCTCCTGCTCCCCATGGAACAGGGGCTTGTATGGAGGGAGAGATCGCCCCCCGTCCCGGGTTGCCCGTGCCCCGGCAGCCCCCAAAGTGTCCCGGGACCCCCGAGACGGAGCCACGGGCCCCCTGGGACGTTCTCGGGGCCCGGCTGCCTCCGGTGCATCCCAGACCCAGCGCCCACGTGTCGGCAACGCCGCCGGCGCTTCCGCCCTGGGGGGAATCGGAACCTTTGCCGGGCGGAGCGGCGGCTCCGATCCCGATGCTAGTCCCAATACTAGTCCCCATCCCGCCTGTCCCGCTTACCATGGTGAGGGCAGCGGCTCCGAGGCGGCCGCCGGTGCGGAGCGGCGCGGCGGGGGAGCGGCTCTGGGGCGGAAGCGCCCGAGGCTCCTTTCATAGGCCCGGGGCTCGCCCGCCCCCGAGGGCCGGGCCGAATCCTCCCCGGGCCGGCGGGGGGGCCCCGGGGCTCAGCCCCCGCCCTGCCCGGCCGCGGAGCAGCCGGTGCCGGAGATGCTGCCGGGACTGTCCTGGGCCACGGCGGGGCCGGGGCTGCGAGAGGGGACACGGGGCGGGGGGAGGCAGCGCTCCGAGTACGGTGGTGACTCAGACCAGCTCCTTCCCTGCTAGGGACACACCACGCCAGTGCTGGGTATGACGCTTGCTCAGTATTTATTTCATTTTCCCGTCTAGGCTCTACTTTTCCCCACTGCTCTCCTCTATTTCCTTGTCCGTTTCCCCCTCTTTAACTTTTCCATCTGCTTATGTATTGTTCCCGTCTACTTATGTACCGTTTCTGGCTTCCTCTTACGGCTTTTCATCTAAATTCCCTGTGTGTTGTTCCCTTTTCTCCTTCTCTTCCAGATTCCCAGGAGTGATTTTTATGTTTTCACTGAAGGGGCGATCTGGGAAGGGAAAAGAAACCTTAAGCCAAGTCCTAGAACTCAGCAGCTGGGCACAAGAAAGGCCCCCGGGCTCCCTTATCCTCACCAGGAATCCCTCACTCCCGTTTAGGTCCTGAGACGGCAGGTGCTGGGCTTCACGGACTGAGGGGAGCAGCCCCAGGAGCTGGGGGCACAGCGCCCTGCCAGGACCCTCCCACCGAACCCCAGGGGTGTGGGTGACACCGGGCCAGCCCACAGGGGACACGCAGGGAGCGCTGCCATCTCCCATTCTAAGCCGGGCACGGCCAGACCAGGGAGTGCAGCTGAAGCAATGCTGGATTTCCACCATAATTTTAACTCAATACTTGCAAGGAAACGGGTGCTGTGGGCATTCTAAGGTGCTGCTGATGTGCAGAACAGGAGAGTAGGTTTTTTTTCCCATTTCTGGGTGCAGAGGTGTAAATGACAAGTACCTTCGTGTGGGTTTTTTTCTAGCTCCGCAATGAAGCTTTTGCTCACATTGTCCAAGGCCTGAAAGGGATGAAGTTCTTAATAAAAGCCCCAGAAATGCAGCTACATATTCAACATTTTCCTGTTTTCTTTTGCTCTCTGCTATCATTACCAAATCCTTTCTTACTTTAAAACTGCATTTCTATGGCATTATTGGCTGGAGTAGCCCAGCTGGGATTACAGCTACTCACAGAGGCTACCCAGGGCTCCTCCTCCCCTCAGCAGCTCCCTTACCGCAATGATGCCATTTTGAGCAGCTTCACTAGGCACAAGCTTCGCCTTCTCCAGAGCCCTTTCAAAATTCAGGATTGCAGACCGGTAATCTTTCAATTTCACTGGAACAGACAAGGATATCAGCTGGTTTAACCCAGGATCAGGAGAACAGCAAGAAGTAATCAAGCCAGTCTTGATCTGAGCAGTTGCTTTGGCTGTTAAATCCTAGAGATGTTTTCAGACCAGCTGCTCCACCCTGAGAGCAAAATCTGTGCCCACATCTTTACCTTGTGCCTGTGCCACCAGCACAGTGGCATGGAGCTGCCACTCCACATCTCCCTCTTCATCCGCTGACTGCAGGGACTTTTGGCCATAATCTTGGGCTTTTTCAGCTTTATCCAGCTCGAGGTAGCACCGCCCAATTTCATGGAACAGCCAGGCCTTCTCCAGGCTGGATTGGGCCAGTGGAATCTTCTCCTCCCAGCTTCAAGCAGAGTAAGACAGACATACCCTTACCAACCCTCACTGGGTACAGTTACGATTATCAACCCCTGATTTGATAGCAAAGGGTTCAGGTGTGAAAATGTCCCCAGGCCTGGCTGCAGTGAGAACACACAGCTGAAGAACCATGACCTGGGTCACACCACCCCCTGATGCCTTTGCTGCTGGGCTGTACATACGTGTTGATGGCCTGCTGGAACTTGCCAGTTCGGGCGTACACGTGGCCAATGTTGTCCAGGGCCCGGGACACGGCATCTGTCAGAGCGCTGAGACAGGGAGACAAAGGGATTGTGGCACTGACACCGTCCTGTTCCTCACTCACTCTGGGTTTCTTCAGCCTCATGGTCCCTTTGGTGCTCCCCATGCCCTCAGAGAAGCGTTGGGAAGTAAGGGGCCCAGGTGAGGCTGAAAGTCATGAAATCAAGGTTAATTTTTTATTTTATCTACAGCTCTGGCTGACCTCATGAGACACAGGAGAAATTGTTTAGCTTTGCCTTTGATTATTATTGATTTTTGTGCAAATCCAGCAGTCCTTGGGAAAGTCTTTCTACTTTTCTTTGCCTCTGTTTCCCTCTGTTTCCCTGACACTCATGGATGATTTCTGTCTTTCAAAGCAAAGACCCAAAAAGGTGTCTGCGGTGTGTCTGCAGGCTCCTGACACCAGCTCTGATCCTGTGCTGGGACTGAGCTTTGCTCCATGCTACAGGCAGCTCCTTCTGTAATAACAGACCCTGTGGGCTTTAATTTTTTTCTTAATTATCCTCGTTCTCATCTTCAGAAGCAGCTTTGCCTACCCTTACCTTGGAGATGGAAAAGCCTATGTGCGAGGAGCAGATAAATGCGATGGGAGTCACGGAATCAGAGCGGTTTGGGTGGGTCCAGCTCAAACCCCCATCTCGGGGTCATTAACGCGAGTCATTAATGAGTCATTAGCGGCGTCTCCAGCTGCAGCCGCCAGAGGGCGCGGCCCGCTCGTCACTGCCGGTCCATTACGGCACCTTCGCCGTTAGAGAGATCCCAAACCCGGCCATCTCCTCCCGCCCCTTCCCGCTAATTCCTGCCTTTAACCGGCCTACTCGGGGAGTGGGACCACCAGGAGAGAGGCAGCCTTTTCCTAAACCAACATTCATTCCCAAAAGGATTTTTGAAAATGAGAAACAACCACTCATTTTAAAAGCTCAGTGCACTACTGCCAAACGTAAGTCCCAAATCATTTCAAGCCACTGTTCCATGATTTCTACTATGCTTTGCAAACTCTTGCTAAATCTAAAATTACATTTTGCTCCACTGTGGTTCAGCTGGAAGAGTCTTGGGATGTGTCTGGTGCAGACAGGTAAGTGCACCTGGAAGGGACCTTTATTTCAAGCCATGCTTAATGGTCTCTATGAAAAGGAGTTTAAGACAAAATGTAGCAGAAAAGTGGTGCAATTTCAAGCCTGATCTTCCTGAGAAGAAAGTGCCTACTCAAGATTCAAGTGTTGAGACTGGGACTTGTGTCCTTTTGCTCTGCTACAGCAGAGGTTTTGATGTGCCCTGTGTCGTGGGTCCTTAAATATCTGCTTCAGGCTCCTTATTTTGAAATAGTGAAGATAAAAAGTCACCACACACCCTAATACTTGGGCAGAGCTGAAAGTGTAACCCTGTTAAACCCCCCAGGCGAGAATTACATTACCAAATGCTAAAAACACCCCCACAGAGGCACTTTCCCCTTTCTCCACCCACCTGAACTTCCCAGAACTTACTTCTGCCTGGCACAATCCAGATCCATCTTATGGCTGTGCAGAGCTGCCTCCATCTGTCCCATTGCCAACTGTGCATTCCCAATGCAGCTGTGGAGGTTCCCTATCAGTTCATTCTTGTTGGGAACTTCCTTCTCTGACCATGCTTCTATCTTTTTCAGCAAACGTTCAGCTTTCCTGCAGCTTTCTTCAGCAGAACCTCTGGCCAGCGCTGGGGACAGGGAGCAGAGTTTGACACTGGGGTGTGACACAGAGACATTGAGAAGTTGTTAATTCCCCATCCCTGGAAGTGTTCCAGACCAGGTAGGATGGGGCTTAGAGCAACCTGGGATAGTGGAAGGTGTCCCAGCCCATGGTGGGGTGGTGGAACAAGATGAACTTCAAGGTCCCTTCCAACCCAAACCATCTTGGGATTCTGTGATACTCGGGAAGTGAGACCTGGTGAAGTGTAACCCTCAGACAAAGCTTGGGAATATTCAGAGCTCCCCACAGCAGTGGGAGGCACTCAGCTTCTAGCCAGGGACCTACACAGCTCAATATCCTCCATATTCTTTTTGATGGATCTGCTAATGTCAGATGGTTTCTGTTTCTTGTCCTGCTTGAGCTCCTGCCGCAGGACCTTGCGCTCGTACACCCGGGCGTAAATCGGCTTCTGCTGCTGCCAGAAGTCCCGCCGGCGGTTCAGGTAGGAGATGCCATCCAAAACCAGGTCCATGACTTTGATCCCCTGCCTTGTGCAGCTCTGCATCAAGTCTGGAAATAAAATAAGGTAGAACCCAGGTGAGAATCAACAGACCTGAGCTGCAGCTCAGAGGGGAATTGATTTGGAATGTTTTTCTGTTCTGGAAATGAAAGTGTCCTGTGCTCCTCAGAGCTGAGGTGATGGGTTATAAATAAATATATTTATATTTATTAGTTATAAATATATATGGGTTATAAATAAACTCTGTTACCCATCCCATCTGGTTCAGTGAGCTGAGCTGGTGTTCCAGCCTCTTATCTGCTGCATTCTCTGCTGATCAGAGCCAAGAAGGGACCCAGTAAGTGGGGCCAGCTGTGCTGAGCACCTGTCCTCTGGGACAGAACATCTGTATGGCATGTCTGTATTGACAGCGCACTTTGAACAGTGCTGTGGATCAGGTTGGCAGGTGGAAACTGAGACGGCTTTTACTTGCCTGCAAACCAGACCCTCCACATGTGTAATTAATGCTGGCAACATTGTAAAACCTGTGAGGAAACCAAAGCTTAATCACTTCTCAATTTCTGGGTGAAAAAAAAAGACATGACTAAAGGAGAATCATCTTTGTGCCTTTTCCTAAGATACTTCTCCAATTCCTACATCTTGACCTTAACAGTATTTACAACAAACCCACAGAGGAGTTACAGCCCCATGAGCTGCCTGTGTCCCCACCACTGTGAGCTCCATGTGCTACATGAGCTCTAGTACAACTAACCAAGAGTCAAAGGGATATAAAAGAGGAAAATAAATAAGGAAGAATAAAAAAGAGATGAAAGCAAAATAGAATCTGCTGAGAAGGAGAAACACCTTCATCCTTGAGCAACTTCTCCAGGAATGCTTTGTCAGCATAAAGCTCTCCCAGAAGCTGTTGCTCTGTTTTTGGACTCTTCTTCTTTGTCTGTTTTTTATCCTTTTGATCCTTTGGTTTGTTTTGCTGTTTCTGGCTGTCTTTTTTGCTCTGCAGCTAGAAAAAAAAGCAAAAGGAGTTGGGGAAAATTGGTGGGGAACACTGGAATGAGGAGAATTCTGTTTATACTCCATATAAGACAGCTTATTTTTTTTAATAAGAGCAAAAAGTCAGTATCTCACCAGCTGCTTTGGCCACGAACAACTGAAATTCTGCAGCCAGTTGTGCTCCCTGGGGACCACAAGGGTGTTACAGAAAGGGTGAGAACTAGTTCTGGCCTCTCAGAGGAAGAAGACACTACTGCAATGGAGCACCCCAAAGTGGAGCAATAAAGAAAGTGCCCATTATCAAAACTGTGACCGTTAAACATCAGGTAGACCTAAAGTCAATACTGCAGCTCACTGTACCCTCCTCAACTTCTGGGCTGTTACTCATTAGCTTCAGATGGGTGACTGGCAACACCCCCAGACATGGGCTGGAGGAGAAATTCCAGGTTTTGTTCCTTCATGGTGGCTCTTCCTGCCCTTCTGCCTTCCCCTTTAAATTCTGGGTGGCTTGAGCCAAACCTGCATTAGAAGCAGGCGACAAACACTCTCATGGCAGGCAGTGTGCTTTAATGCTCAAGAGGCCCTTCAGAGGCCCACTGCTCCCACAGCCATATCCCTGTAGTGCCCATTTCAGCCTTACAACAACTGTAGAAGCTTCTTCAGCAAGAGCCCCGTGCTGTACCTCTGCCTGCCTGCTCACAAAGCACAGCTCCTCCTTGCTCTCCAGCTTCACCGAGGATGGATCTGCAGACACAGAGGAGCCTGTGTTAGTGCTGCACAGCTGCCATGCAGGGTGTTGTCAGCAAAATGCCCATAAAGGTGTCAAGTCCAAAATGTTCGGTTTCAACCAAAGCTTTTCCAATTCTTTCCAATGGAATAGGGGGTGTTGGTGTGTTCTGGGAGCAGGGAATGCTGCTCATCCACCAGCTCCTCTTGGGATTTTAATTCACATGGCACCAGGGGCTCCTGTTGCAATATTCCTACAGACAGGCTACATCCTGCATGGAAACTGAAGGAGAAGGATGCAGGTTCTTCTGGGGGATCACAGCAGGAGCATAAAATGGAAGGAAAGGTATTTTAAAGGTTTGTGCACTGATTAGGGCAAAAGGCCCATTGTGTTTTCACTTGACCCCCAATACCACCATCTGTCTGCACCCTGGGAGGGAAGAGTGAGGAACAGCTCTTTTTTTGGTCTGAGGGAAGGACAGAGCTTCCAAGGCTGCTGCAGAATTCCCTTTGGTGCAGCCACGGGGCCCAGACCAGCAGCACAAACACAGGCAGATCACAGAAGCAGGTGTTCCCATCCATCCAGGTAAAGCAGAGTCAGGGAAGCAGTTTGGGGATGTACCCTGCTAACGTGTGTGCATTTCCCAACTATTCAAACATCCAGATCCATGCTGACGTGTTCCGTGTTTGCCTGTATCTCAGAGCTATTGACTGATTTAAAATAAGAGTTTTATAGTTTTTTAATCCATTCTTGTGCCTGCAGCCCAGGGGGTCCAAAGGTGCCTAGAGCTCTTGGCTCGGGATATTGAGCTGGGAAGATCCCAGCTGGAGCTGTGATGATATCTGAGCATTGTGCTAAGCTCAGGAAGCAGCAGGAATGGAGGAAAGCAAGCCAGATCTGGAAACCTTTCCTGTTTTTTAAATAACTATCCCATATGAAAGCACTGCAGGCTCTGGTGCACTGGCATGTGTTAATCCCTGGCACTGGGGGAGGGCTGAAGTTTTGAAATTTTGGGAGAGGGAGGCCCTGGCCTACCTGGGAATCTGTGTAGGGTGTGAGTGGGGTGTGCCAGGTGCTGGGCAGGGACAGGCTCTGGGATCCACCAGAGCAGCTCCAACCCACCATGCAGGTTTGGCAGCCCCAGAGGAGCCCTGCACGGGTGCTCCACTCACATGTCAGAGGTGGCAGCCCCATGTGAGGTGTGTCTGTGCCCCACAGTGGGACATGTCCTGTCTGTGCCTGCTGGCAGGGCTGAGAGAAAACCTAAGGGAAAAGGGATGAGTTTTCTGTTTGTTTTGAAGCTCATGAGGTCCTTGGCCTTTCCTGTCTCTACAGGACCTGCTTGGTGATCTGAGCCAGGAATGGTGGAAGCAGAGCTCGTTACAAGAGTCAACAGTTTCACTGCTCTTTTGCAACGAAAATTGGAGGAGAGTCAGGATTTCAGGAGGCCAGTCTGAGGTAGCATGGCACACTTCATTCCAAGCTTTGAATACAGGGATAAAGGTCTTAAAATGGATTCTGTAAGTAGTGCTGGAGGTAGATAATAGAATCATGGAATCCCAGAACGGTTTAGATTTTAGATTGGAAGGGACTTTAGAGCTCATCCAGCTCCATCCAGTGGAATTCCACCTCCCATGGGCAGGGATACCTTCCACTGCCCCAGGATGCTCTAAGCCCCATCCAAGCTGGCCTTAGACACTTAGAGGGATCCAGCTTCTCTGGACAACTTGTGCCAAGGCCTCCTCACCCTGACAGAGAAGAATTTCTTCCCAATATCCCATCCAACCCTGCCCTCTGGCAGTGGGAATCCATTCCCCCTTGTCCTGGCACTCCAGGCCCTTGTAAATAGTGTCTCTAACTTTCTTATCAGCTCGCTCATGTACCGAGAGGCCACAAGCAAGTCACTGATGAGATGAGCTGCTCTGGTCTGTATTCTCTGGCAAGTTTCCATTATGATTTTGGAAACTGGAGTGTCAGGATTTACCTACAGAACTAAAAGGGTCAGACACTGTATGAACAGGCATTCAGGGGAGAAAGAAAGAACGAAAGAAAAAAAGAGCAGGGTTGGATCTTCCTGGTGTTTCTGGATTTATCTGCCACAAATAACACAGACCCAGAAGCAGGGAGGCTCTGGTGTGGGGCTCTTGGGTCACTTGCAGAGCTGATTTGCCATCAGCTGTGCCCTGAACAGCATTGTCCAGGCTCATGGGGGCCAGAAAGTGACACTTCTTACTCCCAATGCAGTTGACAATTGCCTCCTCAGCCTTGTTGATGCCCAGCTGGAACTTGTGTAGATCGGGACGGAGCCTTCGGCCTCGGTGGTAAAACACCAGTGCAAACTCGAAGTCACCCATGGCGTACAGTGTCTCTGCTTTTTGGTAAAGCCCCTAAAACGACATTTGGGGAAGAAATTAATAAAGTGAGGGAAAACTTTGATGGATCTAAAGTAACTCCTGTCAGGTATATGTGAGAGCCCAGGGCTGTAACAACTTGCATACATAAAACCCCAAACCTGGAGGTGCCTGAGCACCTCAACAGCTCTGAGAGCAGTAGAAATCTCAGGAGTGTTTGGAGTGAGCTCCTTCCTCACAGCTGTCTCAGACTCTGCAGGGTCTCACAGATCCAGGCCAGCCCTTGGTCACCTCCCTCATACCCCTTCAGCTGGTTACCTCGTAGAACGTTTTGTCAATTTGGAGTGAGGCTTCAGCATCTTTCAAGGAGTTTTCTGTGTCTCCAAGTTTCAGAAAACACTTGGAGCGGGTGATAAGGCAGTGCTTGTCTCCTGCCCTCAGCTTCAGTGCCTGGAACCACAGACATGGACATGTCACCTGTGCTGGACGTGTCACCACACATGGATATGTCACCTGTGCTGGCTCAACAACACAAACACACAAGTGCAGGTATTTGATGCCACAGTTTCCACACGGATCTTGATGATGGATGAAGATAAAACTACACGGACTTTACTGAAGAGTCTTCTCTTGTTTGTTACAGGTTCTCTGTGCTGCAGGCGCTGGCCTGTCCCTGAACTGCCCCGTCTGGGTCACCCCTCGTGCTAAGACCTCCTGGGGACACGTCCCTCCGTGCCTCTTCCTCTTGCCGCGGGTCCCCCCACTGCCTCTTCCCCCGTCTGAACCGAACCGCGTCCCGTCGCGGCGGCCCCCCTCGAGGCCCCTCCCGCCGTGGGCCGCGGCGCCCTTACGTCACTGAAGCAGCCCAGAGCCTTGTCGTGCTGGCCGCGTCGGCTCAGGGTTGTCCCCTCGGTCATGAGACTCCCGAAGGAGACGATGGGCAAATCGTCATCCCCCGCCATGGCTGCGCTGCGGCGCTGTTGCCAAGCAACGCTTACAGGGCAACACCTACTTCCGGTAATCTGTCCCGCCCCGGAAGTGACGAACCACGCCCCGGCGGTGCCCACGTGGGGTGCCGGTGTCCCGGGCGGATCCCGGGTGCGGCGCAGTGCTCGCTGCTGGCGGGTGCTCGCCGTGGCTGTTACCCGACCCGACTCCGTGGGGTTCCGTTCTTCCACCCGCGTACCTGGAGCTCTGCCCTGCCCGGCCGGGACGGGTGGGAGCGCGGCCGCTCAGTACAGCCGCGGTGCCTCGGCGGCTGCCGAACTCCGATCAGAGCCGGTTCCTCTGCCCCAGCGGGCAGTGGCCTGTGTGTTCCGCAGGGTCAACACGAGGGCAGCCACCTCCTCCCTACAGTCGGTTATTCAGTACTGGTTTTGTGCTCGCCGCTGGCCCCGTACCGGTTTCAGCGCTGAGGGGTCTAATCCTGGCCAAATAAATGACGAACGGCAAATGCTGCTGGTTCACTCCCATCAGCGCTCCAGTCCTGACTTTATTTTGGCGCTGGGTCAGACCCTGCGCCAAGATCTGTGCTTAAAACACTTTGTTCCTGCCAAGTGACTCAGAGTAAGGGCGGGGGGAGGGCATCAGTCCCGCTCGCCACCGGTGACATTTAATGTCACCACGAGGCGGATCAGCACTGCCAGGCTCCGGACCCCGAGCGGCGCTGCCCTGGGCTTGGCCGTGGCCCAGCGCCGCTCGACGGCCGCCGCTGGGGCGGGAGGCGGGGTGCGGGTCACGCCAGGGTAGGGAGACACGCACTGCCGAGCTCTGGAGTGGGCGGGCGGGCTGACACACCCCGTCCCCAGGGAGCCGGGCAGAGAATTTCAACCAGATGAAGCGTTCGTTTTTGCAGGGAGATTTCCCCCCACTAGCACACGCCGTCCCCAGTGAGGTGGGCAACAACACTGTGTTCGTGAGGGCTGTTGCAGGTCTGTGCCCAGCCCGGTGACATTGTCCTGGGGACACCACCGCCCCGGCCGTCGCCTGTTCACCGCTCCGGGTGCTCCCTCAGCGCCGATGATGAGCGCATTGGTCACAGGCTGGAAATACCAGGGAAAAAGTGAGTGTGGGCTGGGTATTCCCAGAAAGCAGGAGAGCCGTGGCGGCTGCCTTGAGAGGCTGGTGAGGAAACGGAGCAGCAGGGAGAGAGGATGCAGAGGGCTCGCCCCGCTGCCCCGCTCCCGTTGGCCGCGCCCCCGGGGATCGCGCTCCAGCGGTGCCGCCGGCAGTGGCACCGGTGACCCGGCTCTGGCAATCCCGCCACTTCCCCGTGGGCACCACTGGCCACCGCCCGCCCCCGCAGCCACAACACGCCCGTGAGAGGATTCTCGGCGTGTCCCGGTGCTGAGGAAACAGCCCTGTTCCCGCCGCCGGTATCCTTGGGTGGTGGGTCTGATGACGTCATCGTGGCCGGTGACGTCAATGGCGGCGAGTCTGGCGTGGGGGGGTTCACGGCCAAGGGCGCCGCCGGGGGCGGGGCGAAGGTGCCGGAACTACGACTCCCACAAGGCCACGCGGCCGCACCCCACCGGCGGCGGCCAATGGGTGCGCGGCGGGCGCTCAGGCAACGCGCACGTGACAGCGGCGACGGCCAATGGGCGGCGGCGGCGGCCGTAGCCCGATGGGCCGGGGAGGCCGCGCTCCGCGAACAAAAGGCGGCGACGGCGGCGTGAGCGGGGCTGGAGCGGCAGCGGAGCGGGGTAGGGGCGGTCGAGCGGGGCCCAGGTGAGTGCTGAGGCGGCTGCAGCGCCGAGCTCTGCCCGGCACGTGGCGGAGCCTCGCGCGGCCCCTCTGCCGGCGCTACCTCGGCGCCCACGCGTCTGGGGCGGGAGCCGCGCTGGTTCTGGCCGGCCCCGGCCCCGGCAGCTCGCGGTAGGGCGGGCGAACCCCGGGAGCGGCCCGCAGGCTCGCGGGTGTGCCGGCAGGAGCGGCCGTCCCGGTGCGGTCCGGAGTGGAGCCCAGCCCCTTCCTCCCGTCAGCACAGCCGCCCTGACCTTGCGGGTCCGCCGGGGTCTCCTCGCAGCGGTGCCGGTGCCCGCTCGGGTCTCGGTGGCCGAGGCGGCTCTGGGGCACGGACAGTGTGCGGTGGTCACAGCGCAGAGATTATAACCAAGGGCTTGGGAAGGGGGTCCGGCTTTACGCGTTTCTAGCCCTTGGTCCGAGGGGGCCTTTGCCAAAGCACTTTCCTCTCCTGCCATAGAGAAGATCCTTTCGTGGCCATCCTGGATGGATCCCGTGTCGGGATCACGCTGTTCCCGTGTGAGCAGCAGCGAGCACAGCCCATGTGTCGCTCCCTTCCCGGGACAGTTGGCTGTGTTCCAGCTCTCCTGTTTGCTGCTTGCAAACATCTCCTGTTTGTCTTGGTGCTTTCGAAATTCTCATCCTGTTATACAGACTCTCCCTTCTCTCTGTTAAACAGTTTGTTCTCTGCAGGTTGAAAACTGAGGTGCACCCTGGCCATCCTGTTTGTAGGTGTCTGTATTCTTTCTGATCCCTAACTGGTTTGGAGCTCAGAGTGTCAGCTCTGCGGTCCAGTGCTGTTACCTGAACCCTGTTGGGTGTCTTGCATGTGAGACTCCTCAGCTCTCTCCAGGTATTAGGGCTCTTCCCACGGTTCCAGCGCTGCCTGAAGTGGTTCCCAAACAAGGACAGCTACAGTTGGACGTCCTGCCCAGCCATGGTGGCCCGGGGGCCCTTTACTGCTGTACACTGTGCAAGTGATTTAAGGAATAAGCTTATTATGAAGCCCCAAGGCTGCAGAAGAAGATGATCTTTAATGACAGGATTCCCAAATTCCCCCCTTGTGGCACTGGGTGCCCACCAGGTCTGGGGAGCCTGTCTGCTGCTCTCCTTTAGCCACATGTAACTGGTCCATGCTCCTCCCTGGCTGCTGTGGTTTTCTCAGAGGTTCCATGTGTGCAGGGAGCCTCCCCCACGGGCTGGGCATGCAGCACCTGTTTGCATCACCCCACACAGTATTTCCCAACTGCAGCTGAGGGACCATGACCTCGCGTTTGCTGCGGCACTGAGCCCTCACCATCCTCTGATGAAACACACGGGTTTGCCAGGTGGGAGCTGATGTAACTTTTCACGCTGCCATGGGCTGAAAATACTGGCTTAGCTTGAACTGTGTTAATAAATGACCCGGAGTGGAGGGGAGAGGCTGCTTTATGGCGTGGATTTGTTGACAGAATTCTTGGGAGAGTGGGCATCAAGTCTTCACTGGAGAGGGAGACCTTTCCTCCTGCTCTAAAGTGTCCTTCAGGTGTAGTTGGAGGATGGTACCAATCCAGATCTCAGGGAATTCCATGTGTGAGCAGCACATTCTGTGTGAACACAAATTGGTGAAGCTGAGTTATACCTTTTCTTCTGGTTAGAAGAAAAGCAAACTAAATCAATGTCTGTAATACTTTGTCTCCCCTTGCAGAGCAGACTGTGTTGCACTGAGCAGTGCCACATCATTGATCTTCTGGGAGTCAGGGAGACTTTATCTGAGTACTTTGTCAGGAATGCCTCCTTGTTTCTCCATCTGTGTTTCCTTTGGATCTGTTGCATTCACTCTTCAGCTGGTTGCTGATATATTTGGGCAGATGTATCACTTGTGTCACAGCAAACACAACATCCAGCTTGAGGACTCTTGCCTGCCTTGCCACCATCCCACTGATTTTCTCTGTCAATACACTCAGGAAATTTTCCCCAAGCATCAACTTCTTTGCATATATTTGACCGATGATGTTTTGAGGAAATAAGTGCTGCTAATCTCCTGAAAATATGATCTAATCCACATCTCTTACTTGCTCTGGACTTACTAGCAAAGGCTGGAATCCAGCTGTTTTTGAATTGGTGGGTATGGATGATGAGAGAACAGTCTCCAAGGTGTGCAGGGGAACTGTTTGTGTTGGAGCCTCACTGAATGAACATAAATCGTTCATGGAAATCGGTGGCACTTGTGCTGCTGACATGAATCTGCGCTTGTGTGTGGTGGGTGCAAGGTCTGGGGCCTGAAGTGCCGAGAAAATTGCAGATCAGTCTTGCCTAATGAATGCTGAACAGAGCAATGGAAGAGAATGTTGCTATCCCACAGCTTGCGTTTTGGGCAGAGAAAGGGACTTTTTTTCCTGTGTTTGTCTTCAGAGGTGCCGCCACTGCTCTTCCCAGCACTGGTCAGCACTGCAGGTGCTAAACATGACTGAAACTAAGATTATTCTGACAGATGAGAGTTTGAACCTGTCTCATTCCTGGGAAACTGGGGAGATTCAGTTCCTCTGCCTCTGTAGTGACATGAGGCTGTGCCCCTGCTTGGTGTTAGCAGAACAGATGCAGTGAGTTAATGGACCTGCTCTGATCGTGTCTCCCTGGTTGTCAAGGGACCTGCACGAGCACACATAGCCAGGAATTGCTGATGCCCTATGGATTATTTTCCTGCTGATCTCTTAGCTTAACAGTTCAGCAGACTGAAGCAATTGCTTTGTGCTCTCTGTCCCACGAGAAAGGCAGGGTTAGAAAGGCAGTGGAAAAACTGAGTGAGGGGTGTGATTAAAGACTTGCTAATGTTTAGGAAACGTGAAACTTGGGCAGATAAGGTCAGAACAGCCTTATTCCTGCTATTCTGTTGCCATGACAGAAGGATGTTATTTTTTCATCTACTGCTATTGTAAGAATTCTGTGTTTTCCTTTCTTTACCCCAGTAGTGTTATTGCAAAAATGAGGTGATGGAGTTGTGAGAGAAACCAGGGGAGCAGCAGAATGGAGCAGCATAAAAAAGACCAGAAATGAGAGAGGAACAGCTCTGCTTTGTGTCCCTCAGGTTGAAGGATTCCCATGTATGTCACTTGTTCCCACTGAGATTTTTTGTATGGGACTATTCTTAGTAAGATCTGAGGGACACCTGGAGTCCAGTGTCCTGCAATTGCAGGGTATTTATTGGCATAACCAGCATCAGCCTGAGTGGTTTAATTTGTAATTGTGCACTGAAGTTCTGCAGTGCTGTTCAGAGGCTCTGTGACACCCTGGAGAAATGACAAATACTTAGGTTTCTTAAAGAAATATGTTTGCCATTTTCTTTTACCCATCTGCTTCTGCTGCACTGAGATGTGACACGGTTTCTCTGGGACAGGCCCTGAGCAGATTGTGGAATTGATGGATTTCGAAGGGGTTTGAAGCAGGCATATTGCAGCTCTCTCCCAGGCAGAACAAATGGTGGCTGCAGAAATAGCTCTGCTTAAGTTCCGATGGAAAGTTTTGGGCTCTGCAGTACAGATGACCTGTGTGTGTGCAGCTGGGAGGCTGGGCAGTGGTGTGGTGTTTGTGGAGCCTGCAGAATCATTCTGGGGTGTGGGTTTGGGGCTTGCTGTCCTCTGGCCCACAAGAGCTCCTCTCTTGTCAGGCCACCTTGGCTTTGGCACTGGGCTAATAAACTGATAGAGGCTGTTTCAGTAGGCAGTTAGGGACAAGTGTTTCTAGTGACAGGAGTGGGGACTGAGTCTGATGAAAGATGGGGTGCTGCAGAAACATTGCCTGATCCTCTTTTGAAATGGGATTAAATTCAGTCGTGTTTAGGTTTTACATCAGAACTCTTTGAAAGTGGCCCTGTTGTTCCTTGTCTTTTGCCCTTGCTGTAGCTTTGCCTTGTGATTTTTAACCCTGAAATTGCATTTGAAAAGATGGCAGTGACAAAGTTGACTGCTGGTCCTTAAGCGTGGTTGTCAGCTTTCAGGAATAGCCCTTACTCAGTCTGACCGGTTTGGTTTTAGAAGCTCAGAGAATGCAACCTGCTTCCTACTATGGAGTGGGAGTTGGGATGGACCAACCTCCTTCTTTCTGCTCTAGGGAAAAAAGTTACTTATTTCTAATTATGGCTAGTTAATCGCTGTGTTTGCTTGTAGGATGAATAGCCCAGCTGGTTACTAATGGTTATTACCCAGAGGGCAGCACAAGAAATAACTGGAATTTGTTGACTGTTTCCCTCTGTGGGTCTGAAGTGGGGTATGTGTGTTGTGAGGGCAGATAGTCTTACTGAGCCACTCTAGTACTTGGCTGTCCCAGTGCTCAGATGGAATCTGAACTCCTCTTTTTTTGTGTTGGTTTTGCACCTCTGCTTTGCAGCTCTCCCAGAATCCATCCCAAGGGTGCTTTTGCTTCCTGGCACACTGACTGTGTTTGGGGAACAGTGACACGACCCCAGTCACTCAAAATGCAGGAGGAGCTGCTGCTTGAGCCTCCCTGTCAGCAGTCTGACCCCCAGACATACCAAACCTGCTGGCTGATCACAGCACTCAGTTCTGATGTGTGACACATGCAGACAGGGTCACTGGGATGAAGTATTCTTTTGAATAAGCATTTATGGCAGATAAAAATAAATATACCTTTGACACCTGCAACTTTTTTGCTGCATATCAAAAAGAATAGTTACACTCTTGAGGTCAGAAGTCATTTGCCTACATCACTTTGGAATATACTTGAAAAGAGAAGACAACCATCCATAGGAAAGGGACTGAATTAGGAATTTTTCTTAAAAAGAAAACAAACTGTCTAACCTTAATCTTTGTTGTTGTCTTGGGCATCTTATTCTGTGAGATGTAAAGCTCTTTCTGAGAAACCGGATTCTGAAACAAGAAAAAACAATTATGCAAACCTATTCTAGTTTTGGTAATCCTGGCAGTCTTTTCTTTTCCCTGTAGAAAAGGGATGGGAATTGCTGACATGCTCAGAGTCATGCTCGACTGGGAATGTGGGATGCCTTAGAGAAGTGAGTGGGAGGGAGGGGATCCCTCCTGAAAATGCACCAGGAGAAGGGGTGGGTGGGTTACACCAGGAGCAGTCCTGGTGCTGTGACATTGGAGAGAGCTGGGCACTGCCCTGGATGTGAGGGGATGCTCCAAGCTGTGTATTTGGCAAAGGCTTGATGGTGGCTGGGGCAGGCTGCAGGGATTCTGCCTTTCCCTGCAGACAAGGCTGGATGAAAATAGTGTGCATGGCAGGGGAATGACGTAGAAATTTTAAGCAACATGAGTAGTTCTTGCTTTTCAGGGAAGTTTTATGATTTTATGTGTAATGGGGAGACTTTGGTTTGCTTTGGGTTTGTGTTGAGCTGAGTGATGTGGAGTTCTTGGCCAGAACAGAGCTCTGTTCCTGATGGATATTTATTGTTTTTTTTTCCCCATCCAGACTAGGTAGCCATGTCAGCCAAAGCTATCTCTGAGCAGACAGGGAAGGAGTTCTTGTACAAGTACATCTGCACATCCTCTGCCATCCAGAACCGCTTCAAGTATGCCCGGATCACCCCAGCCACGGACTGGGCACGGCTCACCCAGGACCACCCCTGGCTCCTGAGCGAGGTAAGGACAGGCACAGCAGGATCTGCCTTCGTGGAGCACCTGAGCATGGCTCCAGATCCTCCTGAAGGATGAGTTGCTGTTGCTGCTGTGCTACAGTCACTCCCAACCCTGATGAAGAAACAAGCCTGGCTTCAAGGCTCAGTGTCACCTCGTGGGGGGCCGGTTATTCCTTTAAAACTGAAATACAGGAGCAGAGATAGCTGTGAACCAGTTGCTCATAACTGCACAGAAGGTAAAGTAGGTTGATTCAGACAGAGATGTCGGTCTCTGTTCTCAAGGCCTTGCTCTCTGAAATCAGGGATTTCAGAAATTTGTGTCTGGCTTTATTGTCATGTTAGGACACTGCTTAGTTTCCTTGAATCTAAGCAGAATGTCAGGGAAAACTTCCTTTTGTAAGTTTTTCAGTGCAAAGTCATTTATCTCTGTATGTCATATCCTCACACTTTCTGTAGAGAAAACATACCCAGAGCTCTCTTTATTAGCTGTCCAAGCTGGCTCCTTTCCAGTGATTAATTATATTAAGTCGTTGGCTGGAGAACATGAATGTCTCATAGTCCTTGACTGACTGACTGATAGAAGCCATGCACTAATTAGATACTCTATGCTCAAGTGCCTGAATGAACTGCAGGAAGAGACCAGCAGTGCTTCTAAAAGCCTTGCAAGAAGCCAGAAGGGAGCAAGGATGCTCTTGGGCCTTTAAGTCTGGAAAGGGCTTCAGGGTCCAGCAACAACACCATGCTCAGTGTCCTGTACTGCAGCACAGTGTGTTCTGACTCTTAAGTTACTGAAGTTCCAGGACATATCAGTGGTACAGGAGAATGACACCCAGTTGTAATTTGTTTTTTTAAAAAGGTGTTTGTAAGCTAGAGATGTGTGTAACCCAGGAGCAGCTATCCATGGGTATCTTATAAAGAGCCACTTTCAGTTGGCTGAAACGTGCATGACCCTGGCCCTAAGCCAGTCTCATAAGCAAAGTGTAGTGACAGCAGGAGCTTTTTTATATTTTTGTGAACAACTGTCTGTGTCTGTCATGACTTTTATTGGGCTTTTTCATCAAAAAAAGACGGAACAAGGTGTCACCTCAGCCTCTGATGTCTGCTCACAGCTGAGTAGAAACAAGGTAGCTTTTCTCCAAGTACAGCGTAAAAAAACCCAAACTTGCAGGCATGTTGTACCAGGAGCTGGATTTGCCAAGATTAAAGGAATTTTGCAAGGGCGTGTGCTGTGCAGAACTGATTTAAGTTTTTGCTTCACTCTGCAGAGAACCACTGAACCAAAGTCACTTTCTAATGCTTATTCCTTTAAATCTCCTGCCCAACCTTTGTAGCGTTTAGTGGTGAAGCCAGATCAGCTCATTAAGAGACGTGGGAAGCTTGGACTGGTTGGGATTAACCTCACTCTGGATCAGGTGAAGGCTTGGCTCAAGCAGCGCCTGGGTCAGGAAACCACGGTGAGTGCTCTGCTTTTGTTCCCAGGACAGTACAAGAGCTGTAAAATCACTGCTCTTCTGCAGCCAGCCCGTGTGTTTTGGCTGATGATTGAGTGTTACTTCAGGCCCCTTTTTTAACTCAGTGCTGCCGTGTAATATTTATTTTCTTGGGAATGACAGTGCAGTGCTAATGATAATGAAGTGCCTGCCATCCCTGCTGCTGTGTGTTGGGAGCTGATGGAGTTGTGTTGCCTCAAGGAATTTATGCCTTCTGCCCTGCTGGGATTGATTTGCTGCTGGCTCTGGCTCTGAGCTGGTGCAGCAAGAATTGGGAAGCAGCAGGAGCAGAATAGTGAGTGCTTCCCATTGGGAAAACCATGGGTGTGGAAATTACTCCTTTAGCACAACACACCAGCCATATCTAAAGCAAGGACTGGGCCACAGACTTGGGACCACTGATGTCCTCAGAAGCAGGGAGTATTCCCCAGTGTCTCTTGAGCCTGGAAACATGGGTTTAGATAACAGGAAGGTGCCTACACAGAACAGCTCCTGGACCCATAAGAAGAGGCTGAAGGATTCTCTTGCTCCTCTGTGCTCCCTGATACCATTTCAGGTTAACTCTATTCTTAGGTCTCTGCTTCTGCTACCATCTCAGGAATTCCTCACGTCTGAATTTTCCACTACTCCAAGAGCAGCTCAAGCCCTTGTGTCTCACTGTGCTGAGCAGGGCCCAGTGACAGTGCTGTCTCTGAGAGGAGAGGAGCTGTCCTGGTGTAATTCTGATACCCCTCTATCCTGTTAGGAATGGGAAAGGTGACCGACGCTTGTAACCAGATATCCTGGGGTGACAGTGCTGGATGCTGTGCTGGAGAGGGAGAAGTGGTTCCCCAGGAGGCACAGTGGAAAGGGAGCAATTTTAGAGCAGTGCTCATTAATTCTCAAAGCTTTCCTTATGCTGTCACAAATGTGCTGGACAAGTGGTTATGGGTGTTTATCTTGTTTTCTGTCCCCAGATTGCTAATGCAAAGGGAATCCTAAAGAACTTTCTGATTGAGCCCTTCGTCCCTCACAAACAGGTTAGTACACCATTAAAGCAGGCTGTTAAATCTCTTTGGACTTGCGTGCTTAGCTGGATTGGTACAGGGGAGAAGGCAGAAATTTGGGAATGTGCTGTTGAGCTGACAGTGTTGCTGCACACCCTGGGCAGTGTCAGGGCCACTCCAGCACTGCTGCTCCTTGGGAAGTTCAGCACTGGGCTCAGCTGCCCCAATCCCAGCACTGGCACAAAAACCTCTCCAGGGTCTTCTCTGGGATCCCTGATAAATGCTTGTCCCTGCTCTGTGGTGCAGGAGGAAGAGTTCTATGTGTGCATCTACGCTGCCCGTGAGGGAGACTATGTGCTCTTCCACCATGAAGGGGGTGTGGATGTGGGAGATGTGGATGCCAAAGCTCAGAAGCTGCTCGTGGCAGTGGATGAGAAGATCAGTGAATCTGATGTGAAGAAACATCTCCTGCAGCATGCTCCAGCTAACAAGAAGGAGTAAGTAGAGATGCAGTTCTGGGTAGGACCAGCCATGCAGCAGCTGCTCTCTTTTATCTCAGTGCCACATCCCTCTACTTTCTTCACCCTGAAGCTGCCCTTCTTGCTGCTCTCCAGAATATGCTATGCATCCTGAATCCAAGCTCTGACCTTATCTCAGCTGCCTATAAAACCCAAAAATAAGGTTTCCTAGTGCTGAGCCTTTACTTGGCAGCAGCACTTGCCAGCCTGCTTAGGTCTCAACCTGAGACTGGAGACATGTACTGAATTCTGATCCTTTGTGCCAGCATAGAAGTTTCTTTTGTTTAGTGAAATGGTGATGAGATGTGGCTCTGAATGCTAATTCAGAACTTCCCTCTCCCTTGCTCTGGCCTGATCTCCAAAGTTATTCTCCTGTTCTTCCTTCTGCAGGCTTATCTGTAGATCTCAAGGCTTCTGCATCTCCCTCAATTAGATACCCATACCTAGTTAGCCTAATGTGAGTCATGATTTTTCCAAACATAGCGTAATCCTTGCTGACACTGTGCAGTACTGAAGGATGAAGGAGCCTATCATTCCACCAGTTCACTGCAGCCTCCTCTCCATCACAGCTAACAAAGCTCAAATCTGACAAAGATGGGTATCAGCAGGGAGGCAACGATGTGCTTCTGTCTTTTGGGTAGATAAATCAGACTGCACAGCTCTGACAGTTATGAGCAACTGTGTCCTCAGCAGAGTTTGGTGGAGGGTAACTAAGATGAGTCATCAAGGTCTTCCTTCCCTTGAGTCATCCATCACCCAGAGAAGATGAATGAGAAAGAAAGAAATTGATGCCGAGTAGATTTGCAGATTGTCACCAATACCAATGAATAAAGCAGGCTGTGCTTAGATTTGGCTGCTTTCATTAACTTGTGTTACTTTTTTTTTTTCAGCATCTTGGCCAGCTTCATATGTGGCCTTTTCAACCTTTATGAAGATCTGTATTTTACGTACCTCGAGATCAATCCATTAGGTAATAGATATTTTTGGAAGCAGAACTTTCTGTTCTGAAATACTGAAATGTGTTCTTGAGCCTTCCTTTGGTTCTGTAATTCACAGCAGCACCAGGTGCCATGTGCAGAGGTACGGAAGTGGCAGTGATATGTCTTTGAGCTGTTCATTCAGTGAATTAAAAATGAAGAAATTGAAAATTCCCTTGAAGGGAAGGGAGTGTTAAGGGAGAATTTAAGACTGTAAAAATTGCGCTGTTAGAGCAAAAGCATCCCCTTGAGACAGAGCCTGGACCATGGCCACGGTTACTGGTTAATTCCTCAGGGGACTTGCTGGGGCTGGTCGATAGTACCCAGTGCCAGGGGAAACAGCAGTCAACCAGCTTTTGCAATGATGTCTGTGTGGTACCAGATGTTGGAGTAAATCTGTGATGTGTCTCTGTACAACCCAGAGCTAACTGTGATGTTTTTCACTGCAGTAGTGACTAAGGATGGTGTTTACGTCCTTGATTTGGCTGCAAAGATTGATGCCACGGCTGACTACATCTGCAAAGTGAAGTGGGGGGATGTGGAGTTCCCCCCTCCTTTTGGCAGGGAAGCTTACCCTGAGGCAAGTGACAGCTGGAATTCCGTCATTGTGTCCTGAATTCATCACTGCTTGTATGCCCATGGCATTGCTGTTTCCAGTGGTTTTGTTGTTGTGTCTCAAGCACCTTGGCAGTCCTGTCTGTGATACCCTGTGCACAGGTAGCTGTAGTCCTAGGACTGCTTAGAATCACACTCTGAACTGCAGTTGCTTCCCAGCTCTGGTCAGTTCTTAAATTCAGAATTGACTTGTTTTAATAGAGGCTGATATTTAACTTTCCTCAGCTGCCTGCTAGCAGAGCTTCCTTTTGTGGTTCCTGCCCACATTTCTCCCCTCAGCATCACTATTTTTCTATTGGGGCAGTGGTTACTGGGAGCCCCGTGGGAGCTGATGTTCCCTCAGTTGTTCCAGTGACAGTTCTGAGAGCAGAGCAGCAACTGTGTGCAAATGTTGCATCCAAGTGTGAATCCAGAGAAAATAATGACAATTTTTGAAACTTTTAAGTAAGAAGATGTTAATGCACCTATTTTTTCCAAAAAGTGAGGACAAGGTGAGGGCTGCAGGCAGCACTTTGTTGTAAAGCTAGTAGTGCCTGTTTCCTCCTCAAATTCCCTGGGTCTGTACTGCTGGATGCACAAGCACTCCTCCAGACACAGGTCCCAGCAGCTTCAGAGGCTGTTGGAAGTAGAGCTCCCTCCTTAATTATTCTGTTACTTATTTCAGGGGTCTGTTCTCCTCTCTCCAGAAAGATTTCTGTCCTGACTTTTTCATTTTAATGATTATAATTATGCTTCAGTTGGAAGGTTTTTTGTACTGTGGCCAGGAAATCCATTTAGCTGTTCCTTTCCATGTAGCTTGCTGGATGCCAACACTCAACTCAATTTGCTCTTAAAAGGATTAGTTCAGGTTTTGTCTCTGAATCATCCCTCTCTGAGTCCCTGGGAAGGTTGTTATGGCAGAGTCTTTGCTGGGAATGTTAATGAGTTCTGATGAAGTGCTGCTCAGCAGCCTGGCACACTGGGCTGCAGGAGCACCACGTTGAGCCAAATTACAGCTCTCAGTGATTGTTCCTAGCTCCAGCACAGCCAGAGTGGTCACCATGGGTGAGATGATTTTTAGAT
The DNA here is from genome assembly GCA_013397075.1 of Rhabdornis inornatus. Classification (NCBI taxonomy): domain Eukaryota; kingdom Metazoa; phylum Chordata; class Aves; order Passeriformes; family Rhabdornithidae; genus Rhabdornis; species Rhabdornis inornatus. The sequence goes on from VWZS01004572.1 coordinate 737,435, forward strand.
TTTCTCAGGTCTCAGTCTCAGACAAGGCCAGAACAGACTTTACAGGTCTGTTCAGATTTTGTGACTGTGTGATGGAGGGATGGAGCTGGGCCTGTATCCCTGACAAACGCTGTAGCTCTGCTGTCCCTTAGCTGTAGCTGATGAGGTGTGATTGCTCTGTGTGTCCAAATGCACCCAGCACTGTGAATCCTTGGGATGGAAAAGGCAGGTGCAGGAGGAAGCTGAGGTGGTGCTGCTCTCTCTGCAGGAAGCCTACATTGCTGACCTGGATGCCAAGAGTGGGGCCAGCCTGAAGCTTACGATCCTGAACCCCAAAGGCAGGATCTGGACCATGGTGGCTGGTGGTGGTGCTTCAGTGGTGTACAGGTAATTAAAGCAAGAATTCCAAGTGCTGGGGGGCCATAATTGCTGCAGCCTCTGCAGAGTAGACTCTCCTAAAGCCATTTTTCCTGTACTGTGATTGTTTAGGATCGCTTCAGAATGAAGATGCTGTACAGATTTTTCACCGGATTATGGAACATATGTCCCATAAGGCATTTAATTTTGGAAGGGTTAAGGTTAGATAGTTTCTTACAGAGATACAGTTCCTTTTTGATTTACAAAGAAACAAGCTGGCTGGAGGCTGTTGATGGTAATGATTGTTGTAGTGGTCACTGAGTTTGTAGCTGGGGAGCATGACAAGATTAATTGTGAGTGGCACCAAGAGGAGAGCAACTTTAATTTCAGCAGACAGTACTGTCCCTCTGTTAAGACTCCCAATTCCCCAGGGACTTAGAATACTTTGGGGACTTTATATAGTGACTCAAATTATAACTAATTTCTGAAATAACTGCATTTTTTTTTTGTTAGTGACACCATTTGTGACCTGGGGGGTGTGAATGAACTGGCAAACTATGGGGAATACTCAGGAGCCCCAAGTGAGCAGCAGACCTATGACTATGCTAAAACCATACTCTCCCTCATGACCCGAGAGAAGCACCCAGAAGGTAAGGGAGGTGCTGCAATTCCAAAGCTGTGAAGCTGTGTCTGGCAGAAAAACCTGGACAAATCTGGGCTGTTACTATGCTTAGCCTTCCCTGGCAGAGCTTTCAATGTTCTGCTGCCTTCTGAAGGAATCAGGGCTGAATTTCTATCAGCTCTTGCTTCAAAGAGAGAACTTGTGGTTTTCCATGGGGCCTGAGATATCCCTATCAAACGTCCTTGCTTAGTACAAAGCTCTTATCTTCCAGATACTAAACTTAACTGCTTTAGTTTTTGTTTGTTTTTTTTTTCCCCGCTAAACACGAGTGGTTACTCTGCAACTTTGTTTTCACTTTGTCCTTAACTGCTTCCTGATTTTGGCTTACTCTGCTCTTGAAATCCTTTTACTTACCTGTGTTTCTTCCCTCAGGGAAGATCCTGATTATCGGAGGCAGCATTGCAAACTTCACCAATGTAGCAGCCACATTTAAAGTAAGTGTCCAGTCTCAAACATCAGTAAACACAGTTGTCAGCCTCCAGCCCTTCTTCCCAATTCCATGTTTGGCTGAGGCCCATAGTCCATCTCTTCCAGGAGTTCCCAAGATGATGGGGCAGGGTAAATCTCTGGCTGCCTGGATCACCTGTCCTGTGTGTTTCTTTTAGGGCATTGTGAGAGCAATTAAGGATTACCAAGGCCCTCTGAAGGAGCATGAGGTGAGGATCTTTGTACGAAGAGGAGGCCCGAACTACCAGGAAGGGTTACGTGTCATGGGAGAAGTTGGTAAGGACTGAGCTCATCCTTAGGTTTTGTTCTTGCATCTTGTTTCTTCCACCTGCTTTCTGCTGAGCTTTCTCAAGGTTAAATGCTTCACTTCGGTAGAGCTTTCCCCTGAGGGGGGCTGACTGCTTTTGTGTACTTCCACAGGGAAGACCACAGGGATCCCCATCCATGTGTTTGGCACGGAGACCCACATGACCGCGATCGTGGGCATGGCGCTGGGCCACCGGCCCATCCCCAACCAGCCACCTGCTGCAGCCCACACTGCCAACTTCCTCCTCAATGCCAGCGGCAGCCCCTCGGTGAGCTCCCTCCCCTCTGTGTGAGGGACATGGCTGAGGAGCCTCCTGAAGGCACCTGCCACTGTCCAGACAGGCTGGGAATACATTTTGGCCACTAGTGTGTTGTAATTTTGACTGGTGCCGAGACAGAGACACCACCCTCTTGAGACTGATGTGACATAAGTCTCTTTATTGCTCTGAACCCTTCTTAAATAGAGGGTTTGAATTTCCTGGGTATTGCTGTTGCTGTCTTAAGACGCCCATTTCCCTGGCCAATGATACATCTGCACTTAGGGTCCAATAGATGGGCTGGGGTTCTCTGTATCTGTTCAAACCCATCCTACTATCACTCACCCAGGTACCTGCCTGTTTACAGGCTGGTTGGGTTTCAGCCTGCAGCTTTAAACCAGCTGCAATATGCAACATGACATGTATTTGTAGGAAGCTTTAGGAAAACAGATACAATTCTACCAGTGCAGTTTTTCAGGAGAGGCCACCCCAATGCCCATCTCAGTCATGCAGAAAATGTGGCCTCTCAAAGCTGACAATGTGGCTGTTGAACATACTGGGTCATTCAGCTTTCAGTCACTTGACTGAGATGCTCCTTTCTGAAAACTCGTTTACTTTGTAGTAGACCAGCATAGCCGAAGTGAGGCCACCTCCTCCTCTGTGCTCCAGGCCATACCTGAAGCACTGTCCCTCACTGACTTGGCTTCTGAATCTTTCAGACTCCAGCACCAAGCAGAACCGCCTCCTTCTCTGAGTCCAAACCAGACGGTATTGCTCCAGCTAAGAAGGCGAAACCAACAGCACCTCTTGGTAAGTCCAGCCCTGGGAGTGCTGCTGGCAATGCTCTGCTGTTCCCAAAGGCAGGATGAGCATGAGACAAATGGGGTTTTTTTTGTGGCTATAAAGGGAAGTGGTTTTGTGGTACCTGCCTATCTTTGTTTTGAGTGTAGTTAAGGGGTTTAGCAGCTCACTTGTGCCATGAGCTCATACACACAGCAGAGTCAAGAGTTGCCCTGATCTGGGATGTTCAGGAACAGCACAAGAGGAAGTACAGAGAGAGGGCTCCAGTCTGCTTGTTTTTTAACAAGAGCAAACCCAAAAGCTCTGTGTGCTGTGGAAAGGAGGACTGCTGCAGCACCTGCCTGGGTGCCTGGCCAGTGGGCTGGCAGCAGTCAGCTCTGTCATACCATTGCATGAGTGAATCTCTCTTTAACAGATTCAATCCCAGCCTTGAGACCTGGTTCAGGTAGGACCTGTGTGACCAGCTGAATGTGCCTGGCCTTGCTGGCAGCTGACTTTTTTAATTCTTGGTTTTGTTGCTGTTTTCTCTCTCCAAAAGTTTGCTGTGTTGTCTGGTCCTTTCCTCCTGCCCAGCATATTTAGCTGTCACCACGTGAACTTCTCATCTGATTTTTCAAGTGCAGATCACATATGCCTCTGTACAAATGCTTCCTATTTCTGGGGGAAAGAGTGCCAGGTCTCAAATAAACTTTGTTTTTTCTTCCCTTCCGCCACAGAGCCTTCACAGAGAACAGCCCGAGGCACACTGTTCTGTTTGCTTCCCAAAAGGAGGAGTCACTAATTGTGACCAGTAACTGGTATCTTGTTTCAAAGGGAAACAATGTAGTGCAGGGGCCCTGGTTATCAGGCTTGGAAAAGTACAGAAAAGTCACAGATTAACTAAATGTTGCCTTAACAGTCCAGCAAACCTTAGAAGCTTGTGCTCAGTGAAGTTATTTTATAGGGACTTTAAGACTCTTACTGGGCTCTGTGCTGTGTGCGAATAAACTGCTGAACAAGTAGGAGGGCAAAGTAGAGCTTCAGTTACCTCCGTTATCATGAGGAGGGACAGTAGAAGGGGAATTCCTGGATTGTTGCTTGTGTGCTCTCAGACAAATGTCATCACCTCTTTGGGTCTGCATTTTGGTGTTCCTGGGAACACTCATGGTACCCCCTTGCAGGCATCTGCAAGATAAACAGAATTTTCAGTTCCCTGGTGACAAGTCATGTTGCAGTGAATCTGAACTGTGAGTGTGTAGGGCTGGAAAGCAAGGACTGTTTTCTTTTGTTGAAGCCAGAGGAACAGTGTCCTGTTTAATCCCTAATGCTGTTTACCTTTGATCCAAATCCAGAAAGAACTTAGCAGCAGCCCAAGCTGGCATCAGCAGGTGGATCAGCTCTGAGTTTTTACAAGTTTTAAAATGAATTCTGCCTGGATTCAGAAGGAAGGACTCAGTGTTGTGCTGTGACAAGTGGTGTAAATAGATTTTAGGCCAACAGTCCATCCTCACTGGCTGGACTGTTGCTTTTCCTGTAACTCTGTCTCCTGAAGCCAAGTTTTGGGCCATATATAAATTCTTGGAGCCATCAAGTTTGTGTTGGATTCTGATCATTAGAAAAAGAAAGGAAAGAAAACCTGACTATGTTTCCTGCTTTTTTTTTTTTTTTTTTTTTTTTTAAATTTCCTATCATTCTACTATGGTGCCCTGACCAGTTTCCCATGGTTTGCCCAGACTGTGGGCTACATGCAAATAAATACATGAAATTCAAAGTTCTCTTCAGCTTTGCATAAGAAAACTGGGAGAAATATGAAAGGCCTGTGAAAGGAGAGGCAGTTTTCACTTCTCTCCTCTCCTATACCAGCTCCCTCCTGTGATTCACTTGCCCATTTAGTGAACCCCAAAACCTGGCTGTTGTGTTCAGAATCTAGGGAAGGGGTTGCTGCTTCATCTACAGTTTCTTTCCTGATTTAGACAGTGTGGCTACTCCATCCTGCAAACTGCAGTTCATCTCCTGGGTTCAGTTTGAAGTGGGGGGAGTACGCTCATCCAGGAGCCTTTCAGCAGGCATTTGGCAAAGTTGCAGTTTGTGTCTTGCTCAGGTGAACAGTTTGAAGATGGGTTTTTTCCCCCTCAGGTAAAGCCACAGCGCTGTTCAGCCGCCACACCAAGGCAATCGTGTGGGGGATGCAGACCCGGGCTGTCCAAGGAATGCTGGACTTTGATTACGTTTGTTCCCGGGATGAGCCCTCAGTGGCTGCCATGGTTTATCCCTTCACGTAAGTAGCCTGTGGCCATCACTTTTCCATTTCTCTCCAACTCTTCTGTGACCTTCCTCCTCTCTCAGTCTCTGTGGTTCTTTATGGAGTTCTGTCCTGGTCTCCATCCCTGCTGGAGCACCTTCTCCTCTGCTCCCTTCCACTCTTGGGTTGGCTTTGTAGGCTGCTTTCTTCAACCATTGATTTCAGGCTGCTCTGTTAAAACAGCTTAATATTCACCACAGAACTGAAGTTCCACTTCATGTGCTTTTAAAAGATGCCCAAATTCTGTTCTTCACTCAGTAAGTCAGGTCTGACTACCTGGGCTTGCTTTCCAGCTCCCTGGCTCAGCAAGGCAGGCAGGCTGTGTAAGGCTTCTTCCACTCACCTGTGCTTGTCTGAGACACCTTGATTTGTGCCTGCAGCAGCAGGAATTGCCCCTCCCAATATTATCTAAAATCATAGCAGCTCTGCTGACAAACCAAAGCAGGTATGTAGCCAAACAAAAATAAAATCTTGTTCATATTCTTTCCAATACCAGCAGTGGTTACTTATCCACAGGCTTCCTGCCTGCTCCTTCAGTGGGATAGAGAGTTCTCTTGTGGTGTTTGCCCTCTTCTATTTATCCTAACAGGGATGAGAGGGACTATTGGGTGTGCATGAGCTGTTTTATTGTATCTCCTCAGTGTGGGGGTCTCCCTGTGGGACAGGACAAGTAGGGAGAAGGGAAACAGCAGCTTTTGCTTCAAATATGGTGAGGTGGGAGCCCAGAGCCAGGCAGGAGCCTTGGTTCATTCCTGTGCTATTTACAGACATCCTGGAGAGCTGATGTCTAATCAACCTCTGTCCTGCAGAGAATTTCTCCTCTTGACAATTAAGACCTTGTCCTGTTATTCTGCAGCTCTGATGGTAATTACAGCTCTGAATAGCTTCTCAGCAAGTGCAAACTCGGGGTACTGAGTGCAGGCACACCGATGTCTGTAGGTAGGTGGCAGCCTCTGGCAGTGCTGCACTTGATTAAGGAGGAAAAAGCAACAGGGATTGAAGTTTAAGGCTACCTGTAATTATCGGGTTCTGCTTGACCTTTTGGAGGGAGCCAGGCTGGCAAGACCTGAAGTGTTCTCTCACAAATGTACTGGTATGGGAGCACAGCCAGTATCCACACACTTAAATGACTGCCCAGTCAGACTTCAGTGCAGTTCCAGTCAGAGCATCTACTGTGCATGAAATGCCAACAGTGAAACCTTCCCAGGTGCTTCCCCTCCAGTGCCTGTGAGATGGGCAGAGTCCCACTGCAGCAGGATTGGGAAGCTGACTGGCCCTCCCATTGCTGTCCTGGCTGTTCACCACAGATACTGGTTTCCTGTTCCCCCCAGTCCAGCCCAGTGACACAGCTTTGCACGCCTCTCATTCATTACTCTTTCTGTGCCTCATTCTGTCTTCCAGCTTGGAGTAGAGTTAAGGCTCTGGTAACTTCACTGTGGGAGAGCTTATTCATCTTGCTGGATGCCTCTGTCCCCATTAGCCTGTCTCCTTCCATATGCTGCTCTGTCCTAATTCTCTGAAGAACCTTCTGCTGTCATATGGTCCCTCCCCAGACATGCTCACGTGCTCGTGAGTGTCTCAGTCAGTCTCGGGGGCTGAGAATGGGGTTTGTAAACTCCTCTGTCTGCATGCACTGTGTCCCTTGGCCTTTCCAGCAGCCTGAAGGTCAGGGCTTTTCCGTCTTCTCTTCCACAGCGGTGACCACAGGCAGAAGTTCTACTGGGGCCACAAAGAAATCCTGATCCCAGTCTACAAGAACATGTCAGATGCCATGAGGAAGCACCCAGAGGTGGATGTTCTCATCAACTTTGCCTCCCTGCGCTCTGCCTATGACAGCACTGTGGAAACCATGAATTATCCCCAGGTGAGTGCAGGATCCAGAAGGAGCCCAAATGAAGAAGGGAGACCCTGTCAGCAGGGTACTGGTGTTTCTTAAACCATGATGGCATTAGCAAATTGTCTTGGTCTTCTGACTTAGCACGTAGCTCTAAATTCTAACCCCTTACAGAATGTAAGGAGGATGCTGGGGGTCCCTGGCAAATCCTAATGCTGGACTTGCAATTTGTTTAAGAGGAGCTTGGTGCTTCTTGGTTAGCAGTAACTACTTCAGGCTGACTATAATACAGTGCTGCTCTGATGTGCAGGGGGGAGAAAATTCTCTGACCAGAGCACTGAGCCTGTTGTGAGGATCATGGCAGCCTGCAGATTCATGCATTGGGCCTTCCTGGATGAGAGTGCACAGAGTGACCTCCCAGAGGCCTGACAAGGGGCTGCTCTGTGGGGTACTAATGGTTTTCTTTCTCTTGCTGCAGATCCGCACCATTGCCATTATTGCAGAGGGCATTCCAGAGGCCCTGACACGCAAACTGATCAAGACAGCTGATAAAAAGGGAGTCACCATCATTGGGCCTGCAACTGTAAGTGCTGATGGCTGCCTTCTCCTGTCTTTCTTAACCTTCAGATCAGCTTTGTCTGATGGATGAAGTATATCCTACAATCCACTTTGGTTTTAGTCACAGAAAGTGCATGCTAGTCTCTCAACTTAAGGTCTTTGCCATCCTCCCTTCTCTATACAAGTGCTGGCAAGGCTTACTTACACAAATATTCCTCGGCTTCATGATTTTAAAGGGCTTTACACCTTTCTCTTATTCTCTTACAGGTTGGTGGGATCAAGCCAGGTTGCTTTAAAATAGGCAACACAGGAGGCATGCTGGATAACATCTTGGCATCGAAGCTGTACCGTCCTGGCAGCGTGGCCTACGTGTCCCGCTCTGGAGGGATGTCCAATGAACTCAACAACATCATCTCCCGAACCACTGATGGGGTCTATGAGGGGGTGGCCATTGGAGGAGACAGGTATGAGTTGGCATCTTCAGCAGGCACTGGTTTTCAAGAATTGTTGGTAATTTGGAGAAGGAAGAGCAGGTTGGCTGTTAGCTTTTCTTTCAGAAAAGTATATGAAATAAATTTCTACCATTTCCCCTGTATCTGCACACAGATATCCTGGTTCAACTTTTATGGATCATGTCTTGCGTTATCAGGATACTCCAGGAGTGAAGATGATTGTAGTACTGGGAGAGGTGAGTGAGACCAGTATCTGAGAAATACCTGTGTGTGGTTTTTGTTTTGGGAGCATCTGATCCAGTTGCAAGGATGCTAAATAGCAGCTACTTCTACTTTTCTTGAATATTCCAAATTTTATTTCTTGCTGCTTTCATCAAAAGAAATTGAATGTATTCCACAGGCAAGCATGGTCTTTCCTATTAAAAAAAATGAAAAATTAAAATCAGGACGTTTTGTTCTGAGACGTCAGCCGTTCCTGTGAAAAAGGAGAAAAACTCCCAGGAATGTTTGTGTGTGTGTGTCTTAGAGCTGGTTTTATCAAAAGTGCAGGTGAGAACCATCTCTCTCCCTACAGATCGGAGGCACAGAAGAGTACAAGATCTGCAGGGGCATTAAAGAAGGCCGGATCACCAAGCCAGTGGTGTGCTGGTGCATTGGTACCTGTGCCACCATGTTCTCCTCAGAGGTATGTACAAAAATGGGGGCAAATACATAAAATAAGGATGTATCCACAACAGGAAGAAAAACACAACTTCACTCATTGTACTTACTACTGCCAGTTCTGGAAGGTTTAACTTTAATGTGCAAAAGTTCATAAATATAAATGATAAAGATATCTTGTGCTTCTGTAGTTCTGTCACAGGAAATTTCCAGGGGATTCTGCTTACTTGTGAAGGGAGCCTGAAGATTCCAGGGAAAGCAACAGATTCCAATAGCTGCCTGTTTCTGGAGTGAGGTTGGCAAAGATCTAGGTTAAGCAGCTCTGAAGTGGGGCAGTTTAGGGAGGCAGAACATGAATGAATGATCCTGGAGGGATTCCAGATCAGAACATGCCTGTGATTGCCTTGCTGGCTCTCACTGCAACCAGGAGTTTTGGTAGCCCAGAGGAGACAGATGTGCAGCCACTGGTGTTCCCAGTCAGGGCTCTATTCTGAGGGCACTCTCTGCAGGTAACAGTCTGTATTCCTTAGTGCTCTCTCTTTTCCTATTTGTAGGTGCAGTTTGGCCATGCAGGAGCCTGTGCCAACCAGGCCTCTGAAACTGCTGTAGCAAAGAACCAAGCCTTAAAGGAAGCTGGAGTGTTTGTTCCCCGGAGTTTCGATGAGCTGGGGGAGGTCATTCAGTAAGTCACACTTACAGGGCATCTTCAGCAGTGGACAAAAGCTGTCAGGGCACTGATTCTGGCCTGATAGGGAATATATTTCTGCTTAAGGAAAGCAGCTTCTACTGGTTGTGGAGTTTTAAGGTCTAGGTTAGATCACCTTGCTTGGATCCCCTAGATGGACCAAAGTTACTGAATGGATTCTCTCCCTAGGTCTGTGTACCAGGATCTTGTGGCCAAAAGAGTGATTGAACCAGCTGAAGAAGTGCCTCCTCCAACTGTGCCAATGGATTACTCCTGGGCAAGGGTGAGCTGTGCTGATTTACCAGCTTCTGGGTTTCTTGGAATCAGAGAGCATTGGCTGTGATTCTGGATGCCACATTGGGTTATACCTTGTGCTTTGTAGTGTTACTTCTGAGCTGCTGGCTGTGCTGGTTCTGGGTTGTGGAAGCTGCTGAGGGCAAGCCTGAGGTGTTGCTGTTTGCCCACTCTGCCCTGTGCTGCCCCTCCCTGCTGGTGTGGGTTGCTTAACATCCTGTATTTACACTGCAATTCCAGGAGCTGGGACTGATTCGTAAACCAGCTTCCTTCATGACCAGCATCTGTGACGAGCGAGGACAGGAGCTGATCTATGCTGGGATGCCCATCACTGAGGTCTTCAAAGAGGAGATGGGAATTGGAGGGGTTCTAGGCCTGCTCTGGTTTCAGAGGAGGTGAGGCAGCTCTTGTGAAAGCTTGCAGATTCTTTGGAGTTTTTGTTTATTAATAGACTTTTAAGCAAAAAAAGTAACTCCAGGATTCCTTTGTGAAGGTAGATAACCTGGAATGCAGTCTCTGTTTCCTCCATGACACCATGTCAGCATTTTGGGTTGCATATAGTGTATTTTAATCTTGGGATGAGGTTTTCCACAAGTCTTGTGGTGCATTGAGGAGATTTCTGTATTCTAGGCCTGATTCACACTGTGTGACTACTTGTGTCACCTCAGCTCTGGAGAGACTTGGGGCTTTACAAACACTTGCATTTGTGTTCTGTCCCTGACTGATGTGATGTCTGTGCCCAGGTTACCCAGGTATGCCTGCCAGTTCATTGAGATGTGCCTGATGGTGACAGCAGACCACGGGCCGGCTGTGTCAGGAGCCCACAACACCATTGTCTGTGCCAGGGCTGGCAAAGATCTGGTTTCAAGCCTCACTTCAGGCCTTCTTACTATTGTGAGTACCTGATATGCAGGAGGTTTAGCTTTTGTTACTCGTTACTCTTCTAGGTTTTATTACTACTGATTTTTGGATTGGCTGCAGTTACAAACTGGTGGTGTCTATCCAGTCACACTTTAAATTTCAGCTCTAATAGTTTAGTGCTTGCTGTTTCAAATCTGGTCCATTTTTCCAGTAAGCCAGACTAGTTTGTCTCCTTTGAGTCAAGAAATATTTTATAGCAACCAAACTGCTGTCAGTGTTGACTCTTTGGTTGCCTGAACTCTGATAAGAGTTACTAAAACAGACACTGGATTGCGTTTTCCCCCACGCATTTTCTGTCTCTAGCAGAGATGCACTGGCTCCAAATCGGCACCCATGTGAGAGATAAGCAGCCCAACTCTAAGGTCATGAATGCCAGAGACCAGGAGGGTGGATGGGGGAGATAATCTTGGGTTTGCATCTTAATTATGGAATCCTTTGATTGGTAATTGCCTTTGTGTCCTGCACCCAGGGTGACCGGTTTGGGGGAGCACTTGATGCTGCAGCCAAAATGTTCAGCAAAGCTTTTGACAGTGGGATTATCCCCATGGAATTTGTGAATAAGATGAAGAAAGAAGGGAAGCTGATCATGGGCATTGGACACCGAGTGAAATCAGTAAGAAAACTGCATTAGGACAAACTGGAGGGTTTTTTAGGGATGGGTGGGGGAGAGCAAAAACAAAGGAAAGAAAATTGGCAAGTTTCAGAGGCAGCTATTGACTAAATTCTCCCAAATCTACAAAGAGTAACAGTAAGAGGCAACATCATTGACTGTAATGTGCTCTGAACTTGCAGATAAACAACCCTGACATGAGAGTTCAGATCCTCAAGGACTATGTGAAGCAGCACTTCCCAGCCACTCTGCTGCTGGACTATGCACTTGAAGTGGAAAAAATCACTACTTCCAAGGTGAGAGGTGCCAGCATTGAACTGCTCTGGGCACTGGTTCTCATGGGAGGTAAAGTGACTGGGCCTTAGCTGTATTTTCAGTGCAGTGCTTCATAAATTGTTGCTGGGGATTGTGTCTGGGGTAGAGTAGAGGCCAAGTACAGCTGCAGTTTGGAAAGGCTGAAGGCATTTGGCTACCAGGAAAATGCTGAACAAGCCAAACCATCATCTGTGTGGCCACTGTCCACACTGGCACTGCTGGATGTAAATCTGAGGCTGTTGGCTCATGTGCTGGCCCATGACAGGGAACTCTGGGGGTTGACCCAAGGGACCCCTTGTTTGGGGCTGGTTTTCCACCATTCCCATTAAGGGTAGCTCTTTCTCAGGCTGCTGAGCAGCCTCTCCATCGCTGGGCTGGTGTGTCCCCAGCTACAGGCAGCCTTCAAATCACCAGTGGAAGTTGCCAGGTGAACAGCATTTGCACTGCTGGCACCTTTATTGGGATGTGTTTTATTTCCTACAGAAACCAAACCTTATTCTGAATGTAGATGGTGTTATTGGAGCGGCCTTTGTTGACATGCTCAGGAATTGTGGATCTTTCACACGGTGAGTGGGGGAGGGCTGTTCTTGGATCATGGTCCTATAAAGCTCAACTGCCAGCTCCTGAGGGGCAGAATTCCATGGCACTGGGAAGAAAACATAGCCTGACCTATGTTTTGGGGGCAGAAGGCTGTCAGGGGAATTTGTGTGGTTTCTGGCACTAGAGCAGGTGCCAGCCCATCTGGGATAGATTCCTTAAATAGATGATTACCAGGAGCCATTTCTTTTCCTTTGTTTTGCAGGGAAGAAGCAGATGAATATATTGATATAGGAGCTCTCAATGGCATCTTTGTACTGGGCAGGAGTATGGGATTCATTGGTGAGTTTGCCACATCCTCCTTGCCCCTTCCCTCCTCCTGGGGCTGCTCTGCCCCAGGAACACCAGACAAACCTGAAACCCGGGGGGATTCAATGCACTCCAGAAATCCAGCTCAAGACAAAGAGGAGGGACAGGGATTCTGTAACATAAACCACTCCCCTTTCAGGACACTACCTGGACCAGAAGAGGTTGAAGCAGGGTCTGTACCGTCACCCATGGGATGACATATCCTATGTCCTACCGGAGCACATGACCATGTGAGAAGCTGGTGTTGCCTTGGAATGCACCAGGACAAAAGCTTGTCCAGGGGACAGCCACGGTGGGACTGTGATGTATAAAGATGATTATTGGGACAGAGATGTTGAGCTGCCTGGTCAGACTGTGCAAAGTGACTGTTTTGTAAGGATAGAAACTTACTCTAATAAAACCAAAACTTGTGCTATTCCCTCTGTTACCTGCTGTATTTAATACTATCTCATGCTTTTATTTTTTCTATTCTCATTTCATTTTGTTTCCAGAAATGATTTAGGGTTTGGGGGGTAGAGTTTGGCTCATAGGTATGCCTTACTGAACCTAGCTCTGGTAATAAGCTGTACCTTTCCCATGAGGGGAACATGCCTGTCATTCCCATAAGCCCTGATTTGGATTTTTTTGTTGTTGTTGTTTGTTGTTTTTCAATTTGTTTACCATGTTCTTATCCTTGGTCTGACTGTACCTGGATCCTGGGACCACTGCTGATGTATAACCAGTGTTACTCAAGCTGGTGTAGTAATTTAAAGTGTAAAGTTGTAACATACTACTGTGAAAACTGTGAAATCCCTGTATTCCAGCGTCTGTATTTATGCAAACAACCTCTCCTTTCCTCTGCTCTGTGCACTGTCATTCATGTAATCTGCAGCTGCAAAAATATCTCAGTAATAATTTCAGTGTCCTCCTTGTGTATTGTAACCAAATGCAAATAAATACACATTACTAATTTATTCTTTTTCCTTGTGTGGCTTCTGTAAATTGTCCCTAAACAGTGGGCAGGGCAGATGTGTGACAAGTTGTCATTTAACAAAATAACCTTCAAAGCAATTATGCCTCAGGCTCTGTTTCATGTGATTTAAAAGGGGAGAAATAAAAATCAAACTGCATACAGACTCCACCTTGCCTGTTTCAGTGTAGGTTAAAAAGATATAAAATTTAGTAGAGAATAAACAGAAGGATGTGAACTAGCTGTGATTGATATAGCATTATACAAGAGTTAGGGAACTGCACTCTGTGTATAGCAAACATGAACTAACCACCACCAGCTTACTGCATTGCGATTAGAAACCCCGTGTAGCATGGAGTGAGGCAATTCCTAATTGCTCAGGTCCAGCCTGGGAGGGCACGGGGCAGAAGAAAATGAAGAGGATTGCGCGAGGCTCCGAGTGGAGCGGGGCCTGGATCTCATCCGTGCACCTGAACTCCGGGATCAGCGGGGGCTCCGGGCCGAGGGCATGGAGACCCGAGGCTCGCCCGGCCTGAGGGGACGGGAGATACAGTGGGGGTCCCGAGGCGAGGGGACGCCGTGTCCCGGGAGGTCCCGGGCACTCCCGGACTGAGGGGAGGGGGATCCACGGGGATCCCGAGTTAAAGGGAGGCGGGGTCTCAGGGCGTGCCGGGCCGAGGGGCCGCGGGGTCTCGGCGGGTCCCGGGCGCTGCGCCGGCCGCCGTCCCCTCACGGCGCCGCCATTGCCCTGCACCGGCGCTCTCGCTCCGCCGGGGGGCAGCGCCGCGCCCCGCCCGCCATGTCGGACAAGATGGCGGCGGCCGCGGCCTCTCCGCAGCCGCAGCCCGGTCCCAGCTCCGGCCCCGGCCCCGGTCCTGGCCCGCCGGCGGCCGAGGTGGATCGCGGGGGCCCGCGCGGTGGCGCGGCGGACGGGGATGCTGAGGCGGAGGAGTTCGGGTGCCCGGCGCACTGCTCCGACCTGGCCTGGCGACAGAATGAGCAGCGCCGCCACGGCCTGTACTGCGACATCACGTTGGCTTTCGGCGGCGCGGGCATGGCCCGCGAGTACCGGGCGCACCGGTCCGTCCTGGCCGCTGCCACCGAATACTTCACGCCACTGCTCTCGGGGGGGTTCGCGGAGTCGCGCTCGGGCCGCGTGGAGCTGCAGAAGTGGAGCTCGGAGGGCGGCCCCGACCCCGACACGGTGGAGGCCGTTATCGGTTTCATGTACACCGGCACCATCCGCGTGAGCCCCGGCAACGTCCATGAGGTGCTGGAGATGGCGGACAGGTAAGTGCGGCCGGGGCGCGGGCTGGCGGGGACCGGGCCGCGGTATCAGAGGATCACAGGCTGGTTTGGGTTGGCAGGGACCTTAGAAGTTCATCTCGTTCCACCCCCTGCCATGGGCAGGGACACCTTCCACTATCTCAGGTTGCTCCAAGCCCAATCCAACCTGGACTTGAACACCTCCAGGGATGTATAACTCCCTTGTTTGGCCTGCAGGTTTCTGCTGACGCGGTTGAAGGACTTCTGTGGAGAGTTTCTGAAGAAGAAACTGAACCTCTCCAACTGTGTGGCCATTCACAGCTTGGCCCACATGTATTCCCTGAATCAGCTGGCCCTCAAAGCGCAGGATATGATCAGGAGAAACTTCCACAAAGTCATCCAAGATGAGGAGTTCTACACTTTGCCATTTCACCTTGTCCGGGACTGGCTCTCAGACTCCGAGATCACGGTGGACTCTGAAGAAATCCTCTTTGAGACAGTTTTGAAGTGGATTCAGAAGAATCCTGAAGAAAGAGAGAGGTACTTTGAAGATCTCTTTAAGCTGCTAAGATTGTCTCAGATGAAACCCACGTACCTGACTCGCCACGTCAAATCTGAGCGGCTGGTGTTGTGCAACGAGGCCTGTGTGAAGTTAGTGTCTGAGGCTGTGGAGAGCCATGCCCTGCGCTCTGAGAACCTGCAGTCTGGGAACCTGCAGCATTCCGCCTGTCCTGCTGCGCTGCTGCCACGCTTTGGCCAGAACATGGACGTCATCATGGTCATCGGCGGCGTGTCCGAGGGCGGTGACTATCTGAGCGAGTGCGTGGGCTACTTCATTGATGAGGACAGGTGGGTCAACCTTCCTCACATCCACAACCACCTGGATGGGCATGCTGTGGCCGTGACAGAGTCCTACGTGTATGTGGCTGGCTCCATGGAACCGGGGTTTGCCAAGACTGTGGAAAGGTACAATCCAAACAGAAATATTTGGGAGCAGGTTTCAAACCTAATCACCAGGAAGCATTCTTTTGGCCTTACTGAAGTGAAAGGCAACTTGTACAGTATTGGTGGACACGGCAATTTCAGTCCAGGTTTTAAAGATGTGGCCATTTATAATCCTGAGCAGGACAAGTGGCTGAACCTGGAGTCGGCACCAAAGATCCTGCGGGATGTCAAAGCTGTCTCTGTGGAGGACCGGTTTGTGTATGTGGCTGCCCGCACCCCGGTTGACAGTGACAGTGAGGACGGCCTGAGGGCTGTTATTATCAGATACGATGCTGAAACCAGGCAGTGGCAGGACGTGGAGTCCCTGCCCCTCATCGACAACTACTGCTCTTTCCAGATGTCTGTTGCCAACACCAACTTCTACCACACCGCATCGTGCTGCCCCAAGAGTTACTCCATAGACAATGAGGAGGCCAAGGGAAAGATCTCCAGCAGGGCCTCAGATGAAATCCTGGAATCCTTGCCCCCTGAGGTCCTGAGCATTGAGGGAGCAGCTATTTGTTACTACAAAGATGATGTGTTTATCATCGGGGGGTGGAAGAACAGCGATGACATTGACAAGCAGTACAGGAAGGAGGCCTATCGCTACTGCGCCGAGCGGAAGCGATGGATGCTCCTGCCCCCAATGCCACAGCCCCGCTGCAGAGCCACTGCCTGCCATGTGAGAATCCCCTTCAGGTGCCTGCAGGGAACACAGAGGTACCCCATGCCACAAAATCTCATGTGGCAAAAAGATAGAATAAGGCAAATGCAGGAAAGGCAGATGCAGGAGATGCACCGATACTCCCTGAGTTTACGGAGGATCCCGCGCTCCCAGATTGAGTGCTAGTGTCTGCAATATCACACCTGATGAGCCTAGGAAATAAACCTGTTTGTTAGGCTTGATGTGTCTTTGTAAGACGTGAGGGTGTGGATTGGATTTGATGCATAAAACCAGCATCTCTTTTGTACTGGAAATTAAGAAACTCAGAAGCTGAGGGTGGGTAGGGATTGAGACACTCCATGAATCCAACAGTATTCCTTAATGATGCCCAGGGAAAAGCTGTAGCCTGTATCGGGCTGTGAGATGTTTCTGGGAGCATTAAGCCTGTTACTTCTATCCTCAGATCTTTGATTCCAAGAGCTTCTGTACAGTTAGTCTCTAACAGTTCTACTTGGAAAATCAAAGATCTCTCTCTTAATAATTTAGTGGTTACATTTGTGTGTGCTTGAAAGCACCTGTTTCATTTGCACTTATCTCTTGACATTCCTTTGATTCTCTCCTCAGTGACTAAACTTCACAGGATTGGTGTTGATGTACTTGGCTTTCCCAAGCTGGAGGCAAGTGCAATAGTTCTGTATGAAACAAAAGCACAATCTTTCTTTATGAAATTACTTCAGGATGTTTCTATGTGTATTAAATATTTTGTATTTGTCTGTTGTAGAGAGGCTGCAGAGTTTGTTTATAAATGGATGATTGGTTGGACACAAGACACTTGCTAAAAGAGAGCTTGAGGCAGTGGATTTTTTTCAGGTGTATTTGCAGGTTTGAGTGTCTCAAACTTAAGAACTTGGGTCAACAGCCTGAGCGAAGGAGTGACAACCAGCAATGAGCCACCCACCCAGACTGGTTGTTCGGTTCTGTCAGAGCGGATCAGTGAGGGTGGGATTATTTCACAGGAATATAGTGAAACCTGAGCTACTCGTAGGTCTTTTCTCAAATGTTTCACATGTTTTAATTCTAGTGAAAAGTGATGGAAGAGCCCCCGCTGTTCCCAGCCTGTCTCTGACAATCAGAAGCCTTTGCCCTCCTGTCCCAAGGGACTCCCAGTATCTGTGCCTCAGCTCTGTACCAAGCTGGCACGGGTGCTCCTGCAGGGGGGAGAGCTGGGCTTTTGGAGTCTCCAAGTATCTGAATTTCCTCACTTGCTGTGGGGGTGAGATTTAAGCTCATTTAAACACCTTGTGGTATTCTGAGGTGGCTGTAGATGCAAGTGCCCTGGTTGGCTCTGGATTGCTTGCTGCTGCACTCCCAGGGAACAGAAGGTGGGATAGTCCCTTTGGAGTATCCCTGCCTCTCAGTTACCTGTCCCACTGAGCACTCCTTCCCAGTCCAAGAAGCTCCAGGAGCCTTTAATTTACCAACAGTTTCAGTACATACTTCCTACCTCGTTTTCTCCCCATCCTTCCCTTCTTTTGAATGTTCCAGGTTTTTCCATGCAGTCTAACTCAGGATCTTAGGGAAGGCAATGGGAGGAGTAACCTGGGTATTACAAGATTTGTGTAGACAAACCTTTCTGGAAAATCTGTTACTGTTCTTGGTTCATTGATGATTTGCTGGTGGTTTTGATGTGGGTGACTTCTTTGCAAAGAACTTTTAACCAGTTTGGGGTTTGTTTTGGTCTTAATTGTTTTGCTTCCTGAGCTGCTCCTTCTCCTTTTCCAGTTCAACAGGCAGCCCAGATCATATCTGAAACTTGGGGTAAGTCTTTCCACCACTCAGTGTGTAAAGGTTTCTCTCATGTGTACGTCCCTTAATGCTCCACTTTATGGTTCATGGGCCACTTTGATACCAACAACTTGTCTGTTTGTGAGAGAGTCTCCAGCCTTAGTTAAAAAACTACCAAACTTGAAATTCTGAAGTTTGTCTTGGTTTACTCCTCTGTTGTAACCATGTTGTATTTTCTTTGCCTGTTTGGTTCTTGGGGCAGGTGAAGTCTATGCCACTGGCTTCATGCAGGAGGAAATAGGTGAGTTGAAGGTGATGTTTGCAGGTTACTGTTCCCAAACAGCTGCTGCAGGCTTGTAAGCTGGGGATTGATCCATGGAGTTTGACTCATGGGCTCTTGCAGGTCTGGCTGGAGTAGGTGCTGAATTGCTGCTCCTGCAGCAGTTTGTGATGAAGTGTGCAAACTGAATCCATCGATGTAACAGCAATTTGTGGGAGCTAATTTTAAGATACTTTCCCAGACTTTGCACCAAAGCAATGGAGAGGAATTCATGTCCTCCACCCTGCTGAACCAGCTGGAGGGATTTAACAAGCAGTTGGGGAGTGGTAGGTCACCACCACAGCTCTCTCCAAGCTCTCTTGTAGTCCGTCATCAAATACAGAGAATTTGTAGGGAGAAACACCAAGATGGTTCTTTGAGTTGGAATAGGAGCTGAATATTTAATGCATGACACTGTGTAACAAAGAGGCGAGAACAAACCTTGCAGTCTTGCTTTTTCTAAGCAAAATTGCTATTGCACTTCCCAGGAGGACTTTGGGCTGACGGACAAGCTGTGACGTTTACTAAAAGCACTCCAGTGAGAGGCAGAGTGAGCCCAGCCCCATCTCTGGCCAGGTAACCCATGTGTGCCAGCCGCATGCTGTGTGTGCCGTGCTGTCCCTCCATGTGCTCTGGGGAGGGGAGGCTGGCAGCAGCACAGGCTGCTCTTAATTTTTGCTTTGCCAGTTCTGTGATAGTTTTAAGCAGCTGGGGTTTTTCAGCCTTGAATCCCAGGGGGCCAGTGGCACTGATTGGTTTGTGACTGATGAGTTGCATCACATGATGTGTTGGGAGAGTTGCATTCATGGCTCTGGCTGTAGTTTAGCCACAAGCCTGTGAATCCATAACAATTCATTGTGCCCTTCACCACCTTAGATAGCTTGCTGGGTATTTATCAAATGATCCCATAAACAAGAGTCCAGGAATTCTTCCCATGTGTTTCTAGAGGCTGGTCAGCTGTCATCAGGATCCCAGTGTGTGTTCAGTAAGAGTGAGATTGCTGGCCTCACTGAGGGAAAAGAACATGAGGGGGAGTTTTCCTCTTCCTTAGGACAATCACAGCTCTCTACCTGTCCTAATACCTGCCACCAAACACATGTGACATGTCCTGGCTTTCTGCTCAAAGTACCAGTGGCACCTGCTGATGGTTGCTTTAGTAACTCCCAGGGGCCATATGTGTACATAATAATTTAAAACTACTTGGATACTCCATTAGTAGCCAAGGGTTGTGTGTGTTTTTAATGACTCCCTTGCACATAGTGGGAGACCACTCCAGAGATGAAACAAACAGCCCGATGTTACATGTGCTGTGAACAACGGTACCCAGCATTCTGCTTGACTATTGCAATGGCATTTTTATTCGTTACAGTAAATATTAAAATCCCAACTCTTGGCTCATCTTGTGTATTTTGGAATACCCTGATGACTGACAACAAACCCAGTCCCAAGGAATTAGAACTTTTTATGTTGTTCTTAATACAGCCTTGTAATAGGATGTTATAACATCCAATGGGCTTTGAAAAGCAAACATAAAGAAAGTGGTTTGTGGCTTGTATTTATTTTCAGCTCTATCCACCTTAGACTGGGGTACAAGCCGTCTCCCATTTGACAGTCCTGGGTGGAATTTGATAAAGCAGGTGCTCTTGAGGGTCTAACCCTGTTACTAATATGAATGTAGAGTGTGGAACTAACGAGCTGTTTGATGACCATTAATAGTCAGATTCTCCATGTGGGTCCATGTCACTGTGGGTTGCAGCAGCTCTGCTCTCCTGGCATATTAACAGGGACAGCAGTTTCCTGGGCAACAGCACTCCTGTCCTTACCTATGAGGTAAAGTAGTGTGTGTCAGAGGCCCTTTGAAACAGATCCTGCTGTCCTGTTCTTGACCTTAAAAACACTGTACTAAAGTTTATTGTAAGAGGTGAATTAATGAAAATAAACCTTTTATTTCTCTAGCATGCTGTTGTGCTTTTGATTTTTTAAGTTGATGTATAGGGTGTGGCTAATACATTGGGTAGTGCTGTTGAGTGAAAATTTGAAATCCTAATTATCCTTTTGGCCTGTTACAATTGTTTCTATTTTAGAACAAGAGAACATACTCCCTTGCTGCCATGGGGACTTTTATTACCTAAAGAGAACTATTTACACAGGCATCCAATGATGGGATGCTCAGAAGAATTTATTAGATACGCAGAACTATTTACACAAGCATCCAGTGATGGCTGATCACAACACTCCTAGCTAAGGGGAACTATTTACAACGGCGAGCTCCGAGTTGAACTGGTGAATAAGATGTCCATGGAGGAGCTGTGCTGGTAGTAGTGTTGCCTGGCGATGTATTCCATGACATTGGAGAGCCCTGGCACCACGCAGCAGCTGACAGCACTGCGGGTGATGCCCATGCTGTGGGCGTCATACCACTCATTGGTGTCCTCCTCGTAGCACTCGGTGGCAACGGTGGTGCTGAACCCATTAAAGCCCCCGACCACGAACAACAGGCCGTCCATCACCTCAATGCCAAAGTTGCTGCGCGGATTTAGCATGGAGGGCACGGCGTGCCAGGCGTTGATGATAGGGTTGTAAGCTTCCACGCTCTGGAGCCGGCTGTTCCCATCAAACCCTCCAACCTGTGAATGCCAAAGGGACAGAGCTTGAAAGGGGCCTTTCCTCAGCCAGATCCTGGCACTCACAGTGAGATGGGAACTGCTCCAGCCTCCCTGGCTGCAGTCTGAGCATGGCAGAGAGCATGAGATCTCTAAACATGGCTCTTGCTTATTGCTCCCTGCTCTCTGAGGAGATTTCCAAAGCACTTCATACAACTGTCAATTTTGACAGTTCTTCAGAGGTTGGATGCAGTCTGTGGGGAGGATAAACAGTGAATGAACAGGCCCAAGCCCCTGCTGTGTGCTGCTGATGCTGTTGGCAGTGGGAGAAATTACGTTCTTTGCTGCAGCTGCTTAAACATTGCCAAACACCATTTTCCTACTCAAAAGCGTGTGATGGGTGATAATATTCCTGGGAAGTGCATCAACCATTCTGGTTCTGACTTCCCTAAACCTCCTGTAAACACTTGGCCACCCTGGAGGTCTGGGAACTGCAGCCACTGAAAGGGCTGCAGTGCAGGGTGATGTTGGCCCTTACCGCGTACACGTGGTTCCCGTACGCCATCACCCCAACTCCGCTTCTCCTGCTGCTCATTGGGGCGATCAGGGACCACTGGTTTGTGGTGGGGTCAAATGTTTCAGCTGAACTGAGGCACTGATCACCATCAAACCCACCACAGATGTACACCTGGGGACAGGAGAGGTGGGAAACTGTGAATGGGGTGGTTAGACCCTTGGTGAGGAAACATGTTGAAGAGAAAATGAATGGTGTAGCAGGATTTTTGGGGTGTTTTGTTTTAGAATGGGAATGGTCTTGTAGCAGCAGTGCAGAGTTGATGCCAACAAGATTTCGACTCAATTTTCCAAGCTGCATGAAGCACACAGGCCTGGTATTGCACCTATGGCCAGGAAAAGGGCTGTTGGGCACCAGGTGGGCAGCAGCTCTGGAAGAGTTTTTGTACTCCTGGTCACATCTCTGCCCCACCAGGCAAGCTGCTTTATATCTGTAGCTCCAGGATTTAATGAACTGTCATGAATTTAAGTGTTACAAATTTAGCGAAGGTTTATGTGAACTTCATGCTGCAATCCCAGCTGCTCTTAGTTGGCGTTAATTTACCTTTCCATTCAGCGTGGTTGCACTGGCATCGCTCCTCTGCTCGTGCATGGGGGTGATCAGGGTCCACTGGTTGGTGTCTGGGTCATACCGCTCTGCTGTGTTGAGCCGCATGTACCCATCAAACCCTCCCATGGCATAGATGAAGTTGTCCACGACGGTGACGCTGACGTAGCAGCGCCGTGAGTGCATGGGTGCTACCTGCTGCCACGTCTTCTGGAGCGGATCGAACCGTTTGACAATGTTGAAATAATCTGTGCCATCGAATCCACCAATTACATAGACGTGGCCTTTCAAATAAGCTGAGCCATGATAGGCAACGGGGCTCTCTTGCTCCCAGGGGATGTTCAGCCACTTGTCAGTGCGGCCGTCGTAGGTCTCGATGGCACTGGTCGCGCCGCCTCCACTCCAGCCCCCGATGGCAAAGAGGATGGCGTAGGGCAGGCGCGGCCGGGTGAGTGGGTTGGCATTGACTGAGGAACTCTGGCCATAGGAGTTCAGGTCGTAGATTTCGGACAGGGCACTGATGATGAGATCTTTGCAGTTGGCATTTTCTTTCACATACTCGTGAGCTTTGACGTTGTTCATGAAGTAGTCAGATTGTAGGAGTGCCAGTCGAACCTGAAACATGCAAGGAGGAGGTTGGAGTAATACTGATGGCTTCCCCCTCGATAGCCTTTGGGGACAGCTCCAAAGCTGCACTGCACCCACCTTGCTGAGCAAGCAGGCGATGTGCTGCCTCCTGTTCTGCGGGTCATGAGTGATCCACCTCAGCACAGCCTCAAACACGGCTTCTTCTCGCCGCACGTTAAGCTCATCCTTCTCAATAATGTGCGCCAGCTCCTCAGCAGAGAGGTCTAGGAACTCCTCGGACACCTGGGACACCTCCTCGAAGTGATGCAGGATGTACACGCAGGCAGCTGCGCGCAGGTCGGGGCAGTGGTAATAGTCAGTGAGTCTGCAAATGCCAATGCAATTCTCAAAGCACAGCCTGGAACTGAGGAACTCACAGCACAGGCTGATGATGCCCATGACATTGAACTGATCTGCTGCAGCCAGCAAACTCTCAACGTTGTCCTCTGTGATTGGTACTGTCCCCGTGTAGGCGTAATTGATGATGAGACCCATCATTTCAGCTGAAATGCCAGGGATTTGATAGACCATCTTGTCTGCGCTGTCCCAGTTGGTAAATAGAGTCCTGAAAACACGGTGTTGCTGAGTTAAACCCTGCCCCTGGATCCCCTGTGCTCCCCTGCCTCCAGGGCACCAGTTTTGGCCTTGGTAGGAGCCATTCTGGGAGGCCCCATGGTTTATTGATTAATGTTTTACTTGCTGGTTGTTTGAAAAAGGAGAGAGCCTCTGGAGCATACCAGAGCTGGAGGCAGCAAGGCAGGGAGGAGTTTTCACCTGAGAGGAGTAGAGGGGCAGGATCCCCCCATTGCCTCCTGCCCACACTGTGGGGATGAGCCCAGGACAATGGGGGGTTTTCTGGGAGCCAGTGCACACAGCCAGGGCATGTTCAGCCTCTCACCCACCAGCACCCCAAGTCCCTCTCCCCAGGGCTGCTCTCAACCCATTCATCCCCCAGCATGGTTTGATACTGGGGTGTGGTTGCCTCAACCCAGGTGCAGGACCAACACTTGGTCTTGAACCCCAGGGAGTCACAGGGTATGGGGAAGGCAAAGCTGCCCCGTGGCAACTGGGCTAGGCTTGCCAGGCTCCAGGCCTGTGCTGTGTCTGGGGCTCCTCTGACACCACTGCCAAGAGCTACTCATATGTGGATTACTCCTGGTGTTCAGGGAGGTGTGAGGACTATGGGAAATCATTTGGTGAGAGGTTCAGTGCAGGTGGAAGTGCTGGAGAAGTGCTGAGCCAGGGTGACCTCAATCAGGGAATACTGTTTGTCCCCATCCCCTTGTGTTTCAGCTACTGACCTGAAATAGATACTGCAGCAAGAGAGGATGAGCTTGTGAGCCTTGAATTCCACCCCATCTACACGGATGATCGCATCACAGAATCTCCCTTCCAGGCGGAGTTCATTGGAGATGCTACAACTCCTATCACTCATGTTCCTCTCCATGTTGGAGGATGAATATCTGGTAGGTGCCAAGCTATCCTGCACGTTGAAGCCAGAGGCAGTGGACCTTGCTGAGGTGTGTAGAGCACTCTGGTGTTGTCCCCAAACATCCAGCACTGAACCCCCTTGCTGGTTCTTGGATTGTGCCCCATAATGACATCACAGTTGCAGGGGTGACCCAGGCCCAGCGTTCTCTGGTTGCCCCCAGCGTTTGCTTCCCTACATCCCAGGTTATGTTGTGTCCTGGACCTGCATGGTGTTGATGGTTGCTTGGAGCAAAACCAGCCATGTGATCGATCCCCTGGCAACCCTCCAGTAATATTTCACTGGGGTGCAACAGCTCCCAAATGTGGGCATGAACCACTGCTGAAGTGTCTTGTGCCACCTCGCCCAGGAGGAAGCTGAGGTACAGTCCAGCTCATGTCAGTGCTGTCACACACACTGTCCCTGCTGCTTTGTCACTGACCTTATGCCAGGGGATGTTTAGGTTGTATATTGGAAATGCTGAGAATTTTTTTCCCCGAATGTCCAGCCCTGGCACAGGCTGCCGAGGGCAGTAGTGGCGGATCCTCATCCCTGGAGGGGTTTAGAAGTCTTGTGGATGTGACACTTAGGGATATCGGATAGTGGTGGCCTTGACAATGCTGGGGGATCGCTCTTTGAGGGCTTCTCCCCCCGCCAGCGTTCCGTGGCTCGGTGTTCTCAGTGTCGCCGGGGCTGCGGAGCGGTTCAGTGCCGGGAGCCCTGCGGACACGAACGGCCCGGCCAGCGACATTTTTTTTTTACTTTATTATTTTTTTTAATATACCTTTCGCCTTCCCGGCTCGTCGCGAGGGAAACGCAATCGCCGGTCGGAGCTGGGGCGGAGCGGGGGAGGATTCTCCGGCCCCAGCAACCACGGAAAGCTCCTCGATCCCGGCCCGCCCCCCCCAGATCCCGGTCCCCTCGATACCGGCTCGGCCCCCAAATCCCGGCCCGGCCCCC